>JAQMCX010000045.1:8046897-8110971 GCA_029814765.1 Acanthurus leucopareius | reverse complement strand
GCGGCTTATAGACAAGTGCGGCCTATATATGTACAAAATCTTTTTTCTTTTTAAATTTAGTGGGTGCGGCTTATACTAAGGTGCGCTCAGTAGTCCGAAAATTACGGTACCTGAATGTTAACATGTTAACATCAATGTTTTGTTTTTATATTTTTTATATATGGAGCCATACAGTAGCTCCGTTGAGTGTGTGAGAGCTATAAGGTCTTACACATGTAAGTTGTAAAGTGCATATTATGGTCTGTGCAGCCTCAAACATTTTTCCTGACTGAAACACTGTGAATTTTAAAATCATTCTACTTGAGTATATCATCTGCAGACTTAACATGGAAACTGATGTAATGATTCTTAACACCACAGAGGAAAGACGCGGGGTTCCTGTATCAAAGTCTGAACACTCCACCAGAAAACACACACAGAAAAAGACACACACATACAAAGCCTTTGTTAGTGTCAGCCCCCTGCCTGGACACCAAGCCCTGAGGAAATGTAGATCGCAGAGGCATGCAGAGAGTAATGTTTTCTCTCTCTCTGGCTTTAGTATCATTACATTACTCTTCATCCCCTCTTTGTTTGCCTAGAGGGGATAGAGGAGGATATGAGAAGAGTTGAGGAAAAAGAAGCAGAGAGGGAGGATTAAATGGAAAAAAGACAATGGAAATAAACACAGTCGGGAGGAAAGAAAATAAGTGTCCCTTTGCCATGAACTCAGCACCGTAGGAGGATTTAAACAGGTTCTGCACACCCACACAGTTGTTTTTGTTTATTTTATTTAAATAGACTTTTCCTCAGTTTGACCTAACGACAGTTGTGACACCATAAGGTGGCATTTGCTTATACAAGCCCATGGTTAGTTTGCTATTGCACCTCTGACAAAGGAAATGAAATACAAGTGAATGGTGCAACACGGCTGATAAGCTACAATAACTTCCTCTATTTACTCTCAGACTCTTTGTCCCCTCAAAAATCAGCGCTGTCAGGACAGATTTGCTATTGGTTAACTGGCATGGGTTTGTCTGCCGAAATGCACCAAGGTTAATTCAATCAAGGAGATTTGAATACATTGATTTCACCGCAAAAAAATTCAGTTTTTAAAGATAGGTCTTGAAAGTGGTAGAACAGTGACATTGCCTAGCACCAAGCACATAGAAAAGGTCACAATTTCTGAAGTCTGATTAAGTTATTAAAGAAATGATGAGCAGAATAATCTTTCACAGCAAAGTCAGCCAGACCTGGTTCTTTGATGTTTAAAATCGGTTTAAAACATTCTTGAATTCATCAGTAATCATCACAGAAATCAGTTAAATTAACGGGAGTAGCAGTGAATTATGAGGCTGAAACATGTTTAACCACAGCTTTTTACAGAAAAGGAAGGCAAATGTCAGTCAAGCCCTATCTGTCCACACCCACGGCCCAGATAAGGGGTCTAATCAGCTAAAGTAACTAGAAACACCTGTGTGGGTGTAACAGGATTTAATACTCTTCTGCAGCTTAGCAGAGATTAACACAAAATGTCTCCTAAAATCATTTGATTCCCACACAGATTTAAAACCAAACCTACATTAATTTTTCATAACTTGGACTGATACAACAAAGAATACGAATCAAACCCCCGGAAAAAAAAAATCAAAGGCTTCTAAAGTTGAGTGGGCTGGCTTTGTTTTAGCTTTCATTTGTTGTATTCTGGCTTGACATCTGAGTCTGCAGGAGGCACCAAAAGCCCATCAGGCAGATGTGTCAATCATGAGGACCCAGCATTTGTCAGAGGGGTTCTTCTGGGACAAAATCATCAAGGGCTGTTCTCCCCCTGACCATGAAAAGAATTCATATCCATTTAGATAGTTTTATCCCCCTGACAACCGCAGACAGACACAGTTCAGTGTTGAGGGGCCATGTTTTCAGGAGAGCTTGTGTGTGTGTGTGTGTGTGCATATGAGTTCCTGCCTACCCTTCGACACATGGAGGATTCACCTTGATTCTGCAATGAAGAGCGCTGACCTGCTTGGGTCTGCACTGCTGTTTGAAGCCTTTACGGCAAGGAAACGTGACAGATGTAGAGATTGACAGTGAAAGAAACTGAGAGAGAAGAAAAAAACGAGGAAGAGCTGTCAGAGAGCGAGGAAGACATCCAGGGACAGAAAGGCCGAGGGAAGGAGGGATGGGATGACAGATCTGTGTAATGTTTTATCAGCCCGGCTAATATTTGTCTTACTGTTTCACTATTACTGTCATATGAGTAAAGGTTATCTGGATCTGAGTGAGGGAGCGATGGAGAGCTCAGCCAAAGATGGAAAAGGATAGAGTGAGAGAAAGGTTAAGACTGCTGATAACCAAGCACAAGCAAAGAGTGTGGATTACAGCTACAACTGAAGCACACACCCAGATAGACGAATACATACTTATGAACACACTTGAAAAATCTGTGTTTGGACCCCCGCAGGTCCTTGCTCTTTAAAAAGACCATTCAACTGTAAACACAACCTGAGGTTAAAGAAAGAAAGTGTTAATACAAATCCAGCATTTCTCTTTCATCTCTGTCTCACACTCACTTCCTGAATCATCTTGTAGTTCTTTTTTTTTAACCTGCTTATGACTTTAACGTCTCTGTGTGTTTTTTTTTTAATTGATGCCCGCATAGATAGAGCAGTCTGCAGTTGCCGTGGAAACTAAGTGCCATTACCACTTGTGCAGCGTATCCTGTTATCTTGTAGTATCACTAAAGAGAAATGTGAGGAGGTGTTAGAAAGAGGAAGAAAAATCAAGAAAGAATCAAAAGTGAAATATGAGCAAGTGATCTGAAAAAGAAAAGTTTGCAATATGTATTTCCTTTATTTCCAAGGTGATGGGTTTTTTTTTTCACAACACTTTACACAAAGGACTTTTACAACGGGGCCCAGGCAAATAGTCATTGCTGTGTTGTTGTGTTTGTATCTGGTAGATTATTGCAGAAGCAGCAACAGATTTTTATACTTGCATATGTTTTCTTTCTTATGGAAACCATATTATATCTTTTGATACCAATGACACCTGTATGTTCTTGATTTTTGGCAGCTAAAATTGCTCAGCTTCTTCTTGTGAATGGAACATGGCGTTGTAGCTTGGCACCACTAAACTTTGTTGGTCCCATTGCACTTGAAAAGTCTGAAACAAAAAGCTGTATTATTCATCATTTTATCATGTGTGCTGGGAGCTAAAAGGCAGTCAGCTGCCTCAGCTTGCAGGAGTCACTGATGCTATGAACCAGTCAGACTGAAGAAGTGAACCCAGGCCAGTTTTATTTGTATTTATTTATAAAACCCATTTTCCTGAATCACAAATTTGCCTCAAGCAGCTTTACAGTCTAAACATCATAAGACTTCCCTCATCCTCTATTATTTGGATAAGGAAAAGCTCCCCAAATAAACTTTCACAGGTGAAAAAAAATTCAAGAAACCTTAGAAAGAGCAAGCAGAGGGCTTCCTCTCCCAGGATGCACAGAAACGCATATCCGTGATGACACACAGAAGCTTTTTCAGTCTTTCTGGCCAATGAGCAGCTTTTACAGCACTGAATTGGATGCCATCTTTAAATGCAGTATCCATTTCTCCGTAATTGGTGAAACTGCAAACATACTGTACGCGCGGCCAAACTCAATTTGTTTTGATTACAACAATTAAGGAGGGCTGATGTTATTCTCAGGAGGGAGGCATCATTACAGACTTAATAACATCATTTTTTTTCTAACCATTTAAACCCAAATTTGTAATGATAAGCATTTATTTTGTGTCTATTCACTGTGCCATGGCAAGTCATTTTGACTTGAGCATAAACTGCCTCAAAATATTACCAAACCTCTTCTATGTGGTTTGTTACTTTGTTACTAAGACAAAACAGAAAGAATGCAGCTTCCACTATCACTGCATAAAATGCCATATTTGTTTTTTTAGAGATCAAAATGGTTAGTTTTGTTTTGTTGGGTTTTTTTGTTTGTTTGTTTTTAAAAAAATCAAATAAAACTTATCACATCGTCATCTTTGATTAGTAGCTGTATTGAGATTTCTCGTGATCCAATTTTAACAAAAAAAAAAACATTGAAAAGTATTATTTTGGCAGCATTAACTAGTTTTCGGCTTGAGTTTTGGATGCTTAAAGTTTGAGAGGGCGCAGTTAAAATAGCTCACACTGCATTATAATATTACTTATTCAGTCCATTTAAACCTCTCCTTGATTAAAATGCAATGTGTTTCACCTTACTTGAATAAATAATATTATAGCCTTCAAACCTGCCATTTCACATTCGCCTCCAATTAAAAATTGAATTGAAGTTACCCCAGGCATAAAAGATCTCCCTAAATGTGTCTCTCCTGTCAAGTAAGGTGGTAATCCACAAACCTAAATGTAATCAAATATTTTCACTGAATAAACTAATGAATATTTAGACTTTAGACTTTTGAGATTTAGACTTTGACATACTTTGACCGTGATATCCTGCGGCAATGAACATCCAAGGGCAGGGTTATTACCCAGGTGGCAAGATCCACCATTACAAAAACAACCAGCACAGAGAGGTGCATGAGAGTACACAGCCATTGTTAGGTGAGCATATGTCCCCCCCATTAACCATGTAGAATTTGTTTAATGAGCCCTTTTATTAATCAAAAAAATTAACATATAGGGCCCTCGGGTGGAGTTTCCTTGCACAATATCTGTTCAAGATATATTTTAAAATAAAACAATGTAAATTTATAATTATTCAAAGTAATTTAATTGGATTTTTTATGCAGATGATATTAAATTTTTACTTAGGATATAGTAGCATGATGATGCTAAGAAGCACAAATGAGTCTTTATTCTAACACACTCATGATTGGACACAGTGAAGTGAACTTCATTCTTTAAGTCACAAATAAAACAACAATTTGTTTGGCTACCGTTGAACATTTTCTGCAACAATGTCAAGCTGCTTGGTAAACAGGCAACTTTCATTGGAAAAAATAATGGGCACCATCAATTAAAAATGGGCCTGGGGCTTGTTCCATAAGTTGTTCCTGTTTTTACAACCCCAGCTCAAGTGTACAGCTATCCGAATTGCCTCCTCTCTCTTTTCTTTTGTCTTCTGTACTCAAAATTTTAATCATCGTTTCTTTCATGTTTATGAGTTAAGTACAATAAAGGATGAAGGACTCAACAGCTTGTATGTATTTGTATTTTTTCCAACTCTCTCCCTCTTTTTCTGTCCAGGATCGCATATATTGGACGGACTTGGAGGATGAAGCAATATACAGTGCCAACCGACTGACAGGAAGTGATGTGGCAAAGGTAGCTGAGCACCTCAATAACCCCCTGGACCTGGTGGTGTTTCATGAACAGAGGCAGCCGAAGGGTAAGACATAAAGGGAAAGTGGTGAAAAAATCAGCAACTATGACAATGACATAGACATTTTTAGGGCTTCTGTTGTGCCAGAAAACTGATAGGATGAGAATCTACTGGTGACAGGCTTGCATAGAAAAACAGGCATCATGGGCTCTCATCATGATTTCTTGATACCAGTTAGGTTTAATGACTTCTTGCTCCAAGTGCAGACCCAAAATAAACAATCAATAACCAAAAAAACCAACACTGCACTCCCTGGTAACAGGGCCTTGAATAATCCATGTATAGACCAAAGGATTTTCTTGTTAAAACTGTCTGGAACAATAAACTAATAACCTGATGTGTGTGATTGGATTGATGTGTGTGCCGTGCATGGATAATGATGTGTTGTGATGTAGTATTTATCCTAGTATGAATGTTCTCCCAGGTGTGCGAACAAACATCTGTGTGTGTTTTTCCATGCTTGTGCTTGTGTGTGTGTGTGCAGAGTGTATTAGTAATTTTCTTGTGTGAATCTGTGTTTCCATGCTTTGTTTTCTCCCCCCCTCACTCAAAGCTCAAAGCAGTCTTGTCTGAGGGCCAGTAGGGAACTAATTGTATTCTCTCATTAATAAATCAAGAGTTCCTGCTCAAAGAGATATCACAGAGTTTAGCGTGTTTTTCCAAATTTCCAATAAAAGCGCAAAATAAAACAACTAAGCTTAAATAGGCTAAATGAAGACATAATAAATGAACTTGCTTTGTTGTGAAGATACAAATAGAGCTGATAAAGATGTGACCTTAATGAAGTATTTGAAAGGTCAACATATTCTTCCCTTTGTTTGACTGCTCTTTCTCAGTTTTGCTTTCCTCACAATTTTTTTCCATCAAAAAAATCCCCAAATCTAAAAGGGAACATCATTACTTAGTCATTTATTGACTTAATTCACATCCACACACTCGAATATTGTTCCACGGAGTCAATATGTCTTCATTTTCACATTATTTTTTTTAAAAGAGTCTTTTTTTCCCATCTTCCTATTTTTTAACATGTCTTTTTATTATTTATCTATTTCTTTTTGGTCCATCCTGCTGTGCCTTAAAGCCAAAGGTCCACTGTTTAATTCTCATTATCAACATAATAGAAGGATTGCAAGGGAGAAAGGGGGGACGGTGGAGCTTCTTCAGCAGCATCAGAACAACATGACTTTGCAAAATTTAATCTCAGTCACTCTTCCATCCTCTGCTTTCTTCAATTTCTGTCTCGATATCCTTCTTTCTAAAGCTATTTTTTTTCTTTTTCTGCATGGAATATAAATTTGTTGCCATAATCTTTGGCTGCATTTCAAGGACTTTTTTTTTTTTTATCCAAAGAACTGCATCTCTTCTATATATATCTTCTAATATGGAAGACATCTATGGAAGATATTTGGAAATTTAAAATTTTTCACTCAGAAGAATTTTTTTGAGACAGCTGTTCAAATTGCATACCTTTTATGCTGACATACAAATGTGTTCCCAGCCTATTAAAATCCCAGTGTGTGTGGAGGGTGAGTTTGCTGCTTTCCCCTGATGGCTCATGATTTTTCTGATGTGCTGCTCTCTAAAACTACGCACAAGTCAGGAGGCAGAATCGACCGCGACCTGACCTAATTCTGGTGCTTCCCCACAAGATGAGAGCAGCAGTATTTTTCCATGACTCTGACTCTTGGGTTTGGAATCTGCATGTAAATTTTTAATTTGAGTGAAGAAATGAAAAAAAAAAAAGTGCTGCGACACCCCTGCTTCAAAGCTGTAATGTGTAACATATGGCCAGAGTTTTAGTTTATAATGTTCAAAAAAAGGAACTAACAGCATTAATAGAATGTGAAGAAGTGACAGTTGTCATATTGTCAAAGACACGTGTTGCAGAGGCAAATGCAGAAATTACCATGCTAACCAGTGTACCCCTCTCATGTCAATGTACTACATTGCCCCTTAAGAGGCAATATCCAATAATATAGCTCCTCTGTAGTTTCAGCTCAGGGATGTAGGTTTCATGAGAGTTTTTACTCTAAGAATGAACAAAAAAGTCATAAAATACAACAGTACCCAGTAATGTGACTGCTGTTGTTGAACTGGCCTCCATCAGTCTACAGTACGTGTTTGTGTTTTATTGTTTGGTTTCATATTTGTTGTCATTTCTTCAGTTAACAAATACTTGATGCTGACTCAGACCCCAAAACTCGGACTGTGTTTTCAATTCTAAATGGCCTCTCAACTGATCTGGTCTACAGTGCATGTAAACCTCTCAGCTTATCCCATTAACATTTCAGAGAGGAAATTTTTTTTAATTCTGTACGGGTTTTTTTACAGTTTTCAATCCAGATGTAAGGTTTCGAAATGTGCAAACTAAAGGAATTGTTTATTTTATATCACTTATTTGTAAGAGAAATATACAAACTCCTATCCACCCAAGCTCTTTTTTAATCCTCTTTATATTTCTTCCTCTGCCCATCAAGCCCCTGATACCTGCAACATGGGCAGTCTGCCTAATGGGGGCTGTGAATACCTCTGTCTGAAGGCCCCCCAGATCACAGACCACTCTCCCAAGTACACGTGTGCCTGCCCTGATGGCATGGAGCTGGGACCCGACATGAGGCGCTGTGCTGTGGGTAAGTCGGTCACACTGTGAACCAACAAATTACAGAGTCCAGGAGCAGCACTTGGTTGAGTAATGTCACATGAAGTTCACATCGCTGTAATTACAGTGGCATGATGGAGTCTGAGGACATAAAGATATTAAACCGGTTTTCACTCCATTAACTCTGCTGAAAGGAGTCCACCTCATAATTAAGTATTTATACGTATCTTAAAATAAATGTTCCACTTTAAGCTATTCAGTACATCAGTATCCAACATTTTACATGGATAGCTATGAAAAAAAAAATTTTAAGGCCTTTATAGAGTGAAGAGGACACTAAAAGGTTATTTTTTGGTCGCATATGATAACTTGAATGTTAGCCAGTCATGTCAAATTTGATTTGGCTTCTTCTGTCACCACAGACAGACCAAGACCAACTCATTTCTTAACAGGTTTCAGCACTAAAGGCGTAGCTTCCATACTGATATTTCCACCAGTGCCTGAACCTGAAATATCATATTTGAGGCAATCCACTGAATAAATTTTCAGTAAAACATGTTTAGTAGGTGGTAAATATATCTGATACAGGAGAAACTCAAATATATGTATGGATATGATTGAATTTAATCAAAATCCAGTTTTCACTAGTGTCAGCCTTGAGCAATGCAAAATGTCCAAGTCTTATTGTATCGATTACGATTGATTTAAAATCCGACTCCTTCAGGGGATTTCATACCTGTGCTTACTGTAACTCTATCTTGGAAAGTGGGTCAGGGATGCTTTGAACTCACCATTGTTCCCACCCCTACACCTCCTTTATTTCACTAAACTCACTTCACTGCTCAGCCAGTCCCCAGCCTCCACAGTCACCACATTTGTAAAGTTGTTATCCTTTATGAACCCGCTCTGTTTTGCACCTCATGTTTGCACAGGTGAGGGGAAAGGAGCTGACATAGAGAAAAGGAATAGAGAGAGATGATTATGTATGTAGGCTACCTTTCACTTAATTCCTCTGTGGAAGAAAGAGAGATGAAAAATGGTCTTTGAGCATGTACAGAAAGAGAGAGAGGGAGGTAGGGAACATTTACACTCACAACTGTTGGACTTCCTGTCGCAGTACAATGACTTCTATTGAGCACTTATTTTAAAATGAATTCTTACATTTGTTCCACTTGCTCTCTCAGTTTTGTAGCAACCATGAAGTGTTGAAATGTATTTTTAATCACCTTTTTATACTGTAATTTGATGGTATGTCAAAGATGAGCTGTTCATGTGTGTCATGTGCAAATGGACACACAACAAAGTGACGAGAGACGGAGTTGGAGGGAATAAAAATGTGCTGCATCCAGTATATCTGTTTATATATTGCATAAGTGTCACAGTTTCTATCATTACTCTCCCTGTTACATAAACAAAAAGATTAACTTTTTTTGAAAAGATGGTGTAAAGGCTGTATGTAGCCAGCTGTTCATCATCAGATAAAACCCCAAGTGCTAATGATTATTTCTCTTTTTGTTATGTGCAGTTCGACCCAGAACAACTACAACAGCAGCCCCAACCACCACCACTACTACTACAGCCCCCACTACGACCACCACAACAAGCGCTACACCAACAAGTATAACTGTTACCACCACCACAACTCCACCTTCCACCACCACCACCACTACAAGCACCACAACCACGTCTGCTGCTACCACACTCAGACCCACCAACAGACGTCTGACGACCCCGACCCCACCTCAGAGCCCCAGGAGCACCTCTACGGAGCGGCCTCGCACCCCCGCTGCCACGAGTACAGAGACCACCAGTTTTAGCAGCACAAGCCAGACATCCACGTCCACACACACACCCCTGTTGGGCCCAGTGGCCCCCAACAGCATTCAGAGAGAAAGCAACGGGAACCTCTCCCACAGAGGTAAGGATCATAGTGAGCGGGGGGTTTATGTGTAGAAATGTGAGCTTGTGTGTGTAAAGCGAGTGTGTGCATACTGTGTGTGTGCTCCTCTGTGAATGTAATACTCTGCAATCATTACCACTGCCACCTGCCATTAAAGCAGCAGGGAGCTGAAAACCACTACTTATACATCAGTTTCACTCCTCTCTCCGGCTTCTCTTCCCCTTCATCTCTCTGTCTGACCATCTGTGTATCTGCTATGAGTCCTCCTTCCCTCCCTTTTACGCTCTCTTACACACACACACATAAACACACACACACACTCGCAAGAAAGAGAATCTCTCGGCCTGCTCGTTGTCGATCCCTCATGAGCAGCGTGTAACAGAGCTGTCAGAGCTAACAAACGACAGTCCCCTCCATTCTCACCTGTCACCTTTCATCAGTCATCCTTACTTTCTGACAGCCTCTCTCACTCTCTTTGTCTTTCCCTCTCCTCGTCCCTTTCACTCTCGCTTTCTAAAACTGGCAGCAGTCTTCGCTCTTGCACCAATCAAGTTTTACTGGCGCACCAGAAAATGAGCACTCTACAGTTTGTTGCCCAGGCAAACAATGATGGCTGAATATAACAGCAACAACCATGATTTACAAAGCCGTGTTAAGACTTAAATTGTAATTGAAAGCAGAGAATGATCCTCAATGCACCACAAGACAAGCTGATAAATCACTGTGCTGCACATTGCATGCTATATTGAGATTTTGATGCAGAAATGAATGATTTCAGCTTTATTTTTGGCCCTTGCTACAAAGGGACATTAACATGAGAAAGTGGTCACTGTCACACTGCCAAGGCAACTATTTGTCCTCAAGTTATTTGTTCCTGTAGAGAGCAGAGAGCCAACTGAATTCCTCTAACCTTTTTTGTATGGACTGAAGTTCCTTTTTTATGTGCAGACTATTTTGTGTGTTCAACCACTGCTTCAACTTTTCACCGAGGCGCTGCTGCAGTATTTTTTCAGAGTCCCCGAAGCACTAATCAGACCACTTACATTAAAGTGATTTGGAGAACATGCGTTTTCTCCACAGCTCCTGATTTGGTCTGAATGAGCCCTAGCAGTAAAAACTTGAATGACATAGCCTGCTGCACTGTAGATGATGAAAGATGAAGCCAAGTAAAAGTGGTTGGCAGGTAAGAAAAGCTTGCCAGTTACTGTACTGTGTTTGAACTCAGCTTTTAACAACAAAACATTTCTCATACTAAGAAACCAGGAAAGCAAGAACTGAGGTTGAAAACACCATGCAGATGGAGAGGAGAGAGAGGGGATGATGAAAGTGGGAGTGTGAGAGGAAGAATAAGAGACTGAGAGGAAGAATACGAGACTGAGGACTGAGGGAGGACAGGGAGATCGATGAGGAAAAAGAAGAAAAAGAACTAGGAGTAAAACCAAGGATAGTTAAATGAAAAGGTACTGAGAGAGACAATAAAGAGACCGCGGAGAGAAAAAAAGACTAAACAGAGCACAAAGAGAAACATGACAGTCCAGCACTCAAACAGGGAGTATGGGAGTTGTAAAATGACACACTGTTGGGAGGTAAAGCAGTATTTACACGGATAAGAAAAGATGGAAGGGGGGAAAAAAAGCAGAAGAGAACGTGATTTTCTGGGAATTAAAGAGAATGGCTGCTACAGCTTCTCTCATCACTTTAGGGGCCTGGGCTTTTTCGGAGTTACCAAGAAGCAAGAACATGTTTCCTCCAGTCTCTGAAGTTGTCAGCCTCCTCACCACAACACAGCTGCTCCAGATGAGAGGTGGAGCAGACACGGATGAGAAAATGGGGCATGAACGAGACGCGTCTCTAAACCCACGGGCCATGTGTTATAATTTTCAACTGAGTGCACACTGTCAAGTTTGCCGGCATCAGCTGTTACGCATGTACGGCTCTGTGGCTGGCATGGTGGAGGGAGGGAGGGAGGAACAGGAGTTTCAGGAATTAAAGATAAACCACAGCTGGTACACAGAGTGTATATCCATCTATGCTCTTACAGGCTTGAACCCTCACTCTTGATGCAAGTAATTATTCATCGATACTTCCACCACTTTGGACTATAAATACTGTATTTCTGTTAAAAGGATAGAAATTCTGTCAGGAAAAACTGCAACCAAAAGATATCCTCTCAATTTGATTATATCAGAATGTTAAAGTCCCTAATTAGCGTTAAATAAATGTTGCAATACATTTTTGCTTTGACTTTGTACAGCCATCAAAACCCTTTCGATATATGCATAAGTTTGTTGGTATAGTTTTAAGACAGATGTAAAAAAAAAAGAGGGAACATATCCCTCTAGAGTAGCCCCCCTTAACTGTAAAGACATCCTGCTTTCAAAATGATTTTCCCTTTGATGGTTATTCATATTTAATCATTTAATTTGTAAAAAAAACATTTAAACGTGGTATATATAGTATGAGTGTGTATGCAGTGCTAATAGAATTCCTACAAGTTGACTTACAATTATCGCCCGACTATACTCTAAGTAATGTACACATTAAGAGTTAAATATAAGGATATAAATAGGGACGTCTCCACAGACGCAGACCACAGCTACCTCTTTTGAACTTAAAATCCCTCCAGCAATAATAGTCTTAATGAAATTGAGACCTTTTTTATTTTTTTTCTTCTTCTCTTGCTTTTTCTCCTTTTTCTTTCTCTCTTTTGCCTTCACTTTCCAGGACTGCTTCTTTCATAACTGCTGCTTTAATAAGATTCCATTAATCCGCCTTTTAGAGTCTTAGGACCCATTGGACATCACTCATACTTTACGAAAAGCCACATTCACTTCTGCTGAATGAGGACTCAGGCGCTTCAACTGCTCAGTCTGAAGTCATGTCACTCTCTCTGCCTCTTTATGCTGATGTGTCAGTGTCTGCATGTGTGTGTGTGCGCATGTGTGTGTGTGTGTGCATTCTTCGAAAGGCAGATCGGCCTGTATTTGATTGTATTTATCGGGGAAAATTGTAATTTTATGTCCAATCCGTCACCTCCCATCTGTGCCTTTTCCGTGCATTCTGGAATAAGCCAATCAGCATGCAGAGCCAGGGCTGTGATCTCTTCTGTTAATCCTCCTCACTAGACTTCATTATAGCCATCTGATCACACTTTGGCTAATGGCTAGCCTGCTGCTAATAGGAGGATTGGGAGCAGGATTAATGTCACGCTTCATACCGACCTGTTGGGGTGAGAGTTGAAGGGGAGTAAGGATACAACACTTCTTAAATAAATATATATTGTTTTGCATGGTGACACAATGTGAAGACATGCTGTAGAAACAGAATTACTCGCAGTACAAGGTCATGTGTGTGAGCACACTCTCAAGGTCAGCCAGAGTTTCCACCATGTTTCAAACCTCTGTTAAAAGATTCATTGTGTCCTAAATGGCTGGATAAAATTTCTCCTGTTTTATTAAAACACATCTCATTGCATTTAAATGGCATCCACCATTCAGCCGCATTTCAACAGCACACGCTGTTAAGAAAAAGTCAGCAGTCCAAAGTGAAATCAGATGGATTCTCTACCAGAATTTAATGCAAATGGGTTGTTACCAGCATCTTGTGTCTCCCTCTTGCAAGACCTTCGGGGAGGGTGTTTGGGAATAAAACTTTTTGCTTAGTTGTCTGTTTTCTTTCTCCCTTCCTGTTCATCTCAGCTGGGAGTGATCACTACCTCATAGGTAACAACATCACAGTAGCTGTTCTGGGGATAGTCATTCCCATCGGTGAGTACTCCTGACTTGTTCTCCCTGAGTTGCCTTTGCTTTCTGCCCGCCTGCTTCTCCCTCCTTGCTTCTCTGTCTCTGCTTGTCGCTCAAGTCCTGCATGTTGTGTGTGTGTGTGTGTGTGTGGATGTGTTTATTTAATGTGTCTAGAGGAATATGTGTGAACATGCATGCGTGCGTGACAGGGTTTAAGAGTGTTTGTTACCCCCACCCGACAGATTAAAAGGAGTGTATTGTAGATTTAACAATAACATTTTTTTTACAATATGCAAGTGCAGTGGCTGCCTCAGCAGTGAGGCTTTAGCTTAAAATACAGTTACCGTGTAGCTCATGTAGCAAGCTGTGGTATTCTCCAACAATAGCCCCCTGGCCTACAGCGTGAAAAAAGCCATTATGGGCGAGTAAGCAAGTCAGTGAGCTATGGCCAGGCCTTTGCAATGTGCACATTATGTCATTATTAATGAGTTTTGAGCAAATGGGAAATTCAGTTCATGTTTTGTCATCACAGTTGACCAGCTGTTGTTACATTTGGCTAATGTTCCCATTCTGATTATACAGTATTGCTCTAACTGAAATCAATCCAGTGCTCTGACCTATTTCTCCGACCCAGTGGACCAAGAGTGGGTTACACAGTTGCTGGAATTGGTTTTTGAATAGGAGGAAATATCAAAGGACTAAAAAGAGGCTTAATGAGATAACATGTTATTTTCCCAGGTCAAAATTTTCACTGCTCCAAGCCAAAAACATAATTTACCAGGTCAAATATTATAGTCTGTGCAGAGTAGAAAACCACTATAGCCAATATGCCACCATAGAGCTAATCTAAGGTAGACAAACACTGATTATGCAAGTTTTTACAATCAGACCAGCGCAGTAAAATTAATCCATTCTATTAGCTGTGATTGAAATGGAAATCAAATTTTATGGAAATACTTAATACTTTACCAAGACCTTTAACTGCGAAATCAGCAGAATGTGCAAATGACCTTATAACAGCAGCATACTGTGTGTCGCTAATTGAGATCTCTTTCATCCCTAACATTAAATACTTTGATAAATTATGGGAGCTCTAGAACATTGTAAAGCAAATTTTTTCTCTTTTCACTCTTGACGATTGAGATATCAGCTCATTAAAACAACCCCCTGAGACCGTTAACCCTTTCCACTCCATCCCTCATTGTGTGCTTCTGCCATTCATTGCTGCAAAAAAAAAAAAAATTACCCCATTCTGCATTTTTTGGCAGCTTTGAAACATTAATTATCGTTGGGGGTCCACAAGGGCTGGATTTCGGCACCCCGGTTCTCTGCCCATATCCGCTAATGCACCACGCCCACCCACTGCTCGACAAGGGAAACCGCCCAGCAACGATTATCAGTGTTTAGCCAAAGTCGGGCTTCTCTAATTAGAGTGAAATTTTCAAAATGAGACAAAAGCTTATGCTTCTTTTTTTTTTCTTAAACCAGTGAAAATTTAGAGAAGAACAAAGGAGGATCAGGGGTTTCCAGCCCAGTCACACAGGGATCTCATGTGCCTCTCTAACAAAAGAGCAATTAGACGGGGCTTCCAGAAGGGATGCCGGCACATACTCAGACGTGGGCATGCATACAAAGACTCATCCCCTTGCACACTTTTTTTTTTTCAATCGCTCCTCTTTGACACACCTCTGATGTGCCTGTTGGTCTCACCGCACACACATAGACTTACACATGCACTGTGCACGGAAAGGTCCTACAGGGCAGCTAGGCAGCATACTGATATGGTAATGAGAAGAGAGAGACGGCGCTTATCTCAAACCCTCCAATCCCCTTCGCTCTCCTTCGCTCTCCTTCTTCTCCTGTCCATTGTCCTCTCATAACCCCATTCAAAAACACCAGAGTCAGGTAGTCTGCTGAAAGTGCTTACTTTTTTTTGCACAGAGAAGAAAATAGCAAAATTCTAAATCAGTGAGCAAATGCAGCACAAGGATAATACAGTTATGAAAGCTAACCTTGCATGGTTTTTATTCAGGAATTAATAAATAAATTTTAGAAAATACCTTAATTACAAGCTTGAGAATCAATGCAAAAAGACTCAATAGAAAAGTCTCTGTAGTTCAGTCTTTTTGTATGCAGCCTTTGTGTTTCAGTGCGTGTGTGTGTGTGTGTCTTGGATGTGGAGTGTGTAATACAGTGATGGTGCATGCATGCATTGCAATTTGTGCATGTGTGCTCATGTTTGTGGTAATTTGATTATTGTGTGGATTAAGATTAAAAAGGAATGTAATAGAATATAAAAATACAGATTGAGGGCTCATTATTTTTAGTTTTTTCAATTTTCACAAAAAATACCTATTTTTCTTGTTGATGGATATACAGGGTTTTCCACAGGAAACTGTGCTGTCCATTTGGTTAAAATGGCTCATCTTGTGATCAGTTTAATTAATATGATTAATGCATAAATAGTAGCCATAGCTATTAAACATGACATTTGTTTCTGTCAAGTTGGTTCACCTCCATTTTTAAATGCTGATCGTCTTTTGCAAACAGTCTGAGGAAGTCCAGCACTTTTTCACTTTGATTTAACTCCCCTACAGATCTGTCAGATCTGTCTGTTCGATTGTATTCAATTTTGAAAAATAAAGACAGAAAATAATGAGCCCTTAATGTGCAGAGAACAGTGTGTGAGATGTGTTTGCGTGTGTGTGAGAGTGCTTAAAGCGCCGCTCTGTGTCCCCTGGGCTGTGTTAACGCTCCCGCCGTGTGTTGTTGTTGTGTGTGTGTTAAACACATGCAGTCCCTATCCTTGCCACAGTGGTCATTGGATTGCTCTGCACCGGCGGTTACCTGGTTTGGCGCAACTGGCGGCGCAAGAACACCAAGAGCATGAACTTCGACAACCCCGTTTACCGCAAAACCACTGAGGACGACGACGACGAAATCCACATCGGAAGACACAGCGAGTCCATCGGTCACGTTTACCCAGCAGTGAGTGGCAGCCACAGTCAGCCATTCATAGCGCTTCCTCTAGGTAGCGGCATCACAGACAGCAATTCTCACTGGTACTCAGGGGCGCCGATGCTCTCCAGTGGCAAATGAGTGAAGCTGCAGGGGAAAGGAAGGAGTATTTGGTGTTAGAGAGTATGCGCAGGGGTTTGGGAAAACCTGTTTGTTTTACACGTAGGCCTGGAAGGAAAGAACAGGCTTGCACACGCACACATTCTCACACATCATTTTTGCAGTCATCACTGAAAACACCAGTCATGCACACACATAAGCCCTTCACCAGTACATCACGATCACATTTCCTTCCACCGTCATGACCATATTCATACAGTACATTCGTTTTATCGACATCAAGTAGTTGTTGCCAACCTGCCATCCCATTTATTTGTACCTTGTGTTTGTTTTTTATGGTTGTTGAAGTGTTTGTGCTGTCCCTGGCAGATACATGCTCCCCTTTCTAGACAAAACTCCTTACACAGACACACAGCAGTTTGTTTACAGAAGCAGCTGATGCAATAGTAAAATTTCTCAACATGGCTTCCTTGACAGTACGAGAAAGCTACTAGGAAATATTTGAAACGAGGTAGCATTGCTGTCAAAAAGGAATTTTGTGGATATATATTCATGTTTACTGCTAACAGAAGGGTCAAGGACACATTAGAGGTGTACTGAGGCTAAGTAATTACAGCCGTCATGAACTTGAAATGATTTTATAGTTGAGATGCCTTTGAGGAGAATGAGGACTGGTTTTATAGTCACCTCAGAAAGCTCTCTGACAGGAAGGACAGCAGAGCACAGGACTAGACTAATAAAAAATTGGATTTTGTGGACAATAACATCTTAACTTTGCCCTTACATGAATTGTATGTGTTCATTACAGTGTAAATAAGACATGAAGGATAAAAAGGAGAGCACAAATCAAAAACAAATCAGTCTAAAATAGAATAACTTATATTCTGTCCCGAGTGCAGCAGCAGAAGCCATTAATCTGTACAGTCCATGAGTTGCAGCCTGTTGATCTCCTGTTGATGCGGACGCATTTTTGTACATCACTTATTAGCTATGAAGCTGCATTTTCCTACAAACTCCAGAAACAATTCCAGCCGCAATTTCCACTCAAATGCACATAAATTTACAAAATGTGTGTCATCAGGACACTTATGACATTTATTGAATATATTAAAGCAAAGCGGGGAAAGGCAGCCAAAAAGGATTATGGTGGAGTGGGAGTCTAGTGCTTTGATCGGTTGGCATGGTAACACAGATTTCTTTGTGTTGCTCCGGAGAGAAAGAAGGCAAGGAATTCTGGGTATCGTTGGCACGATGTCAGGCTGAAGACACACATACACACACACACATAGATACACACAAAACAGGTGCACAACTGAGTCATATTAAGATTCAAGGTCGAATTACCAGCCACCCTCAGTGAGGGGCTGCAGAGAGGGAGCTGCACTCTCTCTCTCCTTTGTCTGAACTGTTATTATACATTAGTTCAAATGTTTTTATTGTCTATTAATGATTTTTTTTAACTTCCTTTTTTCTATTTCTACTGCTTTCTCTGGCTATGTGGCAACTCAGACAGCCAGAGAAATCAGGTTGGCGTTATGTGGGCCAGACATTTGCAGCTGTAGGCGAGCATCCTGCATTCCTCACACAGGAACAGCCAGAGAAGGAGAGAATAATCAGGTGGTTGGGGGGGGAGAAGAGAAGGAAGGTCAAGGAGAGGAGAGGAGGAAGAAGTGAGGAATGTAAGAGGAAGAAGAAAGGAGGAAGGGAATGGATTCTATATGAACCTGCTGTTTTCTTTTTTGGGTGCCATCTCCACCTGAATCTCTCTTTTTACTCCTGATTTCTCTCTTTGTTCTCCTTCCATCATGCTGCTTTTTTTTTCTTTCACTGTCTTCTATCTCACCTCTCTCCCTCCTTCACCAGCCTACTGTGGTAACAGTCTTTTTATCTGCTGTTTGCAGCGCGTGGCACTCAGTCTGGAGGATGATGGCTATCCCTGAGGGGGGGGAAGAATGCGTCCTGCACCCCCCCATCCACCCTCCTCCTCCCATATCCCATCCTGGCCCCCCCCTCCTCTCACCACAGCCTGTACTACACCACTACAATGAGGCCAGTACAACGCAGACAAGAAAAGAGAAGGAGACCTCATTTTGCCTCCCACTATAAAGGAGCAGGGACGACACGCACATCTGTAATACCCCCCCCCTCCCCACTCCTGTTTCCTACACTGGAGTAACATTACTACCACTACTAGCCACTACTACTTCCCTTAGTGCTAGTATTTATCGTAGTCTCTGCTCCAGCCCTCTCTTCTCTCTGCCTCTTGTTAGCTTTAGTGGTGTGTAAAATGCTGCTTGATGATTTTTATTCGAACTAACCTCATTTGGCTGTCTCAGTGCACATTGTAAATAGAAGGCTGTCTGGCCACCGTACAAGGGGGAAAAAAAAAAGCTGGCGTGCATTATTTTGAAGTCCTCATATTATGACTTTTTTATTTATTTGAATGTGTTTGCTGTTGTAAATATGTAGTGTCTCAAAGCACAACACTGAAAGCAGATTTGTTCAAGTTGGCAAGGATGAGCTGAAGTAGACAAGGACGACATCTGTCTTCACAGTTCCCTTTACATCCTGAGTACACACAAGAGGGGAATGTCATCCGTTCTCACACCCGGCCTCTCAGATTCGCCCCTTGACATACTGCATGTAGGCAGGCAAAGCTAAATATAGCCAAGGGGAAAGAAGACAGACAAAAAATGATGGAGTGTTCTTCAAGTTTAGAGGTGATTACGGGGTGAATCGGGAAGGGAGGGTGCTTTTTCTTTTAAGGGGAATAGGAGGATTTGTGCCACCAGAGGGTGTGCCTCAGGGCAAAATCCAGCAGGGCAGAGAAGGCAAAGGATTATTGGCAATCCTCTCTCCTGGCATCAGAGGTGTGCCCCCGGTCGATAATGAACTCTGGATTGTTTGTTTATTTGCCGTGAGTGTCGAGACTTGCACATTTGTTTCTGGCTTTTTGTTTGACTTTATGTCGACTGCCATCATTTTTTTTTTTTGGAGTTTGGAGTTAAACCTTCAAATCTGCAAAGTGAGATATTACAGAAAACTCCTGTGACTGTTTTGAAATATAAAAAATAATGCATTGAGGTCTGATTTCTATGGCATTCAACCGATGCAGCACAGATATTAGTGTTTGAACCTGAGCACCCCTTAATCATCGATCTTGGTGCATCATTGGCTTTTTACAGCAACGCTTTCAGTGTTTTTAGCATAATAACTGCTTAAACAGTGTGTCTGTGTGTTTTCTGGATTAGATGCTGTAGGAAAAGAGCCCACATTCAGACGGACTTTCCGCTGTTGCTGACTGCTCAGTGCGGTTGTAACTGGTGTTTTTATGAGGAGACGAGGAATAATAATAATCGGGGGCGGACTTTGCTGACCACCGGTTTGTTTTTAAAGCTGGACAGAGAGGAAACATGTAAACCAGCATAAAGAGCTAATCTTCCGTTTGTTTGCCACAAACATGCTTCCAGCCCGTTGAGTCCAATGGAATTCATGCCCGGTGACTATTGCAATAATTGCCCACAATGTGTCGTAATGTTTAATTACTATAAGCAGTCATGACAACTTTACATAACAGCTGTTACATGTACTTATGCCATTATTTTCCCTCTTGACATCTTGTAGTCTCAATAAAGGGCATTTTTAAAGGTCTTAAGCACACATATTACATTTCCTAAAGACAGACATTGTCTGATAATGCATACTAAACTGGTCTTCCTTTCCTAGAAAAAAACAAACCGGAGCGATGCTGTGTTTCAGCTGAGCTAGGCTAAGAAGTGTTTTTGGACGTCAAATCCTCAGTCTGTTCATAAACTTGATTTATGACTGAAAAACCAGCAAAAAAGTAAAGACTCCAAACATTAAAGTCTTCCAATATTGGCTCAGTATGAACTCAGCATTCTTACTAACTACACCGACAGTATGTGCATACAAACGAACAGTTGATTAATGACAGTTATAATTCATGGTTCTCATTATATCCTGGAATAGTTTGCTCAGTGTCTATCCTTCCGTAACCATGTAGGAGGAAGAAAGAAACAAGCAGACAAGGGTGGGCAGGAAACGACTGCCAGGTTTTAGACTAAACTGCATGTGAGCGGGTTTGTGCTTCAGAAGATGAATGGTGGGCCATTTATTTTGCCGGATTTCTGCTGATGTTGTGTTGCCGTATTATGACACTCACCTCCCTGGGAAGGATGGCTCTCTCTCCTCTCGGCTGATGATGCACAGCAGGGGATTTGTGTCTACTGTATGTGACAAGTGGCATCTAGACAGGTAAATTATAGTTCTCTCCAGCACCGCACTCCCCTCTGTCTATCTAACGAAGGAGCATTGAGCACAAGAGGGAGGCTATCTCCCTTCATTTTAACCTTGTACAGATGAAGTGAAATAAAATGCATTGCATAGTGGGGAAGAGTGCGTCTCAGCTCAGCATGATCCTAGACTGGTTTGGCAGCTTCCTGCAGTGTTTGATTTTTTTTTGGGCAAAATTTGAGCTTGACATGTATGAAACAGTTTAAATTGGCACAGCTGCATCGTGGTATGAAACCATGGTTCTTTATTCATTTATATCCTTTTATATTTGTTTATATCCTTTATTCAAATCTCATCAGGGGTTATGATAGCTATGAGGATTGTTGTGATCTTCAGTTAAAAACCTATATCTGTTTGAGTTTTAAAGAAAAGATTAAGACAATGTAAGAGGACAATACAGGTACCACTGATCAGATATCTTTGTGAGTATGAGATTGAATAAATCCCAAATCCACTGCTGGATTGCACCCCAGCCTCAGCTGGCTCTGCACTCCACAGACTTTCCTTCATGTCCATGTTTTGCTGCAGGTCTAATGGAGTTCCATGCTGAGGGTTTGCAGTTAGGAGTATAAATTGCTTATTTATTGAGGTGACTGAGCGTGGCATTGTAGAAAACTTATTATTGCTACAGTGTGAAGACAGATTGGCTGGTCCACTTTGGGGCCACCTTGAGAGCAGCAGTCTTCACTGAAGGGCGCTGAGAAAGTCCAGAAAGGGACTTTTTCCATTCATCATATGTTAGGTAGTAGTGGTTGTGGATACATACTTTCTCACTAAGCCTCCTGGAACTTTGTGATTCATATTTTTAGGAGCGATTTTGGGGCCAATCTATGCTCTGATGGCAGCGAAACTATAGTTTAACTATCAGTCAGCTCCATGAACAACAGGCTGAAGCTAGAATGCTACAGAGGCATGAAACTGAGAGTCAATGTGCATATTTTTATTAATTTACTTATTGTAATGCAGGTATCATGTGGAAGACCATGTGTTGCCCCAGTCAGTTATATGGTCAGTTATTGGCTAATTATTTACTTGAAGTCTTTCAGTGTTAACCCACTAGCTGCTGCATTGTTTCATTTGAAACATGACACCTTGAACAAAGTTACTAAACACACAAATGAGAAAACTCTAGCTTGTTGGACTGTAGTGTGAGCAGTTTATCCATGTTGAACTTTGGAGGTTCTGACTGGAGTTTGTGGCACCAGCTGTTTGTAAGTCGACACATCACAAAACTGTAACTAAAACTGCCTCATGGAACTATGATGAGCTAATTGTACCAAGAAGGCTAGCGTTAGGTTGCTTTTGTAATCTCACATTAGGCTGAAGCAGAGGTAATGACATATGACTGACAGATCGAACTGACACTGGAATAAAATGTTGTTTATTAATGATGCAAACTACGAAGTTTTTAAGTTACATTTCACCCCAAAAAAACAAAACAAAACACTATATGTAGTTTGGCATGATGTCATTATGCCAGTGAAAAGAGACTAAATTAACTGAGAGTCTTATATTAGACGTGTAAACTAATGTTTCCTCTTTTCTGAATTGTTTGACTACTTTTAACACTAAAATATATACTTTCCGTATATATTTATATTATATAGTTAAGTGTAATATATCCTTTATCACCTGAAATAGTTAGAAAATGGATTACTCATTTCTCAAGTCAAGTCTTTCTTTATTTAATTCCTCGAGATTTAATGGAGAAACACAATTTGATAAATCACTAATTTGAGACTACAGTAGATAGTTATGCAAAGAACTTTGAAACAGCTGGTGCAAACACACTCCTAGTATTAATCTTAGCATACACTTTGGATACACTCCTGCTCAATTCAGTATCTAGGAAGCATAAAGGTAAAGATCTAGGTAAATGTTGAGATAGTTTTGGGTCATTTCAAAGACATTTCAAATGTTACCTGCTAAGTAGCTCATATTTACCATGAAATTTGCAGACCTATAACAAGTATCTATGTTGTTTAGGCGTCTTCATCTATAGGTTTTTCACTTTGTTTAGGTTTAGTGTACATAGATAATGCTTTGGGATATTGCCAACACATTCTAATGCATAGTAAGTAGGTTACTAGCACAGTAGTTTGCACTAAATTATGTCAAATCATCAATGAAATGGTTTTGTCTGTTTTTTGTTTTGTTTTGCTTTGCTTTGAGCTTTTTTTTCCGGTCTTTTTTAATGGATAGGATGTTAAATTGTTAGCTCATTATTGCAAATTCTAGCAGCCATAATAACCCATAATCCAATATAATTACATGCTGTAATTGTAGCATTCTTGATTTGTGCTCCCTGTTTTTATTCTTTCGCTTGTCCTTCATTTCCTCTCTGCGCTCCTCTAACGGTTGCTTCCAGTCTTTCCTGAGCAGAGAATCTGACCCATGCTGCTTTAACCAAGATGCACTGACTGCTTTCTAACATTACACACATCTCTTCTTCGCTTCACTTCCTCAAGCGCTGTATCAAAAGTAGTGTCAACTGTTTGACTTTGAGTCTCTCTGTGCTTGTTACACCTCTGAGTTTAAGTTTAAAGAGCAAAGTCAGCAGCATTGCCGTCTCTGTGCACTCTCATTCTCACACCGTCTCATCTTCATCTCAGACATCGACATTTTTTTTCCTTTGGCAAGGGCTATCAGTGTTTGGGTAGACAGACACACACACACACACACACACACATATACACTGGAAAAATGGATATAAAGCACTGGAGGGAATAACCTGGAATCCTGAAACAAGAAGGAAACCCCCCAAGAGCAGACCAGCAAACAGGCACGCTCAGCCAGGAGAAGCAGCACCCCCCACCACCAACACCACCCACCAGCTCCAGTTTTTGGACTGTGGAAGGAGCCCTCATTGACTCTACTTGTCTGGCAATTAGCTCTCGTTGACCCAGTGACTTCCCTTCACCAACTACTTCCTCTTATTATCATGTGTTTTTTGGACTGTTAGTCTGTGAGTTGTAGTTGTTGTTCTCTCTCTCTCTCTCTCTCTCTCTCTCTCTCTCTCGCTCTCTCTCTCTCTTTCTTTCTTTCTTTCTCTCTCTCTCTTTGCCAAGCCGTTCTCCATTTCATATTTGATCTTCTCAACGGTTGATTACTTGAGAGGCAGTGTTCAGTCGCCTACATTTTTCTTCCAGTTAGTGTAAAATGAAGGTTGAGTGAAGAAGGTTTTGTCACATATTACTTCAGTTGGGATTGAGGTGGGAGGAAATCACTGCAGATATAAGAAACTGCTTCATTTTTGACAAAACTGTCTACCTGCATTTTCTCCAAATGTTGCTGAGTGTCATTGCCTGCAAGGAAATCTCCAAAAACAAAAAAAAAAACAAAAAAAAAACACCCATTCGGGGCTCTGTCCATTCCACAGCCATACGACAGGCATTTTTTTACGCTGTTTGTTGCACAAAACTTTTCAAGAAGCCTTCTGCACTGTGTAAAGAGATAACGTTCTTAGGAGGGGAGGACATAAAAAAAGATGGGGGGGGTGTCAGTCCAATGGTACAGTCCAATGGTTTTGAATCGTGACTTGTAAATACGTTTTCATACAGCAAAAACTTTTTGATAATGTTTTAAATGTATCTGTAAAAAAGATATGTACATAAACCTCTGGGGTAAAAAGGAGTGTAGACTATATATGAATTTATTTGTACACAAGAGCACTGGATTTATTTACTACTTGATTGTAACTAAAAATTAATAATCTGCCAAAGTGTTTTTATTTGACTTTTTTTTCTCCTGTCTGTTCCGTTTGTTGTTGTTTTTTTGTTTTGTTTTTTTGTTCTGCTTTTTAACAGCATTGCGGATTTTTAGTGTTCATACTGTATTTAATTCTGTTCAATAGATTTTGTTGTTTTGTGTTATAAAAAAAAAAAAAGAGGGGTTATCATTTTAATTTATTGGTGCCTTGTTTTGTGCTCCTGTATACTTTCTGCTCTCTTTCTGTTTTTTCTGTGTTATGTGTCTGCTGGGGGGGGAGTGGGGGGTTTCCATCGGCGGGTTGGTGAGGGAAGGGCTGGGGGTTTAAAAACTTAGCAACTTCTGTACTTACATGGAATATCTGTACTGTATGCCAAAATGGTCTCACTCACGTTTCTATGAAATCAAGCTGTTGATAAATATCTCTATATATTGATATATTAAATTTATAAAAACTGTCCAACCTGTAGTGTTTCTTTTTCCTTTTTTGTTTTGTTTTTTTATTTCTCTTTTTTTATCTTGGACCTTAAAGTAGCTTATTATCTATTTAAAGAATACTGTTTTTACGATTAGTATCTGAATTTTATTACCTTTTAATACTTTTTAATACCTTTTAATATCTCTGTAGAAGGTAAGGCAGGATGTTTGTAAAGTTACATTATAGGTAAAACCTCATAAGGTTTTACATGCTATGACCTTTAGAATTTAAAAAGGGCTGCATGGTATTCCATACTAATGTGTGTTATCAGCCAGAGAGAAAAAGTTAACTGTTAGTTGGAGTCAAAATCAAACAAAATTAAGCATAATCATTAGCTGATGTAGCAAGGTTAAATATTGGAACTATTTTATGCAAGTAAACTCAAAATATACTATATAAATATGTCTAAAAAATTATTTTCCACAAAAAAAAATGTAATAAAGAAAGATTATGAACAATTCTTCATGCATTATTTGCCAAAACGTGCCAAAATTAGAGAGAAAGTGTTTAATTAGAGTATAATAATACAACTTTTTGTTGTGTTGAGTGCCACTGTTTACTTAAAGTAGGTACCTACATTTGAAATAATCCAAAATTTCTTTGATAGCTTTGACTTTGAAGCTTAGTATGCTGAAGTGTCGTTCTGACACAGGGGTCAGTGATTTCACAGGGACACATGGATGATTCTGACATCTCGTGTCCCAAACAAATATGTTGGTGTGTCCTTGATGATTGATGAAAATGTCACCAGTGCCCTCCTGGTTTTTTTTTTTTTCTCCTCTTTGTCCACAATACTTGACTCTCCAGAGAAAAAGACAAAACAGGTTACAGTGAAGAGAAGGGAGAAAAAAAGACTGCAGTCTGAGGGTAAAATGGACTGACAGTATGAGCGAGGGGAAAAAGTAACTGGAGACAGGGGATGTGTGTAAACCCTGGAGGGTTGAGAGGAGTGACAGTTCACTGGAGGTTTGATGGATGAGCTGGCGGGGGAGAGTTGGCTGAGGATATGGGCGCTCTTTGGCCTGCCCATTGTTCCAGGGTTGCTGTTGCTCTTCATTGAAGATTCAACCCTGCCAGGCCCGGCGCTGTCATCTCCCCGAGCATCACAGAAGCTAAGGCAGTTAGTTTTTATTGAAGATTCATGATAACTGAAGGACTCGTGGTGGATCAAAGGGTTCTGGTGTTATGAGCTCTGCTCTGCACATCAGTGTCTGAGCAGACTGCGGCATATTTCACACCATTTTCCCTTTCTATATTGCCTTTCCCTCTTCAGTGTGTACATTTAAAACAAATTAACAGAATTCTCCCACGATAATGGAATTTGTCAAGATGTCATTATGCTGAAAGCTCATTAAAAAAACAATGACAGTTAGTTTAAATGTCTTTGGACTTGACATCTTCCTACATTTGCGTGGGGACTGCAAATCTGACAGGTTGGCATCTTGATGATCAAATGTAAAAGCTGTAAAATTGCTTGTAGATTTTTTTTGAATAAGGTTTTATTGATTTAAGTAAAAGTAAATTAATCCATCAGACTGAATCGCAGATATGTAGATAGAGATAGCTCCTGTCAAGCTCTGATTCCAATTTAAGTTCTACTTTTTGCTCAATCCAAAGCAAACAAGGTCTCTAATTCATGATAATGCTCAGTTGTTGATGTGTGAGGGCTGTTTATCGTTGGTCATTTTTTATGTTTATGTGTTTATTTGTTGTTGAGCTTGATCGCTCTCTGCTGCACACCCACTGTTTTTGATCAGACACGACAGGAACACCCTGCTAGCATATTATCATTTTAATATTAAAAGTGTTTGTGTAATTATGTTCTAGGAAATAAAATGCAGCAAACCATGGCTTCAGCTTATTAGCTCTCCTGGACAAAAATTTCCAGCACTCACATCTCTACATATCGTATGAGTTGAACACAAATTGCATTTTTCTCTTTTAGTTTGTACTACGTTATATTGGATTTTACTGTATTGTTTCATTGCTAAGTTATCCTATAGATGTGGTCTTAATTCATAAAACATAACTAAATGAGATGTTTCACAAGAAGACAAAGTGTATTGTCCTCTTCTTTCATGGAACATCAGATAGTTGAAGAATTGATATTGTTTTTCTTTGTATGATTCTTAAATATATGTGTATATATGTATATACATGTATATATACACAATGGTGACCCCATGTAGGGGTCAAGGACAGGTTTTTCAAATCAGGAAATCAACCTCAACATAGAAACGGAATCCACAGAGAGGCCATTTGAAGCCAAAAAATAGAGCCAACAAGCACCAGAGGCTGTTAAGTCCTCTTTATGGACTCTTTTTCTATGTTTAGGTTGATTAGTTGCCTTCAGAGCTCTCTCACCCTACATAAGGCAGGTAGATGATGGTTTACTGCTCTCCTAAGGAGGGGGGGAGATACAAACATTTCTAGACATGAAGTAAGAACATTATATCATGTCATAATTTGGCAGCTTTCCCTTCAGCCTGTGAGCCTGAACTTCAATAAGTTTGAATTCTCCTTCAGCTCTTCCTTTGAGTCTCTAAATTAAAATATCAGTTGATATGCGAAACTGATTTGGCAGGTCTGCTTGCAGTGGGGTAAGCAGTCAAGAACTGTCACAGCGCTGATCAAGGTGTTCTTCGTCTGCATTTCTTATCATTGCACCTTATCTCGCTCAAGTCATCATCACATCAATTTCCAGGGATGCCTTTTCTGAACTAATGATTTTATATAGTTTTTTAGGAATTAGTGTACTTATATATAGTTTTTTATGGTAAATTAACGTGTCTCATACTCACTGTTTTCCTTTCCCCTGCTAATTGGAGCTAATGTCAGACTCCATTATTTAAATAACATTAAATAACATTTGAACTTGGCTGGGCATCCTGGTGGCTCAGTGCAGAAAATCTCCTCTCTCCATTTGTCATCTACAAATGAATGAAATATAAGAGGAGCCTGGGATGACTCTACTAATGGAAATTATTTCCAAATAGCAGAACTGACCTGACTGACCTCCCCGTAGAGAGCTTTTTTTTTCAGTGGGCATTTCAATTTGTTCTATAAAAGGTTATGTAGCTTTGTGTTAGATTTAAATATTCTTTTTAAAGATTGTATTCACAGTAGCATTTTAAAGTTTATCAATTTAAATGACATTAATGTTGACTGTTATACTTACTTTCAAAATCACACCTTTCCCCCATAATGACACAAACACAAATGAAACCCCTCCTGTGTCCTGCAGTGTGTGGGAAGCAGATTTCACTCAAACTGCAACTTTTTTCATCAATATCTTTTTATAAACAAGAAATGAAAAGACTTGTGCAAAGGAATGCATCTTTATTTGGGAGGATGTGGGGTCTTTTATCCCCGGGTTAACACTTTTGTGTTATTAAACATCTTACTACTGATGCATCATGACTTGCAAAGTCTACTGTTGATGTCACATCCTGTCATCCTGTAGATGACAGGATGTGACAGATGTAACACAACATGCAGCCTCACTTCCCCACTTAAAGCTGTATCCTTCGTTTTCAAAGAGCCTATTTGAATTGGTAAGTATTTAAAGTGAAAAAATCTAATAATATGTTACTTACTGCACCTTTATTATGCTATGGGGAGTTATTTTCAACAGCTATAAACTTTTAGTTGCAACTTTACGCCTGGAACAAAGTTAGCTGCTAGAAGAAAAGGAAAAAGGTAAAAGACCTGTTGATATTTGTTTTAGGCTTTAATCGTGTAACTCAAAAAATATAAGATTTGCCTGATGATTTTAGATTCAGCAACCATGATTCGGGATTTTTTATTTTGTTCAGTTAGAAGAAGCCTGTTTTCTTCCTGCATGCATGGCACTGTGGGACAAAACAGTGAACATTAATGGCACCTGTACAAAACAGGGAAATTTACTATTTAATGACTTTTAAAAATGCCATTTTTCCTATAAAAAGAAAAATCTTTATTTATCAGGAACGATCTCCTATAACACCTCTTTATCATATCATCTTTAAGTTCATCTTGTGCATCTATCATCTGTAAGTTTTGTATTCCTCTGCCCCTGCTGGCTGGAGACCATCATTACACTAATGTCATTACCATTAAACCAGTGTGCAGCAACACACTGAACCTAAAAACAGGTTGTCAGTCCACATGGCTCTTTCATCCAAGACAGATAAATATGAAATTTTATTTTGGGGGCACATCACTTAACGACAGGGACATAAAGTCAGAGTCTCTGCTCATGTTTGCTGTGTTAACTCAATTTTAAACATTCTTCATTATTGTCTCTTCTCTTGTCTTTACCTTCCTCCTTGTCTTTGTGTTGCCTCTGAGAGTTTTGCTGAAAAGACGCAGGTTTATGGTGCTCACGTGTGCCGACGGTTTCGCAAAAATGAACAACTGAGGTGTTTCACAAGCAAGCAATAAAATGTGATTGTTAAAAGAAATGAGCTTTCGGTCTCTGTCCACCTTCTCTCCCTTGTTTCCATTTGCATCAGCTCTTTTCCCACATTCACCTCTCCCTACCCGTCTCACTCTGTCTCTCTTGGTCCGTTTTATTTTGCATTTATCAGCACTTTTGCTCCTCCCTTTGTAAAACTTCGTTGCACCTTTTTTGTTGCAGTGATAAGGTTATTTGGCTTTGTGTAAGAAGCCAGATCGGTTAATTTTTTCCACATCTGGCCTCATAAAGTTATTGCAGTAAAGTCTCTTTCAGTTTAAAAATGCAGTGAGCACACAGCCGACCCTCTGCCCCCCTCTCTCTCTCTTTCTCTCTCTCTCCCTCCTTCATCTGCCTCATGGATGACAGTTCCTATTATCTCCTGGATAATAAGTTGCACAGATTAGCCAAGGGGGCAGACAGAAGAGCAGGGATATGGGACACTGTATGTGTGTTTATGTGTGTTTGTTTGTGTGCCTGTCTGTGTTTGTTGTCAGTGTGTACGCTCTCTGCTTTTGTGTGTATCTGTTCAAATTCGCAGATTTCTGTTTAGCTGTTTGTGTAGCTATTAATGTTTGCCTGTCTGCATTTGTGTGTGTGTCTGTGTGTGTGTGTGTGGGTGTGGGTGTGGGTGTGGGTGTGGGTGTGGGTGTGTGTGGGTGTGTGTGTGTGTTTGTCTGAGTGTGCTTCTCTTTGTCTGTATTCAAGGATTTCTGTCCAGCTGTGTGTGGTCATGTGTGTCTGTCTGTCTGCGTTTGGGTCTGTTTGTGTAGCTGCAAGTCGGTGTGTGTGTGTGTGTGTGTATCTGAATATGTGTGTGTGCATTTACTGAAACACACTAGAGGAGGAGTTGATGGGCTAAGTGCCATTACCAGATAATTACAGCTAAAAGTCTCCATGCTAACGAGGGCGGCTCATCATTCCAGTGTTGGCAGACAGAGAGGCCACAAAAAACATCTGCAATGCAGATTAGGAGCACTTGTGTTTGTGCCTATTTGTGTAAGTGCATTCTATACTCTCCTCTGTCCGCTCTTTATCTATATGTGTATGTGTGTATATGTGTGTGTGTTTGTGTAGTTATGTGCATTGTATGATGAGCGGATTACTGTTTAGCACAGAGATTCATTTTTTTGCATAAGAAACCAGCCTCTCAGCGTGAGCCTGCACAGTGAGCGTGCACACACAAATATAAACACCTTATATCAGTTTAATTGGCTGGCACAGGAGCCCAGTGTGAGTTGAGTTTGAGGGCATCCATACATTACACAAAGCGGATGCCTGTAATGGGCTCCCTCTTCACTGCTTGTGATGGGCTTATTCTCCTCATAAATGGTGTGCCTGGCACACAGAAGCAGGCGGCAACAGCAACATAAAACATGTGAAAAATGCAATTACACCAAAACACCAAAACAAATATTTCACCTTTTGTGCTGCATATGATTTTTTTTTTTTTTTTTTTGAAGCATATGTGAGAAATGAATTTAATTAAAATTGCTACCTGCTGGGACAGGTGAAGGTGTTCATAACCAGATGTATGAAGAACGTGATTTGCAACCTGCTTGTTAAGCCTTCGAATTACAGACTGGCTCCCAGACAGCAGTTGATGAGGAGCGAACAACATCATTTTTACTCATCATCCCCTGTTTTGCTACCCTCAGCGTATGGGACTGCTTATAGTGTGTGTAGGGAAATCAAAATTGCTTCACTGTGTGTGTTGTTTGCATTTCTATGAGTGCACAAGCATGTCAGTGTGTATTGTGTGGATGTAATTAATGCAGCAAAAACAACTCCAGAACAGCATGTACACATCATCCAAATCACTTAAGAGCAAATCACTCTCCTCTTTGTTTGGGATTAAAGGCCATCTGTTGAATTTCCAGTCTGCTGTAATCAATTAAAAAATTCCAGTAAAGTTATTTTTTTTCAAAATCATTGTTAAATCTTATTGTGCAGATAATGTGTTTAGCAAGAAAAATTAATGCAATCCACTTCAGCTCCACTGTCTCACTGTCCTAATTTGGTTTTAAAGTATCTTACAGCACTTCAGTTTGAACGATAACATGAAGGTTAAAGGAAAAAACCTAAAAGATTTCATGATGTTTACCTGTAGCAGTAAGTATTTTTATGCAAGCGTAAGCCATGTTGGTGAAAGCACCTGAAGTCTTGATCTTCAGTTTTTTTGTTTTTTTTTTTAAAAGATACAAAACTGTCACTGAAAAAAGTGTGAAGCTAACGTCTTTATTAGCAGAAATTAAACAAATTCTGTGCAGGGCAAATGTAGAGCTCTAATTGATTAGATTAAAAAAGGAGCAAAACTGAGTCCTTAATATCCACAGAGAACTGCCAGAACGAAGAAAATACTCAAACATGATGGATGCAAAGTCCATTGATAGCAAGTGTTTCAATGCAGACTTGCTCCCTGAGGAAATCAAGCAGGTAATATGGCAGAATGATTCATGTCATCTATGTTCGTTATAATAGCTGCCATGGCTGAGAGTTGACAAATATTTCAGGAAAGATTCATGTCTTGAATAAGTGTTCATGCTCGCGTCCTAAATGCATTCAGAAACATCACATGCTCAGATATCGGAGGAAAACCCTTCCTCCAAAGTTCCTCTCAGTGGAGAAAATGTTAGAAAGTGTCATATCAGCTGTCCTACCTGCAGCAAAACTGTTAGCCTCTGTGTGCCTGAAAAGTATTAAAGTACCCTGTGTGTTTGTTTTTAGTCGGGGTGCAGTAGTTGTGCTTTGTATTAGACTTACATGACAACTCAAATATAAATCTCAAATAAAGATTTTCTACTTTTAATGTGGCACGTTCACTTTAGCAAATGGTAGCAATATTCCCTCCAACGCTAATTAATGGCTCCTTTTCTGTTGTCTTCAGGGCTCATAAAATACCTCTGTCTGACAAACAGCTGTCACTCAGCAGTCTGAGGCCTTGTTCACATGTACACAGGTTGAAATGTAGCTTTTTCTATGTGTTTTGCCCTTTCGTCCGCGCACAAACATAGTTTTAAGTGAAAAATGGTCGTTTTAAGAAATTCTAGTCTTGGTGAGGAGATCCCAAAAATGTGTTTGCAGAGCTCATGAGTAGACAGTTGTGTAGAGTTCTCGGCTTGTCTCCTTTGGTTTTACATAATGGAGTCTAGTGCTGGTGCTAATCTACAGGACATTAGGAGGAAAAGAAGTGTCAGAATGCCCCTCAACACACTCCCTGCCAGTTAGCCTACCCGTAATAACCTTTTTTCAGGCCTCTGATGGGCACAATATGGTTTTAGGGTTAGGGTTGTATGGCTGCCTGTTGGTTTGACATGCTTTTGAAAGCACTGTGTTTTTGCCTTATGGACACAGATTTATGTGATGAGGAAAATGAGAGAAATTGTGTGTATTTGATGAGATCTGAAAGCATTCTCAATCCTCCAGGTCATTACTGAACATTTTCCAAACATTTTCATTTGGCATTACCCATTCCTACCTTGACCTAGTTCTCTCAGCTCACTGTGGTGTGGCATATGTAATCCAAACATTTCTCGACCTCAGACAGACAGAACTGATGCAAACTATGAGAGGCGAAATGTCTTTAAGAGATCTTGACCAAGGCCAGTTGTGTTTGACTTAGCGTGTTCTCTCCCTCAGTTTGTGTTTTTAACCACACTGTTATATCACCATCTGCTGGTCACTCTTTTTCATTACACTATATAATGAAGCAGAGTTGCTGACCTCCATGCACATGCACAACAACCTCCGAAAAAATCTGTGAGACAAAAAACAGGTTTTTGTGTGGGAACATCAGCAGCTGGAGATTAAACACAATCATCTAACTGCACTAACAGCACTTTACTACCTTTTGTCCTTGGGAAATTATGCGCGAAGCATTTTTAATTCATTTATACTGTTTGCTCTATCTCAAATTAAGAGTCACTTGTTATGCTCATATATGTGCACATGTTGCTGTTACAGAGCTCCATTTGGTTCCATTAGAGGAAAAAATAAAATGACATAACTTGATGTAATCATACAATCATACAATGATTTGCCTCTCAATGGTGCACAGGCAGCCATTAAAGTAACTTATGGGAAATATTATGGATTGAATTTCACAGTCATGGGATAGTTTTTGTAGTCAAGTAACATTTTAGCTTAGTGGATAAATAAGTCACTTTAACCCAATCGCCAGAATAAAAGTTGGCCTTGATCATTTCTGTATACCACAGATGTGGAAATTTTACATTTTTTTGTTTGAATTTTGTGGTTTATGTTGTATGTTGCCATCTCTAAAGACTGATAAGGTTTATGTACAAAAATCATTTGATTTGTGTTAGGAAAAGATCATTTTTTGGCGTAAAATTCCCAATTCAGTTTCCACAAACACATCTGGAGCTGCTGTTGGTTGAAACAGGAAGCTAACAGTTGTCCAACCATCTCAGCCATCATGCCGCCTCCATTCCCTCCTCCTTCAAATGAGAAAATGAGGTTATATACATTACATGTGGTCTGAACTGTATCACTTTTACATGTATGTTAAATAGCAAAATTTTATTCTGGCAACTAGGCTTGTAACTTCCGTCCCTACAAAGTAAACTACAGGTAAATTCTCATACTGTCCACAACTGACTGAGATTTAAGCATTTTGTTGTTCAGTTGATCATAAATGAAAATAAAGGCCTGTTTTACAAACACTGGTGATGTATACAATCAACAGACATCATCTGACTTTTTTCCTATTAGAGATGATTAAAAGTAACATGAAATCGAGATTTGATAAGTTTTAAATCTTCATATTTATTCATTTAGAAGTAGTTCTCTGGTTTCTAACATATAAGCCCGTTGTAATAAGGAATATTTTAGAGAGGTACAAGTTTTTACATTTGACTCTGTCATGTACATGTATGCTTTGACTTCCAGATGGGTATTCAAACAAGGGACACATTGCCCTTTATAGCTTATAGCCAGTGTCAAATCTTCTTCATATTTTCCTGTCAAATGTCAAAGGTAGCATTAAAGGGCACATGACACAGTCCACAACCTTGTCATATCACACAAAGCACCATACCACCCAACCATCAAAGATAAGCTGAATAATCACATCATTAGGGAACACTCAGCATGACCTCCAATCATTCAAATTTACCTCCAACAGAATCACTGAAATATTTGTCCATGCATACATATATATATTTATACTATATGTATACTATATATGGTAAAAAATATAGCATTTGGAATAAATACTTTATATAATTTTTAGAGCAAACTGTCAGACAATACTTGTTATATATTTTTCACAATACTGTATGTACATGTATTTGGCTGAATTTACAGGAACAGATAAAATTATATACTTAACCCCATGTGAAACAGATTTGATTTCAGTTCTTTGGTGTTGAGCCAGTTATGAAACCTTATTACATCTGGGTCACACTGGATTAAACATATGGATGAGATTTGCTTTAAGACTCAACACACAGGCACGGAAGACCAGATAAACCAGATTTTTTTTTTTTTTTAACACAGCACAGATCGGATCATCCCTTAGCTGTCTGAGATGTGGGAAGCTACGCAGAATCTAGTTTTCATCCTCATCTTAATGTGAAGACAGCCGATCGTGATCAGATGTGCTGCACAGAGCTAGAGGTCATCCTGTGTAAATGCAGCCTTGTCGTTGAAAATCTGTGCTACTTTGTGACTCAGTAAATGAAAATGATCAGATTACTAAGCTAATAATGTAAAATTCAGTTGTTGCTGAGTAAGTACAGCCGCTGTATATTCTACTGTTTAATTAAGATACTTTATATGATTGCTCTTTCTGTAAATATACTGAATTTAGTCCCATATTAGCACCCACATTGATAAAGTGTCTAGGGATGAGAGAGTACTGGTGCAGAATCAGTGGTCAGATCACACTGCATCTCCGAAACACTTGGTAAACTCAGCTTAGAATCAGCTCCACATACTGTGGACGTGTCAGTGTAGATTCATCATGACCAAAACAAGCCAATCAACTTGGAATCCAGCTTTCTAAGGGTAACAGTAAGAGCTGAGATGTTTTAAAACCGTCCAGAAAGACTTGGACCACAAACTTGCCATAATGCAGATTGGATCATTGTATAAACCACAGATATGGCAGTTGTTTAAAATAAGTGGTATTCCCCTTTTTAAGTCCACCTTCAGTGACCCCAGTGAACCCCAGTCACTTTTTAAAGAAGCTCTACAATAACTTCACACATACAGGTCAGCTGGCTCGTCATAAGGAGTTGGCCACTAAATAATGTACAATGTTTATGTGTAATGTAACTTTTAATGATTTCTGCAGAAGAGTTTTTTTTTAATTAAATCAAAATAACCCAAAAATTTTATTAGGTTTTTCTCAGAGACTAAAAATGTATGAAATAAAACTGGCATAAAATATTTGGGGTATTAAGTTAGAAATACATTTGGACCCTTACCAAACAAATCAATGCCATTGGTTGCATTACGGAAATTGGAGAATCCAATGTTTTTGGAACTTGACTCACACTAAAGGCCAGAGTTAGGTAACTTCAGCCTCTGCTGCTTTTCTTTGTCCATTCCCTTTAATCTATCTTTATGGAGATGCAATATTAAATCTCCCCCTGTATCCCTTAAAAGCTTTAGTTTAAGTATCAGCTTTCAATAAAGAACATATTCACCCATCGTGATCCCTCTGCAGAGGGGTATAAACATTCCCTCAGATTCCTGGTTTAAAGTAAAATGATTGATCCTCTTTGTTTCTCCTAAACTAGTAACTGATAGTGTCTGCCAGGGGCCACTGAAGGGGAGCTGTTAGATTGTAAACATTTAATCAAACCAGTACTCCTGCTGCAAGATACTTTAGAAATATGGGCGTAGAACTGTGGAAAAACAGAAGACCTCCCTCCCTGAAACACATCTCAGCTGTAAAATGTAGGATGGTTGTCTGATTAAGGCTAAACCAAAGCCACCCTTCATATCATGCCTCTGATCCAAAAGGTAGCATTTCATCTGTATTGCTTCTTTTAGGGCTGCAAACCATAAACAGCCCTTTACTCTCTGTTTTAACATCTTGTCAGTTTCCCATTTTAAATATGAATTCCTCAAGGCAGGAACTAGTGTGAGTAACTTGAAGACAGGCAGATCGGATCTTCAGTTGTAGTTAAATATGTTAAGTCACGCATGGTAAAAATATCCGGACTTATTCCTGCATCTGCCATATTCAGTGACAGTCAATGTGTTAGTCCTTTGATCCATGCCAGTATAGTTAGACTTGCTACATTTGTTCTTGGAATGTATCACAGCCAGCCTTACATTCATTGTGCATTTTGTAGCAGTTGCATACATGATTTGATTTGAGACGAGCAGGCAGACAAGAGGACATACATTATATTTGAACTGAGAGACGGAGACAGAGAAAGAGAGAGAGAGAGATGACGACCGTGAGCTCAGACAGTATTACAACATACTGTTGTTTAGTACTATTATACAGCCAGTAGGGGGAGTAACTGTGTATTGGCATGCAGCACCCTCAAACAGTACAATCCTCTTATTAGAAGACTTTTGTCTTTCTGCACTCTGATTACATTGTGGTTATAAAAAAAATAATAATTTCTCTTCGTCCAACAGAAACAGTTTATCTCCAACTTAACCATATTTGTCAAGAACTCACAGATGATGACCACCCATGTCCTGAATTTTAAAAACATCATTACTATGGCAAAAACAATACATTAAATGATGTCAGAAATTTAATGAATGATGGGAAATTTGACCGCAAGTTGAATTATATTATTCAAATTTTATAATTTGCACTTTTGGAGATATATAGTTTCTTCTGGACATCAATATTAGAGAGGACTACTTACTGTACACAAACACAATAAAAAAGTGCAGTAGAAAATACAGTTTCTGTTTCGTATATAGGATTATAATCTGTTAGAATAACATTCTACATTTACTGTGTTTTCAATAATGGCTTATGTCCAAATATGAAAAGAATGATGTCGATGTCATTAAAGAAAAAAAATAGAAATTATTATGTCATTATAATATATTTGAAAGGTAGATCATGTGCTTTGTATTTTGCTTGACAAGCTAGTCGATGATAAGAAGCAGCAGTTTGACGCAGTGTCTCTTCATCCACTTGCCAGTCTGCTCATCCCTGATCTCTCCTCATATTCTCCCCTGTGTAAAAATCCTGTCAATCACACTTCACTATGGCATCATTTTATCACCAACTGCCTCCTTTTTTTGTTTTCTGTCCACTGAGTGGTTAATGCAGCATATCCATAAACACCCGCTGGGCATGTTGGCAGAGATGTGGAAGAAAGAGAAATGTGGGCGTACACTGCTGGACATTCCAGCTTCATAGGTTTATATGTAGTTCCGTGGTAAACAGAGTGTATATCCATTTTTCCACTGGTCAAACAGAGTCTAGTATGGTGTCACCACATCCATAATTCAACATTTTCCCTCTTTGTTGGTGAACAGAGGGTCTTGGGAACTGAAGGGTTGGGGGTGGGCTTGCTGGGGTGGTTTGGGGATGTAAACAGGGTCGGCCTGGCTCAGAGGAGGTCTGTGGTAGTGGAGGGCTCAGAGGCTTGGGTCTCAGCTTGGGCCTTCAGAAGGTCAACTATGTCTTGGTGGGAGGCCCCCTCGGCTACGGACTGTGCTGTCTGTCCATTCTGGGAAAAAACAGAGAGAAAATCACAGCTTCATACCAAAGATATTGCAGTGACTGTTTTTCTCCTGACAGTGGCAGTGTTGTTCTGCTCTTTATCCAGGAACTGGTCATTACGTTTCATAGTTACGCTGGTAAGTTTTGGTTTCTGAACATGAATCTTAATATTTGCTTTCTTAAAAACCTGAAATGCTGAGAGATTATGATTTGTCACTTTTCTGTGAATCCACCTTATCATTTTGCTCCAACATTACGCATCAAAATACACAGCAAATATTGTATTCACAGTTAGTTAGTTTAAGTGTCATGCAGAAATTGTTATATAAATAATAAGTGTGAGGAGGGTCTGTTGGGAGAGATAAATCCAGGAAATGTGCCAATGCATTCAAGACAGCAAAAAACAATCAAAACCTATAAAAATCAGAAAATGTTATTAAGGTTTTTATCACTATCAGATGGCAATATAAAACAAAAAATGAGAATTTGTTGTGACTGCAACATTTAATCTTCATCCACATATGTATTAAACAGCCAATTTTACTATTCTTTACAAGCTTTAAGGGGATCTGTCTTTTGCTCAATCTTAAAGTCACATTAATGGTTTTTATGTGACTGAGCTTCCTGATACTTGCACATTCTCCACTAGCAATTAGCAAAAATGAGAACGCTACATCTATAATTGCATCCTTGTGGATAAAATTCTTCCTTAGATGTTGCTGAAAGAACAAATCTCTCCAAAATGCAAACTTCAAATAAAAAACTTGGATATAAATGTTCTTGACTGACCTGGCAATGCACTATATCTCTGCCTGTAACTTCCTGCATTATTCACACAGCATCTCAGTATCTCCTATTTATTCTTCTAATCAAGCAGTGGGATACAAACTGTATTTCATTTTACAAACCTGTGAAAAAAACTGCCTGCCTGACTTACTTACATATAATTTAAAGTTGCTTGCCAGAGCTGCTCGCTTACTTACTCAGCATTGAGATAATGTTTGTCCCCAACTGCATATAAGTGTAGTTGTGTGCTCTTGTGTTGTTGGACAGTCACACAGCAAATGATCTGGCACATGGCACATGGTTGAGTTGAAGGATAATTGCAGGATACATCTGGAAACATTCTTTCTGTCATCCACATGGTACTCCTGAATTCAGTCTAAACAAAATAATGCTGTGCTCTATGATGAGTTTTCATAATTTAGATTAAATGCTGACGATACAAACAATAAGGTGTTCTCTAATGCAAGATTATTAAAGTGTAAACCTAAATATAAACTTTAAAGTTAGCAAGTTAAAAGCCAAAAAGAGCAGACTAAAAAAAAAAACAAAAACTAACTGAAGTATTATTGTGCAGGTGCAAAACTAATTAAATTACAAGAAAATATATACAGGAAATGTCTCTGGGTTGAGTCTTTATTAATTTGCTCAAATTTGAAAACACAAAGTACAAGGAAGCATGGATGTGTGTGGCTATTGTGACTGAGATATCTGAAATTGCCTTCACAAAATATTGTGCCTGTATTCTAAAACCTTTTCTAAACATCTTAAATCTTGCCATCTTAAAAAAAAGCCCTAAAACTAAACCTGTTTTGCTAATCAATACCGAACAGAAATGAACAAACCCACTATAGAAGCTGAAAACTGAACAATATGAAATGTAAAATTAATTAAAAACCTCTAATAAAGCTGCTCCAAAGCCCCATTCCCTCAGGACTGAGATCAATTAAGTGTCATAGTGGTGTTGGAGGTGACAGCGGAGGTGATGATGGTCATCTCCTTAGGGAGATGGAATGAGACTCCACAGCTGGATGCAGGTGTGGAGCAGCGGCGGCAGCAGCAGCAGTGTTGCAGCGGTGTTGACAGCAGTGTTTACAGGGTTGATTTGTAAAATGGTAAGAGCAGAAGCAGAGCAAAGCACCGGTTTTCATATGACCATTCTCTGACTAAGCACCTCAGACTGCAGAGGGGAATCATCAATCTAGAGAAATCAATGATTAACTGGGTTGAACAATCAATCTACCATATGTGTGCCTGGCAGCAGCTACGAGGCACCAAACACAGACTGCAGGGGCAGCCTGATAACCAGTGACATGTTCTGCAGTATGTGAGAATCTTTCAGTACAAGCAGACAAAAAAACAAACTTTTAAAATGAATCAGTGGTTCATTGCATGTTGGTAAAGAATGAATCCTCGTCCAAATTGAACCAAATATAGCACAAGCAGGATTTTTCAGTTTTTTGCCTCGAGCTTCCCCTCAGTACGGATCAGTCACTTTCTTCTCACTGGCTTCATGTGTCAATTATCTACTGTGGTGCTCGGAAGTGAGCTCATATTGAATTCATGTTTTTGCCTTAGGAAAACATATCTTTTGACCAAACATTGCTCAGACCTGTGATTTTCGCAACATTGTGATTTATTTTAAACCAAGCAGTTGCAGCAGAATAAAGCAACAGTTCACCTGTGGAGCAAAATGCTTAAAGTCCTTCTACGGATACTTTTTATGATTAATATTTAGTTTGACATTATTTTTCTGCATAACAAGTAAAGGAAAGCTCTGAAAAGTTGCCGGAGGCATATGTACTCTTTGAAACTCAGACTGATGCTGAAACATGTATGAGACTCAGACGAGGAGTCTGTTGAGTGCCAAAATCGGCAACTGGCAGACGTGTCAGAGTGGTAAGTTTGGTTAGCCTCTTTTATTTATATTGTTTGTGAGCTTGCTGGCTTGTAATTGGCCACAGTTGACTCCAAGCTGGTGGCTGCGCAGATACATACTTTCTTTCTTTGTACTGCCATGCCTGCTCTTTGCTGAAGGTTTCAGGTTTTTGTGCTCATGATGGGCATTTGACTAAAATTTTGTGAGCGAGTAGAGATCTGTGCAGTAGTAAAACCAACAAATATTTAAATCAATGTTCAGTTACAAGAAAAGAAAAGAAAGTAAATGATTTTTTGAGGAAAAAGGGTTCTCATCTGAGAGAAAGAGATCCAAACAACCAATCAAAACAACATTTTGATGAGACCCTACATGTCAGACTAAACTTGACATCAGTCAGGGAAAAGCATCTCGTCTTATGAACCATCTTTGGATGAGAAGTGGGAAAAAAAACTCCATTCAATAACACTCTGCATTGTTTTAACTCTACAGCACGACAGCGTACCTTATCTATGAGGCTGAGGTCACAGCGACCCGTCTCCAGCAGCAGACCGACGATGTGTTTGTGTCCGTGTTCGCTGGCGCACATCAGGGCCGTGGAGCCCTCGCGGTCCTGGGCATTTACATCCGCGCCGCAGCTCAGGAGCAGCTTCACCATGGCAACGCGGCCGTGGCTCACAGCGAGCATGAGCGCTGTCTGGCCCGCCTGGAGAAAGAGAGTGAGAAAATACAGAGGGTTAGACTGATACACTGAGAGGGCAAGTATGCGGAGATAAAAGATAAATGAAGAGAGAGGAAGCAAAAAGTACATTGGAACTTTAGAATGCCTTCCCATACTAACACGCTGCTATGTCAAGTCACACATCTTGTATCTTTTGCACTTTAGATGTCTTTTCTGTAGAGAAACAGTAGTCGAAGTTATGATGTGTTTGTGTAAAGTGCAGCACTCATAAACATTTCCCAACATGCCCTAATTTCTCCGTATGATTTAATGAATTCCAGCTCTTACAACTTCCTTTACAACAATACCATACAATACATGCAATGAGTCAGAACATTCATGAAATAAACTCATCTGTGCAGACGTACAGTATGTATTACCTGTCTGGAGCAGGCATTGACGTCACCCAGTTTCAACAGTTGTTGGGCCACTTCCAGGTCATCAGGGCTCTCAGCCGCCGTCAGCGCAGCGAGCATCACTGGAGTATAGCCTGCCTTGTTCACATTGTCTGTCTCACATAGACCTAATTATACAAAAACAATAATTAACTAAGTTAAAGACAGCATTTTCATGCAGTTTTGTGCTTTATTTAGCCGTTATTATTTGCTAAAATTGTGTTTCAGTATTTAAGCTCTGTTGTGTTACATATAGCTGTGTTTGTTTGTGTTTGTGTTATCTCACCAGTATCCAGCAGCAGCTTGACCACGGGGAAGTTTGAATGCGACACACTGTAGTGGAGGGCCATATTCCCATTGCCATCTGTTAAGTTCACTACATATGGCAGGAGAGTGGGCGTGGTCAAACCCACTTGTCGCAAGTATAATCTGACAGTATCTGCCTGCGAGTCTTTCTGACTGGAGACCCTGAACCACTCCTTGTAGAGCACCACTAAAACCTGACGCTGAGGAGGGAGGAAGGAGAGAAAAGATAAAAGTGAAAAAAAGCCGCCCGTGGCAGCATTTTTATTGTTCCCAGAACATATTTTTTACTGTTTGGGCTGTTGAGCAGCTTGCATTTCAGCTTGAGGAATGGCACTGTGAACCACATGGCACCACATTATTCTACTCATTGAAGTCAAAGAGCTCAGACAGAACATTACAAAAAAACTGAAATATCCTTTTTTTATTACCGTCTCAGAGACTAAATTTGGAAAGAGAAGCATCATTCTCCAGCATTAGAAGACAGGTTGCAGAAACCTATAGTTCATACAGCGTTAGGGCGGATCGAACATTAACCTTGTGGTCATTTTTTTTTTTTACAACAACCAAAGAAATTCTTACCATTTCCTTATCTGGGGATGAAACTTCTTCCATGCGGTCTTTTACGTAGACACATGCGTCTATAAAGCTCTCGTCAACTTTCACCCTGGAAACAAAGACAAGACGACACTATGAGGAGCGGTTTGTCTCTGAATCATCCTGGATAACCTCATGAGTATTTTGAGTTGAGAACTTTCAATAGCACCACAAGTGTCGGCCGTCAAGAAAATCATCCAAATTTAACCCAGCACTCTCCACATCTGCTCTTACAATTGCTTTTATCTTTTGTTTTTCTGGTGTTTTTTCAAGTTTAATGTGGAAATACCATCAAGTCTGCATAACATATGGCCAAGAACTGGCTACTTTGGTTCTTGTACAAATTCTGTCTGGGATGGAAACAAGAGGAAAAAGATGCCTTGTGGGCCTCTGCAGCGTACAAACACATCAGTCAGCAGTCTGACACATTGATGGCACATGCAAACCTCGATGGTAACAGTTTACACTGATTCACTGCCGAATAATGTCCACCAAGTGCTCAGACTGCTCATCTATTATGCAGTCATATTGTTCATCTAAGAAGTCCTTAGCCTGAGTGGATGATACTCTTACGGTGCACCTTGTTACAGCCATAAAACACACACATGTGCAACAAACACACTTGGACATGATCAGACAGGTGCTGAGTGATGAGTTAATATAAGTCCTGTCTTCTCTCAGGGGCCCCATCTAATGTCTGATCCCGGGGCCCACAGCCATGTCCACATACCTGAGAGACATGTGATCAGTCAGTGACTTTGTGGATAAAACTGCTGCTTATTTGCTTTTTTGTTCCCAGACCACTGATACTCGAGGGAGTGAAGAGTGTCTGTGTGTCTGTCTGAGGCCTCTATTAGGCTGAGAGCAGCCTATGCACAAGTGTGCAGGTGCAGTTTGTGTGTACTTTTGTGTACAAAGCTTTCTGTACATTAAAATGTGTGTGAGTGGAAACAGGTGTGCATCTAGTGTGTATGAAACAGAGGTTTATATGTGTAAGTGGGGCAGTGAGTCCATGCGAGATATTAAATGCTAAGCAGTCTGAGTGAGAATGAGAGCGTTTTAATTGGATTTCTGTGTGTGTGTGTGTGTGTGTGTGTGTGTGTGTGTGTGTGTGTGTGTGTGGGTGTGTTTGCCAGGCCCACTGTACATTGAAGTATCATTCAGCACCTGTACTAGACAAAGTATGTGGGCTGTGGCTGGACACAAAACAAAGCAGTCCCTTGTACTCACAAGACATCACACACACTGTGACCTTTTTCGGATGAACTGCACTTTAATTATCTCCATTGCTTTGGCTGTGCTTACATTCTTTCATTTTCTTAATGAAAAAATCTACCAGGGAGAAGATCCACTATGTTTCATTACTGAACATGACATTTTTCTGTGCAGTTGCCATGTTAATTATCCTCATTCATTCCAGTGGAGAGCATGGATCACGGTAAGAAGCTTTGCTAAGTCATTTTACAAAAAAAGAGACTTCACCTTTTTTCAGCTCGACCGCATATATTCTCTACTATCAACCATCTCTACCAGAAAATGAAAGTAATCCATACAGACCAATCATAGTTCATTATGGTTCATAACCAGTGGGCTCTGCAGTTATAGCGTAGCCCTGAATGAACAACTATGAATGAAGCTTTCTTGTAAATCTCACCCTTCAGCTTGTTCTTCCAGGAACTCCTCTGGATCCAGCAGGCCTCTTTCCACCTCCTTCTCTGCTGCTGCAGCACCTCCTCCCTCAGCTGAGACCTCTTCATCCTTCTGTTGGGTCTCTGCTCCCTCCTCAGGCTTTACTGCTGCCTCAGGCTCTGTCTCCTTCTCTAACTCTGGTTCTGAGCTGTCTTCCTCCTCCTCCTCCTCCTCCTCCTCCTCCTTCTCCTCCACTTTCGGCTTCTCATCTCCACTGGACTCCTCACTGGATGTCGTTTCATAGCTTGAGGACACAAAATGACAAATAGACACCAGCTCATACAGCATACCATACTGCAGGTGATAGACCTTACCTAAAAAAAAAAGTGAAAACTACTTCCTGGTTTAAAATTCATCTTTAAAATATGCAAGACAGACAAAATAAATGTGGCTTGTGAATACTTAACTCATGTTTCCTCACTAAAAGTAAGATTTTGTATTAAAATTAGACATATAAAGAAGAAGCCACATCAATGAAATACCTATGCCGGTGAAGACTCATATGAAGGCAGTAATGTCAACATCGTCAAGGCTAGATAAATACAAACAGGTCAGTCACTGCTAAATGTCAAATGTAACATGAAAAAGATGCTTGTATAATGCGACCTTGGCCCACACAACCAAAACATCCTTCAAACAGTTGAACGTATACATGGAAAAATCTATAGGTGTGTTTGCACACTCGCATATGGCACCTTGAACAAAACACAACCTTGTCCAGTGAGGAAAGACTGATGATACATTTAGAGCTGTGGAGGTTCTGGTGCGTGTGTTTGTGTGTGTGTTTGTGTGTGTGCGTGTGCGTGCATGTGTTTGTGTGTGTGTGTGTGTGTGTCTGTGTGTGATCATTGGGGTGTATCATGAAGGGACCTCTGTGAGGCCAATGATCAGATAAGTCTCATATTGAATGCCACTGATTCATGCTTATTTGCAGACATGCAGACATGCACACACTCACACACACACACACGTGCACACACCAATACACCACACCACAAGAGGCGTTCAGGGGCCACGCAGCATTCCCTGGATTCCAGAGAAGCTCAAGGGAGAGCTAAGATAGGTTAGACCATCCAGAGAGAAGAAGTACAAACAGCAGCCCACTTCCTGGTGTGGGCAGAAGCTAAAGATAGTCAAAGAAAATATTGTTGTCTGACATGTTTGTCTTATTATAAAAACAGTGTCTGCTCAATTTTGTCCTGCATGGTGGCAAAAAACTGAAGGAGACAGACTAGACGCGAACCATCTTATATCACTTGTGTGTTTGTGAAGGAGCAGATTCTTACGGTCCTGCTGATAATAAATTATTTCCTCATTCTAAAACAAGGAGGAACAAAACAGACTTTACAACAACTCTGACAAAATAAAGCAAAGGCAGGAAGTCATAAACCAGCGAAGGGAATGTAAGGACAAGAATGCAGGAATAAAATAAATCTCCTAATGGCGGCTATTTCTCTAATATGTAGGAGGCAATACAACCAAGGCAAAATGATAGTAATAAAATAACATGGAACACTATTGGAAAGAGAAATCAAAAAACAATTCACGATTAAATGTGTGCAAGCACCTGAAAATAACTTGTTTCACCATTTTATTGATTCATATAAAGCTAGTCTTGCATCAGCCTTATCTCCAAGGTGCTGTGTCAGTGCTGTGAGTGCTCAGGGGGAAAAAACTGGCTTGTCTGCAATTCTTAAAAAACAAATCACAACCATCTTGGGAGATGCATCTATTTTGAGGACAGAATCTGATCCTGACAAGGTTAACCAGCCAGGCTTCAAAAAAATCATATCTGCATTAATTATGGTTATGGTTAGAGAGAGCATCCACGGTGTTGATGTAAGTCAAATTATAGACATGTGAGTGTGTGTGTGTGTGTGTGTGTTTACTGATGCTTAATGTTATATAAACAGCAGCCGACAGCTAACTGAATCAGATGAGCTGCAAAAAAATCGTCCAGCCTTGAAACACCTTTTGGTCCTCCAGCTTCCAGCAACTACCACCTGCTTATTAAAATTCATCTGCTTTTATTGGGGCACACACATCACATCATGTACGACACATTCATACACACACACACATTCGGACTCCCGGTGGCAGCAGTGAGGTCAAATTCAGGGCAGTGGGTCTTTAAATGAACCTTGGTGACTGACAGCATGAAGCAGATGTTTGAGACACAGCTGGACTCTGTTTACAGTCACTAAGGTCAAACTCATGGGGACAATGGGAAAAGCAGTCAGACTCAGCTTTATGCAAAATACTGCGTCATTCACAAACAGACAGTTCACTAGTGTAATCTATGTACCTGTGACTTTCATCCATACTAAGTTTTTTGAAACAGATAGTAGAACAGATTAGGATTGGGACATTTCTGCTTCACATAACTTTACAGCATGACACAAAAATGTAAGGATAAACACATATTCACTTGTCAAGGATTCTCTGTGATAATAATGATCATAGTCTCTCTACTGAGGCTTATATGAGCAAATGATTTGAGCCTTTTTGAAATAACTTAGCAGGCTGTAAATCACTTTTAAATTAATTGCAAACTATACTTGTTTTATCTTCTGATTTTTGTATTTTTTTTTTGCTCTTCAAACAGCAACGAGCCCTGGTAACACCGAAACACTCTGCATCACAGGATTACCTGGAGTCATTTCCCACAGGTTTGTGGCTAACTGGCTAATCCGACTAAAGCGACTTTGCAGAGTGTTAATAGACCTACATTAAATCAGACGACTCTAAAAAACTGAAGATCTGTCATCTGTTTGTATAAAAATATCTTAAATCAAAATACAATATCACATTCAGTTATTCTGTGATGAAGTCTGCAAAGAAAACTTGAGGGGTAATTTTCCAGTGAGAAATAAAAGAGTAACAGAACATCATGCATGACAACACAAATAAAACTGCATGAAAACACACTGCAGCCAACAGAAAGATATCAATCACATATTTGGATGCTGATTTAAAAAGATGATTTTACCCTCCATTCACCCCAACAAACTTCAGGTTTTTCTTGGCACCCTTGCTCCCCTGCTTGTCAGCAACACCATTTTTCTTCATAATAGATTTGAGACCTGGTGAAGAGGAGGACAGAGAGAGGGGGAGAAAGAGAGAGAAAGATGAAAAAGAAAAATACAGGGCTGTTATAAGAAGCATTAGGCCTTTGTGGAATTTGAGTGTGTAAATATTTGTGAGTTGTCTGCATGTGTTTACGCACAAGGCAGAAAAAAAACTCGTATTTAGTCTGATTTCTGACATTTTCTCCCATCTAAACCCAAAATGCAGATCATTGTTTGCCAGTGGATCAGTGGTTTGCTGGGAAATATTGAGTTTATGGATATTAACCAGTGTTGATCCTTGAGCTATGACACTTTCAGCCATTGCTAGATGCATGATCTGATACTTACATTTGCAGTCAATGAGTGCATGAATATAACAACCAACCTGCAAACTGGTGTCCAGTTTAAGAAAATAAAACTCTATTTATGAGCACAGAGAGGGATCCAACTCTACAGTAATCCTAACTAAACGCCTACGGGAGATATCACACTGACATGTTAAACCTCCAGTAGCGTTTCCAAGACTTCTTCATTACAAGCTGTATGGCAGTTACTGTAATAACATGCTCCAAACTTGAAAAGCATCTGTTGATGCATTTTTGTAGGTTAAACTAAATATCCTTGAGTCATATAAAACATTCCCTTAAACCTAAATAAATATTTCATCTTTCAAACAAAAAGGAATGAACAGTTTCTGGAGGAGCAGTGTATTTTTCTTCACCACGTGAATCCAACACGAAACAAATCAAAACAAATCAAAACAGCTGAGTCAACAGCTAAAGCAAGCTATAAATAAGCTATAAGTTTAAGAGCTGAGAAAAAGCAATACATTAAACTGATGCTGGTAGCTCAGGAGATTACAGATTCTTGGCACATGCTGGTTGCTTTTCCTTGCACAAGTGTATGTATGTCTCCCTGCTTGATTTCCGATTGCAGTCCTGTGTGCCAGCGTGCCACTCAAGGTATGTGTGTCTCTTCGAAACATTTTTAGCCTGGATGATGTTGAAGAACATCTGGATGTAATTACAAGCGAGTATAGCTCATCAAATAGTTTAGAATACCCGTGTTGGCAGAGGAAGGGGAAGCTAAGGGCCCCATCTGTATACCTCATACGAAGACAACAATAAACGTGTGAATAATGCCACTTTGTCAAAAAATGAATTGTCTTAATGGGACTGTTTGACAAAAATTGATAAAATGAGCTAATTAAGTATTTAAGGAGTACACAAGTATGACATGATGTCGGTTAGACAAAAAAATTGGGTTTGTTATTGGGCACTAAAGCTCTTAAAAATCTACTTGATCTACTTGACTGCGTATTCTTGTTATGTTGGTTCTACAAAAATGGAAATCAGGACCACCCAAAGTAGTTCTAGGTCAAGATTATAGGCCTTAATGACAACATACAACCATGACATTTTCAGGCCGACTTGCGCATGTAACTACCTAACAATTGATTCTGCATGAGCTCCTTTGCTGACTCCCCTTGGCTCTAAGCCCGGTAAGGCTGTTTTAGATGAGCCTGACAGCAGACATGGCGCAGAGGCTCTGTAATGTTTTATGCAAGGACATAAGGATGTGGCTTTGAGCCAAAAACCACCAGCTGAAAAGATCCCAGTGACCACCATCTAAGAAGAAGAACGCTTTTAAACCCAGTATCTCTTAGAAGCTAGCAACAGGGAGAGGGGAAGTCAGGAACATATTTGGAATTTAAAACACAACCTCTTCGCCATTTTCTAATAAATAAAACAATGGTGTTATTTAACCTTCCCTCCACTGTGTCAGAGACACTCATTTCACTACCCCATACAAATCTCTAAAGCTTAACACGAGTCTCTAATGAAGGGGATGAGAGAGAGTTCTCACAGCAACAGCAGAGGTTTCCGTTTCAAATACTTGTAGACGTAAAACAGGGATGTAGTGTGAAGTTAAAGAAGTCGAGCTGGGAATCTCAGATGTCAAAAGTGAAGAAAGCAACCACAAATAGTAACAATCTCGGGAGAATATACATATATAATATATCCAGGCAGGCACACACACACACACACACGAACACGCATACACACAGAACTCATAAAATCACTCTTGTGTTCTGTACTCCCTACACTGAACTTAAAATGAACTCTGAACATAAAATATGTGTTTGATAGCAGAGATTCTGTACTGCAGCTCCTGGGCAAGATACAGAACAGCGAGGTGACGAGAAGGAGAAGAAAGGCATTGCCCGATTTATATATGTGATTATGTGAGCGTGTGTGCTTAAGTGTCTTGCGTATTTGACTGTAATTACAGTAAGTGCTTGTGTACAGAGTGTGTGTATGTGCACTTCCCTTTATGAATGTATGTATGTGTGTGTGTGTGTGTGTGTGTGTGTGTGTGTGTGTTAGTCTTAAATGTTTGAAGCACTGCATGTATACTTAATATACTCTTGGAGGTCACTGAACCGTGACATTTCACCAGTGCTTAATAACATATGTGGGTTCACTCTGGTATATAAGAACCAATAACTACTGTAATGTATCTTTGAAACATAACACGTTATTAAATATGAACATTATGAACAATATGAACATGCAAAACATGCAACCGATGACTAAGAACATAGAATAATTATGCAGTTAACAATTTTTAGCAGCGCCATATTGTTACTTCCCCTTAAATTTGTAGCTTTGATGTTGTTTATGGTATAAAATACAGGAAAAAATGTGTGTAAACAAACAAACAAACAGAAATGATCAAATGCAGCCTTGAGGGACTACCTTGTAAAAGGTGTGCTAAATTTTCTACAATTGACTTCTTTTACCTTAGGCCATGGACCTATCAATCACACCCTTGTATCTTAAAATAGTTAAGCAATACATTTTCATTCCTGGGAGCAAGGAGTCAGGTACGCAATAATCCTCTGCTGATATAGTTGTGGTACTATTGATAGAAGTGCCAAAAGACATGGTTTGACAGCACATCAGTGGAGTATTTCTAAATAATGGAGTAGTATGTGTTCAGGTTGCAGTAAGAAGAAACTACAGTCACTTAGAAGCAGACCAGCTTGTTGTAAACACACCTCTTTGTTGTCAGGTTGGTTGTAAGATGTGAGTCTTAACATCACTTGTGTGCTGGTATGCATCTCTACCTCAAATACTGCAGAGCTCTATACAAGTGAGACCACAGAAATCTGTCAAACCATTGTGGGAATGTTTGGCTGTTCCTGCATTCAGTCTTCTTCAAGGGCGTGAGATTATGATGGGAAATTAATATTCAAGGCAACTGAGTTGTGCATTTACACATTAATCATAAAGTTTCTTGGCGTAGGTCAAAAGTTACATGTTGTAATTAAGTAGCAGGCAGAGCAGTGGTGGTGGAATTAGCATTTCAGTTGAAAACTAGGGGTTTCCAACTCAACCGCGGGCTTACCTTGTTCTTGCTGTTTGCTGGCAGCAGCAGCTTTCTGGCCCGGTGAGTAGAAGGCAGAGAGGACGCTGAGGGAGCTGACCAGTTGACTTTGAATGGAGCTCATTTTGGAGGGACCAGGCTTCCCTGCTGGTTTTCTTGTTGTTGCTGCAGGGGCGGCTTTTCCCACAGGCTTGGCTGACGCTCCTTTGACTGCCTCTGCTTTTTTCCCTGCTGTCTGTTTCTGTGCGCTCTGGCTCTCCTGCTGGCTGACCGTCTGTTGAGTTCCAGAGCTGCTCCCCAGCTGTGCCCACTGCTCCCCCAGAAGCCCTGTTAAACGGGTTACGACTTGGCCCAAAGCCGCAGGCGACGTTGGTGACTCACTGGAGCCTCTGCGAGGGGTCTGGGCCTCGCCAGCGTCGCGACTTGAAGCTTGGGCTTCACTTGAGCCTCGACGCTGGGCTGCTTCGCTGGAGCCTCTGCGCAGAGACTGTGTTTTGCCTTCGTCTTTGTGTGGGGGCTGAGTCTCACTGGAGCTTCTACGAGAACCCTGAGACTGAGGCTGGGTGTCACATGAACCCTGGCGAGTTGTGCGGGCCTGGGCTTCTCCTGAGCCACGGATAGGAGCTTGTGATGCACCGGATCCCTTCTGTGACACTTTCAACTCTTTGGAGCCCCGCCGAGTTTGAGATTGGGCTTGACTTGATTTGGACCGGGTTGTGACTTCACTGGAACTTGAAGATGGGCCCTGAGTCTGAAGTTGTGATGGAGGTTGTTTCTCACTAGACTCCCCAGGAGGCCTTTTTGCTGGGGTTTGGCCCTCAACCTGAGGCTGAGATGGGGCAGGCTGTTTTTTCTGTGAGTCAGAAAGCTGTGTTGGGGTTTGGGCCTTGAGCTGAGGTAGACCCTGTTCTTGGGTTTTTGTCTGGGGTTGAGACTGTTGGGCTTGAGTTTCACTGGATCCCCTGCGAGGTCGAACAGGTGCAGGCTGAAGTTGAAGAGATGTTGGCTGTGCTTGCTCCGCTGAGAGCTTCCGGCCTCTCTGAGGTCGGACAGGAGCTGCTGTTTTCACAGCTGCACCCTCTGCTGTTACTACAACCGTATCAGTCACTACAGTGTCTTTGATTGTTGCACACACGATCTCACCTCCTTCTGTTTGTTTCTTCTCTACAGTCTCCAGTGCAATCTGTTCTGTTTCAACAATTTCTGTTACTTCACTCTTTGAAGGTATAATTTCTTTCGTTTCTAACTCCTTCTTTTCTGTAGCTGTTTCAATCTTAGATTCTGTAGCTTCTCCTGCTGTGACTAGTGGACCGACACGACCTTCATCCTGACTTACAATATCTGAAACTACTGTTTGTTCAACTCTGCTTTCTATAACTGGGGTTGAACTCTCCGTGACAGCTTTCACGACTCCACTTTCACTTTCTTTACTCTCTTCTTGAGCTCTTTCCTCTTTATCATCCACTCCTTCACTAACCACAGTATTTAGATCTTCTACTCTTTCACTGCCTGCACTTTCTCTGACTGGACTCTGTGCTTCTGCAGCTCTGGCTGGATTGTTATCAAGGCGTCTGTTTGTCTCTGTCTCAGTCTGCTGATCCATCCTCTGTGCTTCCTCTGTCTCTGTCACCCTGTCTACAGTGTCCACTCTCTCCGTCTCTGTCCCCCGGTCTACACTGCTGGCCCTCGGCCTCCGCGGATGGTCTGTTACAGTCTCTCCCTCTGTTTCCGTGACTTGGTTCACCCTTTCTGCTACGGGTGTCTCAGTCGTTTGATCCTGAGTAGTAATCCTCTCAGTTACCGTGCCCCGTTCCATGCTGTTGGCCCTTGGTCTTGGTGGGCTCACAGCAGCCACCTCTGCTTCTATCTCTGTCGCCTGTTCATGTGTGTCAGTGTTACTCCTGTCTGTTTCTTGTTCTGTGCTTACAGTCCTTGGCTCGGGTACACACACTTCAATGCAGATTTTATCCGTGTCTGTTCCCTGATCTATTGTTCCAGGCGATTCCGTCTCCGTCTCTTGGTTGGCAAAATCTACTCTCTCCGTCTCTGTCCCCGTGTCTATGCTCTCTCTCCTTGACCTGATGTGTGCTTCTGCAATAGTCACCTCTGCTCTCATTTCCTCACTTAGCTGTAGTATCCTCTCCTCTTTCACCTTATTCTGCTCAATTTGTTCTTTTAGAAGAGAATTGGTTCTATCCAACTCTTGGCTTGTTTCAGTAAGTTTAGACTCTAATATCATGAGCTTCTCCTGCAGCGTCTGCATACTGTCTGGGTCCACAAGTTGTCCCGCTTTTGCTGCATTACCATTTTGATTACTGCTAGTCTCTGCATCTTTTATAGCCACCATAAGTGATGTTAATTCTGGTCCGGCGATGTTCTCTGATAGCTTTTGCACTGCTTGCTCCAGTGGACTCACAAATGTCTCTTTTTGTTTGTCTGATTTTTCTGATGGGGGTGTTTGTCTCTCCCTTGATTCTTGTTCTGATAATACAATTGTTTCTACATGTGCTGAGGAACCCTTGACAGTTTCCTGATTTATTTCCCTCTCTTTCTGTAACACTTCTTTTTTTTCCGTCACACCTTGTTTCTCTTTCCCTGTCAACACCTGTGCTTGCACACACTCTGAAGTTTCTAAACCTCCTGTGGGCGGAGTCGTAAGAGCTAAAGTGAGTCCTTCAGAGGGTCTGTGTCCACGTGGCTGAGTGTGTGTCCCAGAATCACTCGGCTCTATGGTAGATGATGATGTGGAAACCTGGGCTTGGGCTTGGGCTTGGGCTTGGGCCTGGGCCTGGGCCTGGGCCTGGGCCTGGGCCTGGGCTTGGGCTTGGGCTTGGGCTTGGGCTTGGAGCTGAAGCAGTAGTTTCTCCCTCTCCTCTCTTAGTGAGCAGATCTGGGCCTTTAGTTCTGGGATAGTTTTTACCTGCTCTTCCAGCTCTCTGACCCGCTTCAGTGCTACTGTGATCTGCTGGTGAAGCCCTGTCCGATCCTGAGGAACACACCGTCTCTCTGTTATGTCTGGTGAAGCACGGAACATATTCTCCGTCGATCCGCTCTCGGGTGTTCCCACATTCCGGTCCGGACTGCTTGAATCAGACCCTTTCCGCTGCTGCAGTGTGATGGGCATGCTTGATGCTCTGAGCAGGTTTGGTCGACTTTGAAGCCCAACAGTTTTTTCATCTCCATCCCGAACACCAGCTCCCATTTCATCTCTATGTTTCGCGGAAATGTAGCTGGTTCCCGGACTAGTCGCCCCTCTGCTGCTCTGGCTGGTACTCCCCCCTTCACTTGCCCTGAAGTCAAAAATCTGTTGGACCTCTGTCACCCGTGATTTGGGCTTGGGCCCGAGGGTGGATGTCCCTGACCATGCGCTCTCCTTCTCCTTTGGGGCAAGCCTGGCTCCATGCCCAGGAAGGCTGAAATTTCTGGGCAGGGTGCTAAATTTAGGTGGACCCTTGACCCTGCGTTGAATGTGGACCCTTTTGATGGTATTGCCTTTTTCAATATCGTCAACATATTTGAGGAAGTCCAGGTCCAGGTGAAAGCCATAGGGAGTTTCCACTGAGTAGGGCAGCTGCTTCCTCTGAACACCACCCTCACTGACTTTGGTCTGAAAGCCGTTGGCTGTAAGGAATTAACATGAAAATTAATCAAGCTACTAGGAATTATGACACTGACAATAATGGCAGCATAAATTTCTTAACTAAACTGTATTTACATGTGCAATTGCCTAATAAAATGAACATGAACCAGACAACAGATTCTCATCAGCATTATTATTCCTTCTCACCCACAAGGACAGACAGTACAGGCTGTACTGTGCTGCACACATATTGCTTCATTATGTAAAACCATATCACTTACTGGGAAGTAATTATAATGCAGTGAATGTGCCACAACAAACTAATCAGCATGCGAAATGCTGCTAATGCTGTGTCAACTTACGGGACGTGGAAGCTTATCACCTGAAAAATATGAACTCTGTGCTGTTTTTGGCCCCACAAAAGAACAGGGAGATAAATGTTTTACCTTTAATGTCGACATTGTACTATGTGAAAACAATCCGACCGCGCTGCGCATGAACACTTAGTGTTTTTATAGCTGGTGAAAAATCTGATTTGTGGCATAGCAAGATAAAAGCAAGAGGACTGTTTGTTTAAAGGTAGGCTTAAGACACTCACCACTTTTCTTGTCCATCATGGGAAGCAGAGTTTTCAGTCATCGACTTGTGTTTGTCTCAGTGGGAGCTGGCAGCCTGGATGAGACAAAAATGAGAGACTTGTGTGAAAAGCTGAAATATTATCCATGCTCTCCGTCTGAACAGAGCTCAATTCCCCATTATACACCTTGTTATATTTTTTTGTAGGGGAAGACAGATGCGTAAAATCAAATTAAAGAAGGAAAACAGTGTCTGGTCCTTGTGGGTAAGGTACCAGAAACTGAGGTGCTTGAAACATGGAAACCTTTTTTTTTTTTTTAGAGTTACTCATCTTCTATGATTTACTCTTTGTTTTCCCTCACTATTTCCAGAGCATCAACTGTGATAAGACACCATCTTCAAGCCTCTCTGAAACAGTATTTAGGTAAACCCAGCAAGATGTTTATAATGCATGCAATGCTACTTTAATGACACAACACAAGACAGAACATTTTTATGACAAATTGTTGCCTTTATTTCCTCATTATTAGCAGATGGTTGTTTTGAGGAGAGGAATGGCTTTCACTTATTAGGATATATTCAGCTAAGACTTAAAATGAACTTAAAGGGTAAATATGCAGTTATTTATTGTGTAGTCTCATACACTGAAGACAGCATTATTCATTTATACTAAGCCAAATATTAATAGCAAAAAAGAAGAAAAAGGCCGTCTTGTTGTATCCATTAACTTAATTTGTCTTGCAGAGAAGCTGTTTAAAGTCAATACAACCCTAGAAGAGCCTGGACTGGAACACATTTTGCTTGGTGCCACTTTGGATAATTTGTTCCACTTGAAGAAGCCAAGAAACAAGAGCCACTTGCCCAATTTTTCACAATGAGCTTACTAAAGACCAGAGGAAACTGAGATGGAAAACAATTCAGCAAGGAGAGTCAAAAACTTTTATGGCTTAAAGCTTCCGAATAAAATATCCAATACTAATAATAAAAGCCAGGTCGGGCCATTTGTCCAGATTCAAGTGAGCTGCACAGTACAAATCCATGTAATAAGCACTTACTGTAAGCCCTGACAGCCAAAAATCAACTTAAAGGTTATTTGGTTAATAGTCACACATTATTCATGCAATTTCCATGCGAGTGTGTGTCAGTGGGGAATATATGTGTTATACAGGAGACATAGCACATAAGTGCCTGAAGGTCTAGTTTTATTAAAAAGCTAGAACTTAAACTTAAACAAGTGAGGCAATATTAGAGGCGTAAATTAGCATTTTCATTATTTTTAGTGGGTGGTCTACCTCAGTATATGCAGCTCATGTGCTGGAGCAGATGCTACATATTGAGATTTTTTTATTTTTTTTTTTACACCAGACTTTCATGCATTGTAATTTATTATGCCCTCCGGTTACAAGTTACTGCGGATGCTATAAAAATACTGTATGTTGCTATGTTTTAATACAAATAGTTAATAATGAAACAGGAGAGGGTATTTTGCTTTAATAGTGCTTCCTCTGTCATATCTCATTTCCTCTCTTATTTTGATACTGTTGTTAGACTCGGAGATAAAAGTCTTTTGGGAATATGGAAACAATGTCTTAAAAGAGACAATTTCCGATTTAAAAAAATGACTACTTTAATGTCTCAAAGAAAAGGGACCAGCAGCTCCACACACTTGACACAACCTCCGTCTGTGACACTGAAAAAAATGTCTATTGGCATAAAGACTCGACAAACCAGCTGGCATTACTTCTGTAGATAATTTTCTAGTTTCTAATCAAGTTTTCAACTCACTTTGTCCCAAATGATATTCCAAAAGTCATCAAAAGCCTATTGCTTGTGACAGAGCAATGACTCTTATTGATGAGACCATAGTTAAATTGCATTAAGACATCCATTGTGGCACATTTAGAAATGTTTGTGTGCTTGCACAACGCATTACTAAACTGATATACAGTGCTGTGGAGTAAGCACAGAGTCCCGGCCACAGGGTGGGCCATGCGTTGTGCAGTGCTTAGTAGGGACATACTGCAAGGCGAGCATTACATGAGCTGGCAATGTAATCAATCAAACTGACAGTCAGTCCACCCAGGGACCCAAACGGAACCTGTCACAGGCTCTGTTTGGCCCCTGCATCATCTTTATAGATGGAGCCTCATTTATGAAAAGAATTGGTGACCTGCGGCAGAATTGTTGTCTCTGTTACAGATGAACAGATATACACACACTTAGAGGAAAGAGAGACACACACACACAGATCAACTGACTGACAGCCTCTGCACAGGATCTGACACCATGTGATTGCTACCATGGCAACCATTCCACTACTTGTGCATGTCCCAGAAGTGAGGAGAGCACAGGCATCCCTGACTTCTCCTGATGCTGAGTGCGACTCAGATCGGCTCACTGTCCTTAAGGCTTAATTAGCCGATATGGGAGCAGAAGAATGCAGCTCATAATTGCTGAGTGAAGAACAGGCAGACCCCACTGGCAATTATACACAGTGGGCAGGCAACAAAAACGCTGCTTAATTAGATCGTTACTGAAACAGAGAGATGGAGGTAGAGTGGGAGAGAATGGGGAAGGGACAGACGGTGGGGGGAGGGAACAAAAGGGGGGAGAAGAGAAGAAACAGTAGAGACGGGGTGGAGAATATGAAGGAAAAGGGGATGATTGATTGCTTAAGTTTGGTAGACGAGTGTGACAGAAAGTACTAAGGAGGAGAGAATTGTCACGAAAGATGATGCTGCGACAAAAACTGCCACAGAAAAAATCAGTGACTTGACAGAAGTGCTAAGAATTTCCCTAATGAGAGAGACTCCACCTAACCTTCCCACAGTGCAGTTGTGGGAATTCTTTAAAGTTTCCTCTTTTAATTAAAGTCACTCTTAATCCTTTCGTGGCTAATGAAAGCCTCAGAGCAAAAGAAAACTTTTGTTGTATTTGGTGAGTTTCAGCAGAGTAATATGAATGATTACCATAAATCATCAGCTATGATATCAGTTTATTTACTTCCACTGAGAAGGCAAAAGTTTGTATATGCACTCAGTACAAGTGCATCATGGTGATATTATCCATGTTAGGTTAGTGATTAAATATTGGAAGCCCAATGTTACACTGATGATGCACAATCCAAGCTGGATTACAGTTAAAATGTCTATGAGCCAAAAGCTCATAAATGCTATACTAATCCAAATTGATAGCATTTGCTTCAGGCTGCGCTAAAGCTAAAACGATGCCATTGGTATGTGTGTCCAAAGCTGTGTTTACGAGTGTCAAGACCAATTTAGTCACTCTCTTTGTCATTGTTTGTTTTTGCGTGTGCGCTTACATTCCTTACAGCTTTGTAGGTTTATGTGTGTCTGGTTGAGTCACACTCCAAGTCCCACACACGCACGTAACCCCTTAAAGGACATGCAACAATCTCTCAACACCAATCCAATAAACAAAACAGCTGGTCGACAGGCGACAACATCAGTAATGTGGAGCCCGGAAGACAGGAGTGACGAGAGTACATTAAATAAGCTCGTACTGACAGCCAGGCGTTTTCATATGTCATCAGTCTGGAAACGTCAACCACAGTTGTATTGTTGTCTCTCTCAAGAGCATTTTGGAACAAAGACTCAGGGAATCAACCAAAGTCTCAATGCTGTATTGTAAAATGTCAATGGGGAAGAGCTGCAATTTCAAATGTTTTGAAGTTTCTGCAAAAACAGCCTTTAACTATATAAATTAAGGTCACACTGACTGCCAAACTCTCCAAATTATACATACACCAGCTCTGGCATTCTCACATACACACCAGACAAACACACATACACAGAAAATTACTGCTGACCCAACCTTCCAAGAAGGGGACGGGGGGGGCATTAATTGAATGTCATGGGTCATTACATTGAAGTGCCTGTGTACAGGAGATTGAATTAGTCTGATACACTGACACAGAGCAGGCTTGGATAGAAGAAAGGCCAACAGGAAATAAGATTGGAGAGCGCAAGCAGGGGACAGGAGGTGGGCGTTTGGGAGAGAGAAAGTGAAAATGAGGCAGAGGTGGGAGTGGCAGCTGTTCACAATCATATCTCAGACATGCAGAGCAGCTTTGCCGTTATGTTTCCCTCTGTTCCAGTGCTCCTTCTGTCATTTTCTGCCCCTTACTCTTTCATTATAAAAAAAAACTAATGCATGAATGCATTAGGATCTTTGGTACACACACTGAAGCACAGAGTACCGACTGCAGCTGCTGCTCTAAAGGTTCATCAGTCATGTGAAAGCAGCAGTGGGAAGCTGCAAGCGGCATCAGAGGACAGAGAAACAGGCAAGACAGCAGTAGTAACACAGGTCCCAGGTCCTTATCACAGCGCTGACATGGGACCAGCTATCTCTGTTTACTTTCATATGACCCTGAGAATTTAGCCAGGACAACATTCAGCCTGAGAGTTCAAGCTGGAGCACATGTGCAGACAAACAGATAAGCACGTATCAATGCAAATACAAAGGACTGAAGGCCTTCTGCAGCACATTTTTACAGCTGTGCAGTTTCAACACGGCAGCAAAAAAGTGACATCGAACGGGGCACTGAAGTCAGGGATTACTTTTCACCCTAATATGTACACAGTTGCTATTTAAAACCATTTGAAAACATGTTCAAATTTTTAAAAAATATAATGTTGAAAGCCAATTAGAGACAAACTGATGTTCTGTCTGTGAAGAACCTTGCCTTTACACTGCCACAGTAAAGTGGTTACCTGTAGGTATTTGCTCTTGAGTTGGTTTGTTACTGCCTTTTTGTTATTTGGGTCACCTGCTGTGACTGTGACTGCATTAAATGGGCCAGAAGGAGGTGTAACACTAAATAAAAAACAATTAGCATGTGTAAATCTGGTGCCTTGGATTACACAGGCTTATGCTACATATCTCTGCACTCCACAAAGTGCTGTGCTGTTTTTATATCTTTAAAGCAACTATGTAATATTGGAGAAACACAGCATTACTTATACAAATTGAGCTCATCAACAATAAGATGTCCCATTGCTCAAATGAAAATACTTGCTGCTACAGACTTACTTGGTCCTGTTTGAGTAGTCACTGATGGGAGCTAAAATCAGCTAATGTTAATCCATATTGACACATCACATTATGAAAATTGTCATCAAAAACATCACTTTTTCAAGAGGTTACATTAAATATGCTGTCTGTTATCCATTTTTTGCTCATCTGCGCCCCATTACACAGACACTCCCCATGATATAAGTGCCAGAAAGGGACACAGCTGATGGTGCAATTAGTTCAATCAGCAGAGTTGCAGGTGTGGATGACAATTTTCCATAATGACAAGCTACAGCACAAAGATGGTCCAGAGCAGCAAACTGGGAATATTAGGGAGAACTGACTGACAAGATAACTGAGAACTGGCAAGTTGCTCAGATTGCTGAACCAGATCGAGTGGAGGATGCTGTTCGCATCCAAATCATCAGGATAAAACTTGGAGACATTTATCAGATATTTTCAGTGCTTAGTCTGTGTGTGCTCTGCAGGAACAGATCAATCCCTCTGCTCTGCAAGAGCTATTTGAGCACAGTCTGGTCCATTCCCAGTCTCAGATTATTTGTCTATGTGTAGTGCATTATAACAGAGCTGCACTGCATCTTCTGGGCCAATTTTCCTTTAATCTTTTTCACTTCAGCTCTGTCAGGTCCATTCTAGTTCATCGTCTGGACCTATTCATTACTAATACAGTATGATCTTGTCTAGTCCACTTTGACAATGCCCATATTCAGAAGAGGTCATATTGTTCCCTTTGTGCGATACAACATCTGGCGTTCAAACCCAGAGACAAAATCACAGAGGGAGCTTCTGTCAATGGGCTTCATTAGACAGTGGCAAAATCAGCCCGCAGGGCTGCAGTGAGGAGGCAACTGTTTTATCATAGGTCCTTTTAAACTGCTTTTTCTGTGAGGAACTGCAAATTAAAACTATGGGTTTGCCCTGGATAATTTAAAAGAGAACCCGTCTTCAAGTAAAACATTAATTTTTTGTCACTATAGTGAGCAGAGCAGTGTCCTCAGAGTAGAAAAGGAGGAAAAATATGAGAAAAAAGGAAGCTATAAAGCTAGTTATCTCCAGTCTTTTTCAGTTGATCAGTTATTTGTAGGAGACCAAAAACAAATTGTTTAAGTTCAGCAAAAAAAACAAAACAAAAAACCATCAATGTTGCTTTAGTTTGGCTTATAACAAACAGTATGATCAGGTTTGGACTATTAAACGGAAATCATTTTTGTTCCAGACAAGAAAAACAAAGAATACAAAAGGCACAAACTGGTGGCTTTTAAGTTTTCGAAGTAATCTTTTATCCATTATTCAGCTGCAGTTGCAAGCTTCCTTTGCCTCTGTGTTCAAACATTCTTGAAAGAAAATCAAACACTAAAGAGCCCAAGGATTCCACTTACATTCATAAAGATGACTAAGTTGCACAGGATGCATGTGGCGGATGACCTCCAGCGAATCTTTCTGTTCAACTTGGAAGGTTCTGCTAATGCTGCCGCCAAATAGTAGTGTACTGTTGCTTTGAAGGCATTTGATGGATATACTGAAAGAAATTAAAAACCTGGAGGACGTCATCTGAATAGATTTCCTGTCTTTTCTACAGGAAAAGTTCAGGAAAACACACAGCTGAGTTTACTGGTGTATGAGAGCAATAGCGATAGTCCACTAAGTTTAAGAGTACAGATAGCGAAGAGCACTGTGTTATTTATTTGATGGTGCAATGTTTTACCGTCCACATAAAAACCTGCGAGTTGCTGTAAGTTGTGGAAAAAAAGGAGAGAAACAGACTTAAACATCTTCTTGGCATCAAATTGTTCATATTCAGCCTTGTATGTACAACCATGCAGTCAGCATGTGCAGACCGTACATCAACAAACATACTACATGCTATCTACTTTCAGACAGAACCTTCTCTGTATCCATTTTGGACAATATCTTGCTCTTTATCTGGACCACTATGAGTAGCTTTAACATGTCGAGCCATGTTTACAAGCAGGTTTCCACACGTCACAAGCAGAATCACTTTGCACCTTGAGCCGTGGTTTTTCTATGGAAGAGAACGATGCTCAACCTTTCAAAGTGCTGTTATGCAGCCCAGACAGACACTACACTGCTGCTCTCAAATTATATTGGACCTTAAACAGCGAGAAAGAAACAGTGAGGCACAGCAACATTTCTATTATAATATATAACATTCACAAGACAATTACATCCCCTTTTCTTTTTCCTTTCTAGTTAAATTAACATGCTGGGATTAAGTGAGTAGATACACTGTTAAGTCTCAGCTATGTACGACTACCTTCTGTCACGTCCAACCCTTTCTGTGATCCTTCATCCTGTATTTCAATTTGCTGCAGCTAAACACACTGCAGGTGTTCCCTCTGAGACTCTATATCCCTTTCTTATTGGGTGACTGCATGACTATAAAACACTGACTTAACTGTAGTTCATAATTGGTACCTGCTGCCAGAGGTGGTAATTCCTTTACTGCAGCACTCAGACCTTCAATCAAGTCACTATTTTACACTCAGTCATATGACACTTGTACTATGTGATTGGCTATTTTTAAGTTCAAAGTGATTGACCACAGGAGAGGAGGTGTAAGACAGAGTTTTTAATATCACTGCAATGCAACAGTATTTTCTCCCTATGCCCCGTCTCACACAGTTTCAAATGCATTTTATTTTGAAGAGTGTTTTCAAGAAGCTCTTTATGACAGTGGAGAAGGTGTGGTTGACAGTTTACCAAAAAAAAAGAAGCCATTTCAACTTATCTGCATTAGTGTGAACATGACGTTAGCAATACCAACCCGCTCCTGCCTCGGTGTCATCTGTCAAAGAACAGATAACCCTTTCACCATGCCCTCCCTGCATCTGTTTTCTTATATATTGTTCCATCTCTTTATCCCTTCATACACAGAATGAGAGCATTTTCTTTTTTCAGACGGTTCTCCTCATGCCTTAGTGGTATTCCAGCACAAGGAGCAGCTGCCTGCTTTCATTAGCTCTAAAGGAAGTGACACACCATCTATTATTCATGGGAGCACACAGCCAACCCCTTTCTAGCTGCAGCTATGTTAGCATTATGGCTATTTCCACTCATGGAAGTTAATGACAGTGGTGAAGTAACTGCTACCGCTACTTAGCATGTGGGCTATCCGACTATGCCTATGTCAACATTAGCAGATGTTAAAAGATGATGAAAGAGATGGCGACAAGAGATAAAATGAGCAGTTGGGAGACAGGTGGCAGAGTACGTTAAAGAGGAAGGATGAGCAGACAGAGAGAGAGAGAGAGAGAAGAAAAGAAAGAGGAAAGAAAGTGAATGGAATGGATTGCAGGAGTCATAGAAAAAGAAAAAGGAGAAAAAGAGATATGGCAAAGGAAAAGGAAAGAGGAGGTGTGCTGTTTGTTTCAATGGAGGGGTAGATCACTTACAGTGCTGCCATGTCGCATTTCATCCCCTTCCACTCACTATGACAGGTAGGTACAACTCACACACACAAACACCAAACATGTATAAAATATTCAAATGTACGACATAAGCAAGTTTGAGCCGATTAGTTAACACACTCTCATGGAAACATGGGTTATAAATAAATCTGAGTCCTCCTGCTCATTAATTACCACTTTCTACTGACAGCCAAAATAGACACGCATACACACACACACACACACAAACAAATACATTCACATCCCATCGAGATTCTAACGCGGTATGGCAAATATGAAATAAGACATTTTTGTGTATGCAAGTACACACAAACATGCATGAAAACAC
>JAQMCX010000045.1:7977312-8046797 GCA_029814765.1 Acanthurus leucopareius | reverse complement strand
CAAACTTATTTTTAACGGGTTTTGCAAATATTTAAAAAATAAATTTTTTTTTTTTAATTAAAAAAAAAAATTGTTTTAAAAAAAATTTTTAACCCCCCCCCCCCCCCCCCCAACACACACACAGTCACACAGCTCCTGGTGATAAAGAGCCTGCCTGACACCAACGGAGTGTGAAGCCAGGCAGGCGATGGCAGTGCAGCACAGTCTGCAGAGCTGGCAGGACCACTCTGGAAAGAAATCAACACTTATAAATTCACACTCGATTGATCTTAGCATGATGACGGCCTTCCAGCTCGGCTTCTGCAGGCAGGCACACACACACAGCAAAAACACACACAAACACATCTACTGTAGGACAGCACATATCACACATGTGACATGCACATCCAGTACTGTCTATAGAAAAAAAAAAAAGTAGCGGCTCAATACTCATTACACCGTGTTGAATGTGTGTGTGTGTGTGTGAACAGCAGAATGCATGCATGTGTGTTGCCTGATTGTCATCCCGCTCACTTATTTCTCCAGCATTGTGTCAGCTGCCAAAGCTGTGTGAGGGGCGCTAACACTCTGAACAAAAAACACACACCACGCTGCCCCTCTCTTACACATGTACATACACACACACATTTCTACAAACACATAGCTTTTTTTCTCTCTCTCTCTTTCACAGCCTTTCTCACACATCCCTGGCAAAAACATGTGACCTGTGTTCTACCCTGCAAAAAATAGACCAGGAAAGAGGGAGTGAGAAAAAGGGAGAGGTGAGGTGGAGCAGATCAAAGCTGAGAAGATGAGTAATGTGAGGTAAAATTAATAGAATTATGGCAGATGAAAACAGGGAAATAGAAAGATCAAATTGTTCATGGGAAAGAAAACAGTTATAAAACAGTAAAGAGAGGACATAGTCAAGCAAGAGAGAGAAAAAACTGGAGGAGGATGAGTCAAAAAAAAAGAAGTTAATTCTCATGAGGTTGTTTGCCTCTCACCTGCCATGCAGCTCCTTTCACCTCCTGTCCTTCCTGTTTCTGTTTCTGAGTGCTAGTGACCCTGTCTCTTATGTCTCAGCAGAGAAAGAAAGACAAAAAACACACAGAAAAAAAGAGGGAGGAAGGGTGGGAGAGGGGTGGAGGTGTTGGCAGAGATGGCTATGGGGGGGTGGAGGGAGAAGAAGAGAAGAGAAGAGAAGAGTTAAAGCAGTATGGCTCTCTCACTGTGATGGATCCATCAACCTAAAACATAAATTGGCTCAATGGAGAAAATACACACACACACACATATATATGTGATGATAGTTGAGAAACTTCAAGCGTGTAGATGTGTGTGTGTGTATGTGTGCATGTGTTTGCCTGTGTTTGCTGTGTGTGTGTAAACCTCAAGATTTCTTTAAGTGCTAATGACCACAAGGGAGAAATGAGGCAGAGTAGTCCAGTGTGTGTTTGTGCGTATGCAAATAGTTTGTGCACAGATCCCTGTTCATTCATGCATCCCTTGGTGTGTGCATACATGTGTGTTTCTGTGGTATGTGCGTGCGTCTGTGTGTGTGTGTTTAGCCTGTGGCATGAGGCCTGCCCTACAGTGAACTCCCACTATGCACCAGCCTAATTATTACTGGAGGGCTTAAAGTCAACCCCTGCTGTGCTGCCACAGCGCCACATGTGGCCTGCTGTAACCAGGTCGAGCCCTGCGCCGGATCAAAAATGCTTTTCAGTCACATCAGACAAGCATAGCTGACGTATCATCTCCGAAGAATCATTTAATAAGTAAACCCCCAAGTTAACTCTGTCCAGCTTAATAAGAGAAAACTGTCTAATGAGTAAACTCTGGCTAATCCAGCTGACTCTGTAGTGCAAATGAGGTAAAAAATTAACAGCCTTTAAAAAAGGCCAACTGCCAAGGCTAATGGTTCCTATCTCTTATCTCTCTCCTGCACTGATCCCTCAGACCACCACTGCTAATTTCCCTCTTAGCGAGTGTGTTCTTGAAGCAAACATCCACCATTAAACAGCTCAGCAGCAAAAGCACACAACATCTGTGAAATATAGCCTCCAAACTTTGGCTTGACATGCCATGTGAGTGCACAGAAATATACGAAGCACATGAAATATTCATATGGATATTTTCATAGCCGCAGTGATGCCAGGGATCTAAATCAAACCGGTCGTCTTGGCAGTTTTTTTTTTTTTTTCAGGCTGGTGGGTTTATTTTATGAAGCAGTGGATGGAGAAGTGTTGACTCTCTCACTGCTGATTGCCTAACTGCTAATCTGTGTTTTAATTGTGTCATAAATCACTTTTGTTTACTTTGATGATGCTGTTTGTGATGACTAAATAAGTAGAAGGCAAACAGAACATGTGAGAGGGTCTGTGAGTGCTTAAGGGAGACAAATTATGATGTATATTTGCTCATAAAAGGAACCACACATAGAAAAAATACAATATACAGAGAATAGACTGTAAACTCTGTTAAATGACTGTACAGCACTGACACTTTCTTCATTATGCGATTAAGAAAAATGTGGCCTTGTAGACATAAACAGAAATTAAATTTAACTTCAGAATTGGGTTTCAAGGACCTTTTAGTGTGTTTGTTCTACCAACTGATGTCCATTATATAAACCTCATACCTTTTTTTTTTAAACTGATAATAGAAGACATGATTTTCCCTCCTAAGAGGGTTGACTTAAACAGAGGGTCTTTGTCAAACACAAACTCAGACAATGTTCACATCTTCTGTGGTTAAATCCTCCACTCTCGCTATATGTCCAACACACTGCATAAAATCAGCTCACATCCTTTCATCTAAAGCAACGGACTGAAAGAGGGTGTAATGCGGCCTTGAGGGTTAAGCTTCCCTCTTGCTGATCACATGAACCGTCTCCTGTCAGGAAGGATCAGATCCCACCTCACAACCTGAGGACTTTTAGAGTCTCACTCCTCTCTTGTCTTCCCTCTGTTTGTCGAGCTTAGACATTGTTTGTCCATCCTGCTTGTTTTTATGTTGAAAAGCATAAAAAAAATGCAATGTCAAAACGGAGTTCACTGAAACAAAGATAAACAATTGGGAGTGAGTTGCTGCCTCAAGTTCAAGTATCCTTTTGGCTTGTTCATAACTGCGAGTCAGGAGGGAGTCTGAAATTGAATGGTGAGTTGAGCCCACACGGCAATACAGGGTATCAGCTGACCTTTTCAGTCATGATGGGGGGATTCTCATGCCCACATGACCCTGACACCTGTGGGGAAATAGTTCCTTAAAGATTCTAATGAGGCAAAGTGCGATACCTGAAACAAACTGGTATTTAAATCCTGTCTTCTGAAGACATCTGCAGGTAAAAATGTTAATGGAGTTCTTCTAAACTGCCATGGTGGAGAGTAAAGCTGGTCATCACAGAGAGGCTGGAGAAGCAGTAATCTCTACAATTTTGGAATGACAATTCACACCTTCAGACTTGCTGAACTTGCTAAAATGACCTATTCTGTTTTCTCTGAAGTAAAGTCTCTGCCATCATCATGTCGGCTCCAAGAAAAGCTGTGGGTTCATAGAATGGACTGTCAGGTTGCTGCTGATGGCAGAGACCTTAGCAGACTGAACCTTGGCTCAAGAGCTCTTTACTCTCCACATGTGAAATAGTGCTTTACACTGGCAGGCAAATATTCCTGTGTGCTACATACAGTATGTAACGAATTATATCATCATATATCAGTGATCTCCCTGCTTCAGTGTGGGTAAAAACACACAGTTAAAATGTTAAAATAGCAACAGGCGGTGGTATGCAAAGTCTGGCACCACATGATTCTGCAAATGTATGTGTTTGAATGTGTCTGGCTGTGTGTAAGTGTGAAAAAAATCTAAAACTGTTTTTGCTGCTGCATTCCACAGTTCATAAACATATAGTTTAGCATAACAGCTTGGAGTCATATGAGTGTTTTTCTGACTGTGGGAGTTTCAAAGAAACCCTGTGCAAAGGAAATTGTTTGTATTATGCAGCATGCAATTATTACTAATGGCTTGAGGACACAGCCAGGCACCGCAGTCATCACTCACCATCAGCCCGACTTAAAGATTCCCTCTCACTAATTTTTCAGCTCACCTCAAATCAGGTTACATTGTCAATGTTTTGACTTTGCATGTTTTTAAATGATCAAAGTTCTAAAAATATCACCTTTTTTTATTATACTGAACAGAATAAACTCCCACTAATTATTTTAATTGCCTGCTATGAGATTTTGTGTGCTATCATTACAGTTCTGGAACACACACAGCTTGAGACTTAAGCCAAATATTGCAACACACAATTATCTGTGCAAATGTAGTTTGCAGGATGTGTGTGTGTGTGTGTGTGTGTGTGTGTGTGTGTGTGTGAGCGAGTGGTTGCAAGTGTGAAAAAAAACCCACTTTTACTGGCAAAGTTCATAGTTCTTAAACAACTATAAATCCAACACTTTAAAACCTTCTGCAAAAAAAACTCCCTTTCATAATGAACTAAATACACATCAAACAGTAGAAAATGTTCTATGACTCTAAAGTATAAAATTTTATCATAGATACCTTCTGTTTTGTCTTTGCATTGATAAAAAAGAAAGAGAAAAAGAAAGTTTGTTTCCAAACCGAATGCAACTGGTTATGTTTTGAACTATAACACAGTTCAGGGTTGGGTTTTAAGATATGAAAGATGAACTGGGAGGACATTTGAAGAGACTAGTTGAACTCAGGCATGTGTGTTTAAGAAGCTAAAGTAACACATTGTTGGATGGATGGATGGTAGAAAAAAAAAATACAGTGCTGCTCAAATTCAGAGACATCTCTCATGGGAACTGTCTTCATCCAGTTCCAGTAAAATATAATCATTCATAAATGAAACCATGCTTTGCTTGGAGATTCAGAACATTTCTGTTAAATCCTATGTTGCAATACATCAATTCAGAAGCTTGCCATTTTCCATAGTTTTTCAGCATGCCTTATTTATCAAGGAAAAATACTGTATATGTTTTAAACACACACTCTTTTTTCAAGATTTACAATATTTAGTAAATATGTCGGCTCACCACAACTTTCAAACTGATTTTAATCTAAGCAGGGATCATTTTTCCGATGTTTGAAATGTATGTTGTGGGACCACATATGTGTAATCTAAGCCATAAATCAGTGCTTGGATACACACACAGTATCAACTATCTCTTCTTGGAAGTAAGAAAACTCCAACTCAAGACCATATATAGTCTAGACTAATCTTGCACCGCCGCCTGACGATATCATTGGCCATCACCCCCCAACAAAAAATATGTGGGCTGCGTTTTTTCTGTGTTTTCACTGCTCTGTTTTTTCATCCCTTCAATGAAGATGCATATACAGACACAGAGGCCAGGATAACACTTGACACACTTTGATAAGTAAGCCTGCGCATTCTCCTGTGATGAGTTTTTAGCCTGTGCAAGCCCACCCCCACCCACCCACCCAGAAATCTTCTCATGGGTTCATGGGTTTAAATTTTCATATCCCATGGTATTAACACTAAACACTTCTCACAGGTTCTCCTCAGCAGTTCAACAAAGCACAGCTTTTGCCATTTTGGCTGTTGATTGAGAAGTTCATCTGATTTCAAAGCCACCAAGAGCCTTCACTAAGAAACCCACAAAAAATGTTGACAGTATATGTTACTCCAATCGACAATATGTAAAACTTGTGCATTTCAAATACAAAATTTCATATTTCAACTATTTGTATTATGCTGAAATAGTTTTGATTAAATGTAAGTTGTATTTTCTCATTCAGAGTTAGGAGGACACGGTGGTGGCATGAAAACAAGGTGTGCCAAGCAGCAGACAAGGTTTTTATTTCTTTATTCAACTAAACCTGACCTGACCTCAAACACAGTAATGTAAAGTTTCCATGTGATAAAAGTGAAGAAATGCCTATTTTTTTATTGTATGTGTGCTTTTATAAAAAAATAAATAAATAAATAAAATGCCAACAACAATTCTGGAAATTGGGTTGAGAAGACAAGAAAATATCCACTAGAAAACCACTGAGAATTCTTGTGATGAAGAAGACTTTTTTTATACCTACACTTCAGGATGCAAAAGGACTCCGAACAAATTAAACAGTGTCGTCATCTCAACACTAAATCAACTAATTTCAGGTTGCACCCCTCTTAGGAAATGCTTGAAGCACTGAGCAAACTCTTTAAGTTCAAGTGTATCAACAAATATCCATTACTAAGATGGGAAAAAAACAGCAAATCAAGCTATGACCGTGATTTTCCACTTAGAACATGTGTTTGTGTAAATATATATATGTGTGTGTGTGTGTGGCTGGAAAAGGGCTGGCAGACATCCTGAGGAAGGCCAGCAGCTGATAAGGCCTTCAAGCAGGGAAAAGACTGTTTATACGTTGAAAGAGACGCCCACAGAGCTGACCACAGTGCACACCTCAGTGCTCAAGTGGAAAGGACCTGAGCTGTGGTGAGAGCTGTGTGTGGCGGTGTTCACGCATGAGAAACAAGGAGGCAGGGAGACAGCAAGAGAGGGAGAAACCATTTCTCCTTACAGATAGAAGATGGCTGATTAAAATCTATAACTTATAGCCTTTAATTTTGTGTTTTCTTGCCGGTTTAACATGCAGTAGTGATAAAAATGTATTGTAAGAGTACTGATGTGTGCTTCCCCCCGCTTTTCCTCTGAAACCAACAGGGATATTGCACGTCTTACTTCAGTGATGTCTTACTCTCCAGCTCTCTCTCTCTATTATACATGTAAGTGGAGTCAATATATGCATGTGCAGGCTAACAGAGAGGCCAAAAAGTAAAGGAAATGCACAGAGTGGACACAATAAAGAGAGAAAATTCTAGTTTCAGCATCATTCCTCCTCTTTGTGCCCCTTTCATTCTTATTCATTGTGACTTGCACAGATGCTTCCCTTTGTATTCCGTAATGTCACATATTCCTGGTTGTGTTGTCATTTCAGACTCTCACCGGAGCTCCCAAAGAGTCAATATAACCCACAAATTCTACTACTAAACGTGACAATGTGTCATCCTCAATGCCACAGAGCAGCTTGTTTTGAAGGAGGAGCAGAGGGGAAATGCGTCTGTACTATAGTTAACAGTGTGCATAACAACAGCTTTGGTGCTTTTCCTCTTAGTGCAAAATGTAAACGAGAGCTAAGCTCAAACAAACAGAAACTACAGAAGCAAACTACAGCCAGGACCTTAAAATAATTTGCTTTTTTGATACATGTAGTCACTCTGAAAACACCGCAGACAAGTGAGTATGATTGTTTATGTGGATTTTCATTCATTACATGAATTTTTTATTTTTTTATTTGAGTCAATAAACCATGAAACGACTGAATCGATTTTGTTTCTTGTTGGTTCGATGGACAATGGAGAAGATGAAAATGTGCACCAGTTGTCAGGAATTTAATCTGGGCAATTTCTGAGCTCGCACGTTTTCATCAGGTGCGAAACAGGAAGCTCGGACACAATATGATCAGCTTGTATTGATTTTGGAGGAAGCACATTACCAGTGGCTGATGGCAGGAGTGGAAATTCAGCATTAGTTTCTTATTGTCTGTCTCTCCATCTAAATAAGATCCGTTTTTATTTATCAACCAGTGTCAGTCAATCTTATATCAGTCTCAATTATTCTAAGGTGGTGATTTGGTTTTAGAAAAAACTTAGACCAACCTTAGAAATAAAAAAATAAAATTAAAAAGAGAATTCATAGGCCAAGGATAACGAGATTTGAGGGAAGACAGAGACAGAGAAAAGAGGAGAGAGTTTCATCATTAAGTGTTGGTGAAGCCTGGCAAAGCAATAACCTGATTGTGGCTTTTGTCTGCTCTCTCCCACAGACAGCCTCTTCCTAGATGGCTGAACTCTGCTGACCTGTGGGGGCGAGAGACTACACAGACTACAGGCTGGGCTCTAATATCACTAATAATCACTACAGCCGAGGAACAACCGCTAGAAAACACAGAGGCAGTGGAACAAGTAGAGGGCTTGTGTTTATGGGCCTGTAATTTTATCTGTGTTTTACTGTCTTCACAGGAGCGCAGTACATCTCGTATTTTCTCTTTGCTGTGTTTATTCCTGACCATGAATCAACCCTGAAGCTGCTGAGGCCTGAACAATGACCAGAGAAGACAGCCAGAGTGTCTCACCCACAGGTCTATATGGGGAGAGCTGTAAACTTTGGATGTAAACAAGTGGAATGATATGTAGGCAACAATGGGAAGCTGCGGGCCTGAAGTGCACCCTAAAATAGTCCTGCTGTAGATTACCACCATATGATGATAGTATAAAATCAGCAAAGCTGATTAAGTGCTGATGATTAACCATCTAAAGCAGCTGTAAAAATCTTTCCACATTGATTTTTATTCCATTATGAGATGCAAAGAAATCAGCAGCTCTCGTAAAGGCAGCTTCAATCTAAAAATAAGTGCTATGAAAAATGATTGGCAGCAGCGATGACAGCCTGGAACATTTAAAATAAGAATAATAATAGGTATATTCCTTCAGATGACATATGATATAAAGACACTTGAAATACTGGGTTGCCAGGGTTGTATCTTAAGGACAAAGTCTTAGATTTTCAACCTGGGCATTATATTTTGGTTTTAATCTATTATGACACGGTACCATTTTACTTACAGTGCTGCTCTACACTGTATATTTTTTTGAAAAAAGCTCTTGTTAGCAGATCTGAGTGCAGCTAGTTAGTTAGGCTGGAAAACTGACCTAAAAATGGTTTCACAATACTAGCAAGCTTATTTTTTACAGCTACTTGGATTTCTACTAGACTAGTTTGTGTGTTTACTTTTGATCAAACACAAAGGGAACTGTTTAAATCATTTCTGTTAAAAAAAAATGAGTCCATGTTTCCAAAAACTCTTCCATAGAGGAAAGCCTGAGAGATTTTCATATTACTTTTTTTATTCATGTTAGAATGAGTCCAAATGAGAGGGTGAATGAGTTTCACAAAATAAATTACTTCATGTTTTTTTTCTGCTAATTTCCTTAACATTTGTCTAACTGTTTCCAGGCCAATCTGTACTCACTCTGTGCCACACTGTACAATTGGAAAACATCTGTGTTAACCAGCAAGTTGCCTCGATTCTACCTGCAAAGACAATTTGTTGAGTCTGACAGGAAGCTACATGGGGGCACAACCTTGTCTGAACACTTCCCAGGAATCCTTTCTTAAATACAGTGAAAATGGAGGTGGGAAGTGATGAATTGTGGGTAGGAGGTGTGATGCACTTAAAGAGTTTTATCATTTCGGTTAGTCTCCATGCTTTAAGAATGACGTCTTTTGAGTGACAAAAACTTGACAGAAACAACAACAAAAAAAAATGTGCCTTAATCATGGAAAAAAGAAGCTTAAAGAAAATAAGAGAGGGATGTATACTCATCTCACAGCCTGCAATACTCCTACTCTAGATTACTGAATACTGTTCACACAAAGCAGAGCCATCTTTATCTGCCCTAAGGGAGTCTTTTGTGTGAGTGTAATGTTCTCCTTTGAGTTAAAAAGGGAAAATCACAAGATAGCATGTACATAAATCTTCATAATTCAAACAAAACGGAAGAATTTTTAAAAACTGGGGCCACAAGTTGAGAATGGCTTTGGGGATTTGCCTAATTGCTGATAACAATGGAGATAATTTCTTTGGGTAAATAAACTATCTTTTGTGTGGAATTTGTTCCTGGTCTTCATCCTGTCAAATGTAAACAAAAAGAACGTGGACTCGGGCTTGTATTACCATCGAGTTTTTTATTGCCATAAAAGTTTTGAGGAGAGAGGAGAAATAGAAGAAAGGGATGTAGACGGAGGCAGCGTTGGTGATGCAGCCAGCTGAGCTTGAGCTACTTGTGAAAGTAAGAGTTCAAGTTTGGCCCTTTTCGTGCGTCACAGCCACCCTCTAATCTCTCCTGACACTCTACATTGTTCCCTATCTCAAAAAGTCCGAGTGTCAAACTCATCTGGAAGATGAAGTGCGACCAAAGGGCAAAGGTTTGTTTACTGGCTTGTTCTCATAGAGCAACACCTGCCTACAGCCATAAAGAGGAGAGTCAGATCTAAACATTCTTTTATTCAGCCTCCTTCTCTCTCCACATATATTTCACTCTGTGCTTTTCTGCTCTTCTTCTTTTATCAGTTGAAAGAAAACATTAGGAGAAGAGAGTGACAGGGTGATGATAGGAGGTAAGAAAATCTAGACGTGGTTGAAAAACAAGAGGAGAATCCAGGAATATCAAGCAGCTGACAAACAGGGAGTCAAAAATGGATCATAGCACAAGAACTGTGTTTTACGATTTACTTATATGAACCTGTTTCTGTGTAAACTGCTTCAAAACAAAGGGAGTTGCAGACAGTTATGAGGCAAGAGGTGAAGATACCAATACGTCTTTTGTAAAAAAAAAGTTAACTATAACTTTAGCAATAAAGCTAACAAGCTTGCAGATTTTTCTGAGACTGTCAATTAGTCAATTTTGCATTTAATTATGTACAGTCCCTCTGATTCTGTAAGGAACTAAAGCCAAACAGACAAAGCAGGAAGATCTAATTTGATTGACTAGAACCATCATGTTCTTCACTTACAGCTTTGAATTGTTATATTGAAGAAAAAATTGCAGTCCGTCTCAGACTTTTATATTAGAGTCTAAAGTATTGTGAATTTCTGATGACAACAATACCTCCTACTTGACAAAAAAAAAGAATAGTGGAGTATCAATAAATCACAGGCAAAATGGCTGCAAAGACAATATCGCTAGCAGTTACAACTTAAATAAATGAAATTCAATACCAACTCTAAAGAAATCAGTTTAGATAAGGCACACTGTCTGGTTTTACTTGTTAACAACCTGCTACTGTATGTAACACAACAAAGGGATCTTCATGCTTGCCATAGGCCAAAAATTTTGGAAGAATTTGTGAACAATCCAGGTTGGAATATGAAGACGTTTTTATCTTTTCCTCCCATCCTGCAAATACTGTGTAAAAGCAGAGACAACTAACCTAAAAAGTAGTCCTTCCATCCCTGAGCTTCTAAGACTATCTCACAGATGTGCAGGTGAACTTTACTGTGCCACTTTCTGATGTGATCCTGCCTTTAATCACAGCGAGAGAGCAATTAGTACATTTTCAGAGAGGAGAAAAGCAGATTGGATGGTTATCAGTCAGATGAAAACACAGAAGAAAAAAAGGGGAAATGAAAGGAGCATGAAGAGAAGTGAAATTAATCAAAGTGAAGAGAGGAGATGAGGGGACAGGACAGAGACATGATGGAGATGAGGGCATGTTGATTATTGGACATGCCTGTAGACAGTTTGGACCCCACATAAATCATTAGCTTGGATGCCAGCATAGGATATTTTTTTTATTTTCTAGAGGATTTTTAAAGAGGCTTTGGAGCACATTTCCATTCATTTCAGTGATGGTGGCGTGCTGCTTCCAAGCACATTTTGTCTTTCAGATCACGTCCAAGCCGTCGTTTTTAATTATCCAAAGTTTTTTTTGTTTGTTTTTTTTTAAGTGCTTTTGATCTTGCGTTGTAAGCGTTTTCGGTGGGCCATTCTCAGCCCTGCTGCAAAACGTTGCTACATGAATTTCATATTGACAGCAGTGTATTTTGTTTGCCCCCGAGATGCTGGAGAGATGCTGGGGAGATGCTGGAGAGATGCTGTGACTGCTGCGCATCCATCTGTCTGTCTGTCAGCTGCCGAGCAAGAGTGGGCGGATGCAGCTTCACCAACACAAACAAGAGGATACACAAATAACACCATGTAACCCACATTCACTGCAGCTTGACTGCATACGGCACGTGCGCAAATGAGAGGTATATACACACACACACACACACTCACACACGCAGATGTTGAGGATCTGGGACACGCTCAGTTTAACATTATTTCAACCTCCCCACCCCCCACCTCTTTTCACCGCAGCTGAATCCCAAAATCTCGTCGACCCCAAATCTATCAAAACAATATGTCATACGGGGGGGGGGCTCCTGCTTCTGTGGAGCCAAACCCCCATTCAACTCACCTCATTCTGTCTTTCACTGCCTAATAAAAGCCCTCCATCTCAGCAGTAACCATGGGGTGAGCTGGGAATGAGTAAGTAACCCTAAATTCCTATTAGAGAACAGACCAAAGGCTTTATCTGCTCTTAAAGGCACACAGAGGAGAAGATTAAGAGATAGAGACAATGGTAAAGTTAAGAGCCTCTAACGTTTATGTGGAAAATTTGGAGCACTCCCAGATTTCTGATGCCAAAGCAAACATTTCGATGTGTAGACAAGGGTCTGAGACAATGGCTCTCTGTATGTTTGGCCATGAACATGACGGGGCCTCTTTGCCAAGCATGCTTGATATGCATACCTATCCTGTTAGATAAAGATGGAGGGTTTGAAGCATACTGACCATTTCCAAACATGTGTTATAGTCAGTGGAATGTGGCTGATGTGCCACCTTAAATGTTTGCTCTAACAATATGGTATGTGATTTGATAAGATAACGTAAAGTTAGATCATTCCACATGTATGCATAATGGATGAAAATGATTGCTGTGGGGGAGTTGAGTCATTGCAGAATCAAAAAGCAAACAAGGACATGGAGCTGTTTACCACAGTGGGTTTCCATTTGAACTAGAATTACCGCCTGCCTTGTTTACATCCATCTGTCCAGACTCAGTAAACGTAGTGAAGACTCTGAATAACAAATGAAAAATATATTAAGTGCATTTTTTTTGTTGAAATAGAAGGTATCACTATATTTTAAAGTATTTTTAAAAAAAAATCCAGTGAGAAATATGCCGTCTTGACTTCCAGTCTATTTTTGCAGAGGAATAAAGAGGACAAGTAAAGAGCTTTATCACATGCTGCAACTACAGAGCTTCAAATACAAATGTTGCTGCAAAAAAGCTACAAAATCTAAAACAAAGATGCTTCTCACACATTCAACTGAGCAGCACAGATGATCCAAACGATAAGCACAATTTCAAGGTGAACTCCCAAGATTAGTGCCAATAATTCATTATATAGTCACAGTTTCCCATTCTGTTCTTGAGTTATGGCATTAAGTAATGGCAAGAGAAATGTTTTTGAAGATTACAGGGAAGTTGACTGTTTTTCTCCATTATTTGGTTTATCAGACATTTGCATGAAATGTGGTCATGGCCAGCATATGAACTTTTGAGTTAAGGTCAGCTGGTGTTTCTGTAAAAATCTGATGAGTCATCCATTCCCTCCTGCTGTTTCTTATATATTGTGATCACAAGAGTGTGACAATTGTACATATGTACGTATGGACAGACATCTGGAATTCATAATGCTCTTTGGCTGTGTCCAGTGCAGAGGCCCAAAAATTACTTTAAATTTTGGGTTTGATGACCAGCTATAGTTGTTTTTTTTTTTTAAATGAATATGAAATCCTCCACAACTGTGTCTGGGATAGTAAAAAAAAACAATATATAGACATTTAACTGCAAATATACTATATCTAAGGCATAAAAAAATTCACATTATTTAAAATAATTAATTCCTTATAATAATATTTCCCTCCCTTAGGTGGATTTGTAGTCTCATTTTAATCTTAAAAGACCGAAACTGTTTTTTTAAGTTTAAACATTAATTCTTTGCACAAAACTTATTTTATTATGAAGACTTATGAGCTTAAATTCACCTGTAAAATACAGATTGTGTTCAACATCTGAAAGGCAGCCTTAGAAAAACAAGGTTATTTGTGGATTTTGGCATTCATCCATCCTGACTCCACAGAGACACTCAGCCAATTTGTATCCTCATTTTGAGTCTGTTTATTTTCTGTTACTGACTCATTTTCTAAACCTGTTTCTGACATTTGATTTGTAAGCAATGCTGATCTAACACCGGCTATTATTGCACTTGCTTGATTTCAAAACCTTCATATACTGACAAATTGGGGACCTTCCAAGCTTTTTTTTTTTTTTTTTTTCTGACTTCAGTGAATTTAGGAGATTAACTGTGCTTCCACTGAGACATATTTGCCAAGATATCATTTTTGAAAATGTAAACAGATTTCAGACAAGCACCCCTTTTGTAATTTAACATCCAGGTAGGAACCCCAACTCTGTGTTTGGCTTGAGTGTAAACAAGTTGTACTCCTCTCTTCCTCTCACACTCTCGGTGGTATTAAGCATGAAAAGCTGTTTGGGTACAAACTCTTTCCTAACCCTGCACCAGCCGGCTGCGCCTTTGATGTACTATTTTTCCTCAACTCGTTAGTCAGCTCCCACTTTTTTAATCATCAGCCCGTTTTTGCTTCGCCGTGAGCGAAATCCAAAAATCTGAAAAGAAAACATCTCAGCCTGTGTCATGTAGCATGAAATATGATAATGTATGTAAGAGAAACATTTTCTCAGGGCAAAATTGATTTTCCACTCGGGTGCTACTGTGGCATAATCCATAAGTTTTGCATCTTGAGGAACTGAAATGAAAAAGCTGTTCATCAATCGGCTGTGGCTGTTTAGGTGGACCTCGTATTTAAAATTCTTCACGCTGATGTTTGTTTAATTAGCACTTTTAGACATGTAGAGGAGACTAAACACTCATTTACTCTATAATTAATAGGTTAAAAGGAGGTGTCTTCATTGAGTTGATGTAGCAAAACCTTCAATCACAAGATGGTGAATGAATGGACAGTAAGTGTGTAGCTGCACCTCCACACCGTTGCAGACATCCTGAGGGCAGGTGTGAGTGAGAGTCTGGAACAGCAACTATTAAACACTGAACCAGTGCCAGAATGATCTACATATTACAGCAACAGGAGACGGGATTCAATTCAGGATGATTGATGAGGTTATCAAAAAGCAGAGATTCAGACTATCAAACAAGTTCTTTTTTTTTTTTTTTGCTTTTTTGTTTTTTAAAAAGAGTGCCAAAACACAAATTCCAAAGTGGTGTTTGTGAGTGACTGTGCATGTTTATGAGACAGATGTAATATGGAGGTGCTTTTAATTTTAGTCCAGTAAAAACACAAGATGCAAGTGCAACTTTATAGGGCATTCATCTGGACTGTCTCTTATTCTTTCAACAAAGTGAGCAGGTCTGGCATGATGTTAAGAGCATTTTTCAACCAGACAAAAGACAGCAAACTGCATAAAATCCCATTTTGATGAGGAATAAATAAAGTTTACAAGTGACACTGGATCAGAAGATGGAGCAGCAGGAAGAAGTGAGGTCATTTCAGCTTCTAGCTTTCCCTCTTGTACCACTCAAAAAGACACTTTCCCAGCTGCACAAACTCAAAGTTAAATTACATTTGACTTTTTTTACTTACTTCTGATTTTTTTACCTCTGAGAAATAAGAAAATAAAAGGATTAACAAGGATTTTCTTGGAAAACACACTAATCCCATCAACAATTTAAGTTAAAAAACTTTTTTTTTTTTGCCTTTAAATTTATGGTGTTTTAGGAACATTATCTTTAAGTAAATAACTTAATATACTGTTGACATTAGGGTTAGGGTGACGTTAAACAAGTTGCATCCACATTAGTGTTTTCATTTATTTGCCTGACTGGACCTTCTCTGATGACTGCTTGATCATAGACAGACTTTGCTTGATTGACCTTTTTGTCTATTTGTTTTGTGCATCTTTTAAGAAGAAAAAAAATCATTTGTCAGTTTTTATTACAGCATAATCAGACCAAAGCTGACTAGCATGGTGTGGCAAATAGCAGCAAACCGGCATGGGTAACGAGGCATGATGTTAACGCCCGTCCACCCGCCAAATACAGACAGTTACTCATTAGTCATTCTTACTCGCCTCTTTGATATCAATGCCTTTTGTTTTGAGTCATTCTAAACATGGCATTGTGGGAGCAGGCTGTAAACTTACAAACAAAGTGTCAAAATGACCACAAACCAAAGTTTCACTGTGCTGCTTGATGTGAAGCAGAGCATCACAGTTCGGAGTGATGACTGTCAGACTGTCAACATGGCTGCAACCTGCAACCATTGACTTTTAGACTCTTGCGACTGACACGCTTCATACGCCACATGTCCGTTTTCTCTATATACAAATTAATAAGTGATCATGGTATGAAAGAGGATGGTGACAGAGACACAGAGTCAGTGGTTCTTCTGGTCTCTTCTCTCTTCTCTCATCACGCAGGCAGCAGTGACAATGAGTTACTATGGTTACAGGGAACAAAAAAAAAAAGGAAAAAATAGGCTGAATATATTTATAGGCGAGTAACTTTGGTTTATAGCTTGTAATTTTAAAAGAGCATAAGGGTTAATTTGTGAATAGCAAATGTGTCGAACCTCACATGAATCAGTGGAGAACCGCGACTTCTTTTTCTGCTTTGTTTTGATCAGCAGATCGAGCATTGATCGTTGAAAATTGTGCATACTGCCACCTACTGTAAGAGATTGGGTTGATTTGTTACACTGAAACCAATGCCGACTGGTTACACATAAAAGTAAAACTAAAAATATGAGATTAATCCCCTCTAATCCTTTTGCTACAATATAACCCACCTCCCTCTTTCCGAGTTGCCTGGATTCTTGACCTGAATTCAGTGACACTGTTAAACCTGGTTCCTGTCCTGCCTCACATAATAAATCTTTTTAGGGTGTTTTTGCACCAAATTAGCTTTGGTGCTAAAATCAGTTCTAATCAGGATTCTTTGGAACTTAATGCTTTCAAGTGAAGCAGTCTGCGTTTTTGGTGGAACCAATGTGATGAAAGATACATCATCAATATTCTGCTGCACACAATGAACAGTGACCTGTTGAACTTGGCAAGTCCGCTTTTTGTTCCCATTTCAGGTCAAGAAAAATCCTCTAATTTTTGTTCCACCTTCTGATTCTGGACCAATATATTTCAGGTCTAAATGTTCAAAATAAGATATTTAAAACAGTACAGAACAAGTCCCATGTCGATAAAAAAGGCCTATTAGTGTCTCCCTGAGTTATTTTTACCACACTGTACAATAATGTGTTCAACATCTTCCAAAGTTTCACAGCTTACAAAAAAAAAAAAAAATGACAGGCTGTTTCTCATTTAATATTGAGCTGAGTGTCCAATCCTTAGCTGTGTAAAGATCACCTCTTCTCTCCAATTACAACATCCTCCGTTTAACTGCTGCACATGATCAGACTTGATATTCTGTGTTAATGTCTCCCTTTATTGTTTGAGTCCTGTTCCATCTCCGGACTTAAACACTACACTTGCACCCTTTTTATTAAGTAACTGAGTTTGATGACCCCACATAGCTGCTTTGCTCTTTCGAGTCTCGACCCTGAGCAGACGTCTAATTAGGCAGAATAAATGAAAACACCTGAGCAGGTCTGCAGGGCCTTTAAATGGGTCACACTTGGCCGCACAGGTGTTGCTTACTGAGCTAATTGCTGATTCAGACTAAAAATGTAAGAGTGGGACAAAGACAAGATGCCAGTGTAGAAAAAAAAATGTGAAAAATTTCCCTGATGTATCTCTCATCACATTTTGTAGACAACTCACTTATTCTGCAGTCTAATACTATTGTCCTCTTTCTGTCTGACAGTCTCCCTCTGTGCCTCCTGCTCTCCTCTCTCCCCTGATCCTTCATTTCTATCGCAACTCCTCATCTCTTCTTTTGTCCTGTTAAAGCTCACTGTCCAGCGCGGAGTGCCTTTCTTCTTTTCCAAAGGATTGCAGTTAAACCTTTCAAAGCATTCACTTAATCTTATAATTATAGTTGTTTCTTCTAGTTGTTTATTAATTGTTTCATACTCGTTTGATTGTACAGAGGCACTGGGCATTACAAGCACATACGTGGTGTAGTTACACCACCGAGGTGCCCAATTATTTTGTGTTCTAGCTGGTTTAAGCTTTAAGCCAATTTATCTCCTAGTCACAGCTACAAGAAGAGGAGTGGAAAGTATTGATCAGGGCTCTTCTTAACACCAGTGAGTGAGACAGCTGTCTAGCGTAACTACTGGTATTTAATAGGCTTGAAGATGTTGAAAGTCTCTTTGCACTAGTTCAGCTGTTTATATTGCATTTTCAAGGACACTACACAAATGAAAAGCAGCTCTTTACAGGCTATACGTTGGATTGTGTTTGTATACCCAAACAACATAATTTAGTGCACTAATCTGAGTTTGATCCTAATTTGGGGATTCTTAGAGGTCAGACAGTTCAGCGGTTAAGTCCCATAAAATCCATCCATGATCCCAAAGCAGCTCATGAGTGGATACCATGTTAATGGAGACCACGATGCAAGTCATTAATTCCAAGGGCAGCTTTTATTCTGCTGTAAACCAAAGAGAGAGACAAACAGATAGCTCGACTGAGAGAGGAAAGAGGGTGTATTCCCAGAGCAGGGGGGAGATATCAAATGAAATCCATCTCCCACTCCTCTCCTTGCAGCCTCCTACTCTTTCCTTCAAGGAGAAATGAAACAAAGTAAAAAAAAAAAGGAAGGGTTGCCAAGGTCACTTTCCTTCTCTCCTTCTCTCCCCCTGTTACTCATTCACACGCAATCAACTCATAGATGATTATTCTCAGAGGACAGAGTATAGACATCATTTCCGCTGATGATGGGAGACCTGTGCTTAATTATTCACTGCAGTGGTCATGTGATTCATCTCTTGGTTGTTCACAAACACACATGTGCATGCACACACACACACATGCACTCTGATGACACCCATGAGGATGCTCTACTGCTTTATTCAGAGCAACATGATTGATTTTAATCATCAGACGTGTCAGTGTGAAATGAAAAGAGATGCCTCTTAAGGCCCAGTCAAAAAATTCTATCAACACACATGCTGGGTGAGATGGTGGACTTTATATTAACAGCATAAATTATGACATTTTGCACTGTTTTGCAAGTGTATGCAACAGTACATATAAAGTAATCAAACTGATGTTCAAAGCAATATGTTTTGTACTGTTGTGCATTACAAAAGATAAAACAAATCATGTTATACATTTTTTTTGCCCCCAACACATGGTATTAGCTAAACATAGATCTGCTACAGCATTAGCAACCACTACTAATGTTGTTCTATATAAGTTTAATTGATAGTGTTATATCAAGTTTTTAATTAAGAGGCTTTCTCTAAACCCTAGATGATTTTTGTGGAGCAATTATGTAAAGTAGACTATAGTTTCTCTGCCGTCAGTTAACTACAAACCAAGTTAGCCCTTATGCTAGTTCTCTGAGGCTAATGAGGCTCCTCTTCATGTTATTTGATCTCTTTCTGAAGTGTATCACTGAATTAGTTGTTCAGAATGTTTTCAAAGTTTCATAGATGTTTCAACTTAAATTAGAACCACAACTCCTGTCCTCAATCTTTACTTCAGGTGTGTTAACTTGTTTCACAGATTACCTGTGCACCTGAATACATAGTTAGGGTTGAGGAGTGTAAAAAAAAAAAAAATACTGACAAGCTTGCTCAGAGTTATTAATATGAACAATTAAAATTCAAAGGACAATAAACTGAGATGATCTTTCAAGATGATGTTTAATGATAATGCCAAAAGTTAATCAAAAGCCAATGTTATTACCTGTCTTAATATCAGGTTTAATATGGTTCAATATAGCTGGACTGTAAATACACACAGAAAACACACTGTATGCACATGCCACACACATGAATCACCTGGATCACACACAACGTAGTCTGCATAATTAATATCAGCGACAAAGTGCAAGAACAAAGATGTCAATACAAAGACAGTTGCAGATGGTGGACCCTGAATGCAACATCTACATGCATACTTGAACACATATTTTTGAGGTTGTAGTAAAAACTTCATGATGCAGTTTTTACTGTGTGTTTTTGGTAGATAATTGTTAAAAAAAAAGATGACTGACAGTGGTACAATGGAGCCTAACAGGTTTAATAAATCTCACATTGTTCCTCACACCCTAATTCTTTTTCCATCTGAGGAAAAAAGCCTTTGTCCTCCATTCCCTCCTCACTCACCTAAATGGCACAGATATCCATGTCAGCCAGACTAAACCACAGTGAGAGAGAGAGCAGACAGATCAAAGAAAAGACCGCTCTTCCAGCATCATTTGTTTTCACAGCTTCCTAAATTACCGGTTTCTTGAAATAGGCTTGATCTGAGATAAAATGGGTGTGTTTAGGTTCTCTGTGAGACAAAGGGGGACGATTCCAAAGTGTCACAGATGCACTATTTATGTCTCTATCACACACACTCATTGTTACACCCCAAGACCCACATGTGCACACATTTACACAGGCAATGAGCCTTTTCTGTACTTTGTGGGATTATAACAGACTACCATCTGAAAGAAAATAGCCTGTTTTGCTGTACTTGTAACTAAAAATACACAAGTTGGAACTCATTTTTCAAGTGAATCTAACAACAAAAGGGAGCAGAGTCGACTTGAGACTCTTCATAAAACTCTGGATTGAGACAATGATTTAGTGACTCTCTTACAAGGTTGCAACACTGCCTCACTGCAGCTGAATCCCATGTGGAAATCCTGCAACAGCGACGTAAACATTGAGGTACCCCCCATTGATGTCCCACATCCTGAAGGGATGTTTTGAAGCCTGCCATCTTCTCAGTTTTTGGAGTGCACTGAACTGGGAAATATGTGAATCTAACAAAAATGCCTCCATATCTAAAAGAAAATCCTTACTGACTTGGTATTTTGAGAGAGGAGGTGGAGGCAAACGAAGTTTCATCGAAGCTAGAGCCTAGAGGCCATTAAAGGAACTGCATCTTAGGGCACATATGCTTTGGCTTCTACATTCAACCTCTGTGACTTCAAGTTCTGCAGAAAAAGAGACCATAAATACCAGTTTCATAACACTCTACAGAGGAAGACCCCAGTCAGAGCAGGACACAGACACTGGGTCAGTCAACTGCAAATTCACACACTATGACAGCCAGAAAATCCAAATGGAAAGAGCACAATATGTTTTGGCCTGAAGGCAGCTAATTTAAAAACACAGACTTTGTTCGGGGAGCAGAGAGGAGTCTTAAACAAAGGGTTGGCTGGCTGACTGCAGGAAGACAAACTGCTTCGAGGCAGTTCAGATGTTTCTAAAAAAGATGTAGATAAAAGAAGAGTAAAATTGGATATGAGAGGGACATTTCATGATTTAATTGCACTGAAGTAAATATACAGTACAACTAATAAAGAGACATGATGCAACAAATTTGTCTGATCCCTTGTGCACCTATCAAAGCTGACATACAGAGGGTGAGAGATAACACACAAAATATACTTGCTTTAGCCGTGATAACCTAGACGTAAAATGTAGCGTCTACATGCGCAATGAGAAGGCAGTTCTTACAATTTAAATCAAAGTCCTGGCAGATGGGGAGAAAACAGAAGTCACATTGATTTCCAAAAAGAAGTAGTGGCAGAAGGCACTCGAGCTGAAATGGGAAAAGAACAGGCTACTGTCTGTAAAAACTTGGCTGTTTTCAGGCAACCCTCTGTGCTGGCTAGAAGCGTTTGCTCATGCACGTGCCAATGATTTAAATGTCATTTGCTCTGAGATATTCTGAACTCCAAAAGATCAAGATTATTCAGATGAGCAAAAAATTCCTTTTATATTTCAGTCATTCTAGCATGGTTTTAATGTAACTTTAAACGGCCAAGAAGCTGCTGATGATCGAGAAGGTTTGGCTGCACATGGTTGCTTTCACACATGACAGTTAAACATTCATTCAGTTGCAGACTTATACACCTGGGTGCTGCCCTGCACAGCCACACAATGGGCAGCTTTACTGGTGCTGCTGGGATTTGAGTTCCCAGCTCAGGGGCATCTCAGTGGCATTTGATGAGGGAGGACAGAGCTTTACTTATTTCCTCCTCGACTAGCACTTCTCTCCTGCTGAGATAAAACCACAGAAGTGTATTCTGAATGGTTTTCTGTTTGTGAAGAGTGTGCTGTAAGGTCATGATCATGAGGTTCAGGGAAGAGAAACCACAAACAGGAAACTCACAGAATGAGGGATTATGGGAGCTGGTCACCTCACTGGGATTTCCCTTCTCCTCAAAGGACCATGGCTGTGTCTCTCCTCAGCTGATGGAATAAAGCCATGCTTGTTTCCTGCTTCTCTTATTTTAGCTCCTAAACTAAATGCACACTTGGCCTTTTCTCTAACCTGTCTGTTGCCTAATGCCTCACTTTCTCTCACCACTGCGGCCACAGCAGCATGACAACTTCATGCTGTTCCTCTTCTCATTCCCTTTTCACACTGCATTGCTAACCTAGGAAATACATGAGTTGGCTGTCAACCCGCCAGAGTTGTAAAAGTCACTTTCAAATTACAGCTTTGCAAGCTGGAAAAAATGAGGTTGCTTCCTCCTGCAGCTGAGAGGACCAGAGTCAGTGCTGAGTGCCTTTTCTGGACCTTCACACTTGTCAAGAAGAAGAGAATAAGTGAAGGGGACAGGGGAGTCAACGGAGATTGAATCTCAAAACACGAGGGGCAGCAAGAAAAAATATTTAAATGAATAAATAAAAAGGAGGAAAACTTTCAAGATCACCCTTTCTACTATAGCCCAGAATTGCCTATTAATACCAGCTCCCAGTGAGACTACATTAAACAAAATGCAATCAAGCCGCACAGCAAGAAATTAATTGATTATTCGTTTAGCTTCTAAAAATGTCAAACAATGATAAGTGCCCATCACAGCCCCCCATAGCCCAGAGTAAAATCTTCCAATTATTCTGTGCAAGCATGAAAAAACCCATAGGTATTTAATTTATAATGATGCGTAATAATGAGAAGCAAGTAAATTTTAACAAGTTAGAGAGACTGTGTCAAGCAAGTGTGAAGTATTTATACACAATGGAGGACTTTTAACATGATCTGTCTTAAGAAACTATCGGTCGGTATATTAATGCAACTTGTTAAGACACTGCCACATGCTACAGATATCTCTGATTGTAAATATCAGCTGTTAGCTCATTTCACTCAGTCAACCTTCATTAGTTAAAAGGATTGTTAAAATGTAAAGTGATGACAAAGGCTCAGCAGGATGTGGAAGATCAGCAAAAGGATGGTTGGGCATCATCCAGAATATTTTTACATTTAACTTTGTGAATAAAGGTTTATTTTGTCCAAACCAGAGTTGATGATTGTAAAGAAATTGAAAAGGCAAAACATGATTTGGTTTTAGTTTTATTTAGTTTCTGTTGATTGATTTGGTGAAAGAAAGGAAGTTAAGTTTGACGTGATGGGAACATTTATTTTTCTGTTCATTGTGTAAAAATATTTCCTTTACTGGCTATAAGGGATCTTTTTTTAAAAATAATTAAAGTCAAAAACCTAAGAGGTCTTATAAAACATAGCAAACTAACCTCTTGTTTGGCTATATCTTCCAGCTGAAACTACCCGGGGTTTTGCCATCAACAACTCTTGATGTACAAAGTGGTATTATGAGACATGGCTGGGGTTAGCTAATTAGCATGCTGACCTGGTAGTCTATCTTCAGTAGATATTTTTGCAACACAGTCCATAGAAATCTTAGACATAATGGTAGAAATTTTATTTCTACACATTCTATTGATAATATTTGCTAAGTTTATGAATATTCCAAACGTAAATTCTGGCCATAACTTGCACAATGCATCCATACACTCAGATTTGATGGGAAATTTGAGGAGTCATGAAAGTGTATAATCTGTCCAGACCTTCTACAATGTCTCTGACTTCAGTGATGGTGCAAGATATGGCTGGTGAGCACAGGTTAGTACCAACCTCAATATAACAAAAGACTGTAGGAGTGGTCATCAATTTTCTAATCTAACTCTCAAAAAAAGTGAATTAGCATATTTCAAAAAATGTTTAACTGTTCCTTAAGTGAAGATGAAGAACATGCCGCCCATAAAAATGGTGTAGAACTTCAATTGACTAGTGAGGATGACTTATGTAAATAATAAAGAATGACAAAAATCCATTAATATGCATTGAACCACCAATCTAACCATCCATCCATCCATCCATCCATCTACTTAAACCCCCTCATGCTGTTAGAGGTCTTGAGGTGAATAGATGCAACGGATCAGCATATCAATAAGAAAACTGTGCTGTATGTTTACCATGAAATAACCTTGAGGGAAACGTCCTTCAAATCAAACTATCCTCCTCTTTTCATAATGTTGATGTTAGAAAACCATCTGTTACTTTATAGCCTCTTACTACAGTACACTGTGAGTGACATGGGGGGGAAAAAAAACAAAGTCCAAAAGTTTAATCTGCTCGCCTCTCCATTTAAAGCACTGAGTTACATTTAGACCACAGTCAAGAGGTTGAGAGAGCAGATGGCCTGAGTCGTACAGTGCAGATGGCTTACGATGAGCTGTGTCTATGTGTGAGGCCACAGAGTCTGAATGAAAGATTCAGAAAATGATTCAGAGAAAGAGACCAAAGAAAAACCCTGAAAAGCGATTATGGAGAAAGTGTTAAACAAGTGTAACAAATGAGGATAATTTCAGTACGATTCAAAAAGAAAAAAAAAACAGGTCAAAGAGTGAGCAGCTAAAGCCTCACAGGCCTTCTGTATTATTAAGATAATAACATATGGGTGTATAAAATCACCAGTACACACGCTTAAAAAGCCTCCATATGTTATCATGCAAAATATAGCCTAATGAGGGCTTTTCTTCTCCTCGATGAGCAGAAAATAGCAGCAGAATCAGGCTTGACTACATCTCTGCCACTTCAAATCGACACCAGCATGCATCATCTCATATCTTTGCTCAATATTATTCTCTCACAATTGATTTACTTTCTTGTTCCCTGCTTTGTCTGCCAGGGTAAGATGTCATCACTTGAGTAGCTATTATGAAATCCTAAAATAAAAGGAAGAAAGGAAGAAAATACATACCAGTAAAAGTAAGATAAAAATGACTAAGAGGATATAATTTAAGAAATAACTATAAAATCTGTCAGTATTTTTTTGAGATTATTGTGTGATGCTGAAGACCTTTCTCTTCTAATTGCTAGTTTGCACACTTTATCTTAGTTATTCTGACACTATCCACTGTAACCCTTATTATAGAGAAAAAGCAGTTGAGAAAATAATATGAAAAGGCCAAGATCTTATGTTACGGGCCGCTGTGTTCCCATACCCAAAGCTAAACCACAGAGTGGCTACAAAACTCACCATAATCACATTTTAATCTCCCTCAGAACATGACGAATGCATTACATCTGAATTTACCCGGACCATGGATGTGTTATATGAATCAAAAATAAATAGCCTCCTTCCTCTTTTGGGCTGCAAGCCAGTTCCCATACTGCAAGCTATCGCACAGAGACTCCACGGAGCTCAGAGGGGGGGTTTTTTTCAACTTGATAATGCCTGAGTGACTAGGCGAGCTCACTTCCACACTGTCAGTGCCCCACATGCACAAATGTTCCCATGAAACACACATCTGGGAAAGAAGCAGGAGAAACCGTCCATGGATGCCAACATACACCACTTTAACTAACACACTGCAACACCAGGCACACCTTAAATAGGTTATTTATTGTTGCCTCAGGCTGAAACTATGAGTTATTATTTTTTTATGGATTTATTTTTCATTTAGTCTATTTACAGAGTGAAAAAACAAAGAGAGATTCTTATCCCGGTTTCCAAATCGCTTGTTTTGTCTGGCTTACCATAAAAATATTAAGTGTTCAGCGTTGTAAAACAACAGCAGCAGGATTTCCGCTAAAAAGCTGCCAATCCTGCAGTTGCTATAAACTGATAATACTATTAATAGTTTCAACACTACTGACACTGCTTTGCCTGCATTAATATTGTTTTTACTGTGTTTATTGACAGAGTTCTAATGCTTCTTAATTCCACCTTAAACATTAAAATGTCAGCCTTTTCTGATTCAGACTGATCTGTTATTCTATATCAGTATTCAAATCACAGACAAAAAGGCAGTAGGCAGATCTGAACCCAGGTTAAAGTTAGTCAGAAAACTCCAAACTCTCTGTGGACATCGGACAACAAAGAGGACATAGTAGTGATTTTACTGGGTCAAGATGCACTAGTAGAGGTGTTAGTGAGATGCAACAATAAAAATCAGCCAGACTTGGACTGATACAGCCAAACACGTCCACCACTTTTCATGTAAAAAAGTGATTTATACACTAAAAACCACAAAGGAAATATTAAAAAATAAAAAAAGATCCTTGTCATTGCCAAAAGATTTACGACAGGGTCTGTTGCTCAGTATTTGCTGAAGTCAATTACACCTACTTTTTGCTATTTTGCTTCATTGTTCTAAACTCAACAGTAAAATGTGTGTGTCATGTTGACTAAAATCAAAAGTTCTCAGAATGCGATGAAAAAAGAGGTTTTCAGAGACTGTTTGGCTAAAAAGATCTGCAGTACTTTGCATTTAGTGGATGTGTAAAGTTATGCAGCTTTTTTATGAGTTATGCACCTGGCAGTGATGGTGTAAATTTATGATGATCAAAGACAGCTCATATAAAGACTGTCTCATATAAAATATTGTCACTGACTGTAAATACTGCATGTTCATATTGCAGTGAATAAGCAAAACAACAGAGGGATTCTGGACACAGTGTCTCTCTATGTGAACGACAGATTACATGACAGCTCGAGTGTTCATTCCCCCGTCCTCTCCGTCTCCTCTTGACCTTTTCTAAGAAGCAACAGTAAAAGGAAGACAATAACAAATGGGGAAGAAAGGATAAGATGGAGAGAGCACAGAGGGTGTGAATGTGACTGACGATGCTCTTTGTTTTTGTTTTTGTTTATGTGTGTAAGACAGAGGCGTGGGGGGGCTGTTTGCTGTGTGAGGGTGCCGGCCACACATGTCACATCAGGAGGCATGATTATCCACCAGGATTACACTTTAATCAATCTAAAGTACTAGTCCCTGTCTGCCACTGTGTTAATCCTATCAAAGGAGGGCTCTTTCTGCCTGTCAGCTTATCCTCTCCCCATTCACCACCATGTTAAACACCCCCACAAAGCTGAATGTCAAGAGTCAACTGGGTTTCGGCGTGGAGACGTCAGGACCCCCTGTGGGCAACGCTGCACTCAATCCACCAATAATTCATTCAATATCAAGAAGCTGCAGGGGGGAATTTTTCCACTGATGAGAGAATTTAATTTTGGCAATAAATTTAAGTGCTAAGAGTAATCACAGAAGTAACTTTAACATTTATAGATGGCTGCAGTTGTAATTGGCTTTCTACTTTAGATGCATATAAAAAGGAGTTTATCTATAGAAAAGAGTAAAACCATTAGTGGACTTATCAGTTTGTCTAAATTAATGCCAAATATTCTTTCATCCAGCATTCTTTGCTGTTTTTTCACTGTTTCATATCATTCTAGACTGAAAATCTTTGGTTTGAGACTTTTGGCTAGATGAAATAAATCTCATGGGCTTTTGGAGCCATAAATTTTCCACAAATTATGAACCAAGTTTGTCAGGAAAAAAACATGCAAATATGGGGGAATATGAATGCAACCAACTACCACCTGCATTAAAGTCAAAATTATGGGTTTCTTGCTTAGTAATGAACTTGTCCTTGTTATTTAAAGACATGCACTCAACACACACAAACACACACACACACAAACACACAATGACAGAACATGTTCTGAATTTGATTCATTACATTTGATAAATTACATATTTTTTTAATTTAGAAAGTCTTCTGATCTGGGAAACTCCAAACCACATTAATCATTTTGCATTCCATTCCATTTTCTTGGAAAATTTGAACTGCTTAAAACAGACTCAGAGTCAGAGAGCAAGACAAACACACAGGACTACATTCATTCATTCAGTTCAATGCCCAACACTACATTAGGAGAAGCGTGTGTGTCTGTCTTTATATACTATACCTTTGTGTCTATGATGAAAACCCCATTGTGGCAACTTTCATCTCTTCTCTCCCAGCCTCACTCTCACACTGCTCTGATGAATGGAAGGATGGATGGAAAGAAGGAGGGACTGAGGGAAGAACAGAAAGAGAAAGATTTGAAAGGAAAAGAGAGGAGAGGAGAATTCACTGAAGGACAGAGGTACGTAAAATGGAAGAAACGTAGCTTACAAGACCTCAGGATAAAAATAACTTAAGAGCCAGGAAGAGATAGACAATCTATTTTTCTCCTTTCCATCCATTTGTGCATGCACGTGTGTGTGTGTGCGAGCGTGTGCGTGTGTGTGCATGGTTTGAAAGCTCAGAGGAAGGATAAGGGAGAGAATCATGTTTTCAGCATCGAAAACAAGGGATGAAACACAAACACCTAATGTACATAAGACAGTTTCCTTATGCAAAGCTACAAACTCACCATAAAATCCACTGCAAATAAAAAACACAGATGTGCAGGTTGTCCGGAAATCCTGAATCTTTTTACTGTAAATAAACAGATGGCCACCTACGACGATATGCCAGATAAGTGTGTAAGACAATCAGATAAAGACAAGACAGTACTGGACCAAGAACAGGCATCATACTAAGCACCTCCCCACCCCCCATCTGCTTGATTCTGGTGACAAATTGGGTTTGTTACTCAGGCTAGTTATTTCTCCCCATATTAAACCACAGTTGGCACAGTCGTCCTCACTGAAATGGTCTGGGACAAATCTGGGGCTCTGGGTTGTGGCCAAATTGCTGCATTGGATAGAGAGGTCTGAAGCGGCTTAGTCAGCTGCATACAATGCACAGCGGTGGCATCGTGACACAGAAAAACAAAGCGTCAGTGGGTCACTGTTGGTTAGTGCTTGTGCCATGATGCAGGCTGGCAAAGCATGTGATGGCATTAGCTATCTACTGAGAGACTGCGTGACCACACAGCAGGAGCAAAGTGTGATGCACTCGGGTCATCAGGCACTGTGGCTGTTTTTCTAATCTAAATGCTTTTTTCTTTTAGCTTTGCAATAAACAATGCAGTCATTTGGTATTAGTTTAGCTCTACAGTTAAGAGAATAAAAGGGGAAAAATGGCTGATTTAACAGTTTAATGGTGTTTGAGAGAAGCTTGTTTTTTTGTAAGTCCTCACTGTGCTAGAGGAAAGAGTAACACAACAAAAAAAAACCTGTCACATATGGTGAACTGAACTGAACATTTAAAGAATAAATACAGTGGAACAAGTCTGCAGAGTCTGCAGACATACTTGCAGCTGTCTGTGGTTGGATCTAGGCACCGCAGTTCTATGAGCTAAGTGCTCACATGATCATAACAACAATGCAAACATGCTAATGTTTAGTAGATTAACACAATCACCATCATAGTTTAGTCTATGAGAATGCTAATTAACTCTGCAAATTAGCACTTGACACAAAATACAGCAGAGGCTGATCATAATGGTGCAAGAGGAAAAGGCAAGGGATCGCCAAAATAAGATTATTCAAATGTCAATTCAATAAATAGATACTGAGATGTTTTACTGGGTGAGTGAAAAATTTGACCTGCTAATGGAACAAGAAGAAAATTTAGGGAGTCGTGAAAGTCGTTGTAAGTCATCCTCAAAAATATCTATGTTTGGTTTTCATCCAGTAGCTGTTGACATATTTCAGTCAGGATAACGGTGAACCGAGCAACATTACCATCCCAGGAAGCCCGGCATGACTTAAAGAATGAATGTAAAGAGTAAAATTGAATAACGCAAGAAAAAATGTAAAGTTATAAATATAGGAACATGCACAAAACTAAACTCAGCCAAGAACTAGAATAAAAGCCCCAAAGTAACAACTTTGCCATTAAATAGTTATGAAATGCTGAGATAAATTCACAAATGCATGCAGCTCTTTTCATTCTATAAATCCATGTTACAGTTCACCTGGCTTTCTGCATAGCTGTACATTATTTCAGGGCTGCAACCAAACTTCACTCATAGTTATATGTTTATTATTTACTTACTGTTTATTATTTACTTACTGTTTATTGCTGAGTGCATGTCCTGCATTTCTCTGCCTGCACTGCATGCATCCATAAGCACTATAAAACTGCCACTTATGGTGCCTCTGCACCCTCGCCATGAAAATCTAAAATATTTATTACACTTGATGGCTAAAATAATTCACACTGACAGCTGACCAAGCAGACTAATTTGAACAGGAAGGCCCTCTCTGTCTGTTGTGAATGTGCGGTACAACCAGAGATCGTAGCGGTGAGGAAACTAATTTGCTCTGAGGCATGGTCTGGCCTCAGATGAGACTTTCATTACAACACTAATGTTGTTAAAGAAATATGACTGCACTGAAATGAAATACACACCGAAGAGTGAGTATACTGGTGCCACCAAAACCCTAATTTAAGATGTGAATAAATCCGGATGCAGATTCTGCTCCCTCCTTCACTCACTCACTCCCTCCTCTCTCACCTATCACCTCTGCCTCCTCTCATCTTCTTCCCCTCTTGATTTTTTTTCCTCCTCCTTTTGAGCCTCAATGTTTCTTTCTCCTTCCTTCCCTTCCTCCATCTCTCTGCATCTGATTTGCTGGATGCAAAAAAGAGATGCCTCAGTGTTTCAGGAACCCGCTGCCGAGTGACAGAAATATCTGATTGGGAGGCAGAACTGCAGGCAGAGAGATAGATAGTGGAGAAAAAAAAACATGGCCTCTGGAATGCTTTTGCTCTCATTATCTCTCTCCTTCTCTTACTCATTCATGCCTTTACTCCTTTAATGTCTCTCTATCAGGCCTTCCTATAGCTGCCATAAGAGAGGTGAGCTGAAAGGAGGTCTCTGTCTCCCTCCACCCATAATCCCTTCCCCCTTCGGTCCTACTCAGTCCTTTCCTTTTTTTTTCTGTCTCCAATCTCACTGCTTCATCTATTCCTCTCCCTACCTCGCTCCTTTCCTCATCCCTTCATTCACTGCTTCATCCTTAAAATAAAGCACATGAACATCCCTCTGTTTCTTCTTTCAATACATTTTTTTCTCACTGTGGCCACCCCTCGGATGCAGCGTACAGTAAACACCCCACGGGATCCTATCTGTCTAGCAAAATGCTTTCTAGCAGTAGGATGAAAGGCATGCAGCACTGACTCGAAATCAGGGGCTATCTGTTATCTGATTGGCTGACATGGAGAGCTGTCTGTGGATTTTAGTTACCGGGGAGAACAGGGAGATAATGGCACCGTGTCAGCAACTTCTGGAGCTGCAGGGGCCAGACGGAGATAGAAGTAGATAAGATGTCCAGTCATGGAGAGGTATGTGTTTGTCACAGGTTTGGTAGGGTTGCTGAAAACTTGAACTTAGCCTTTTTTTTCTTTGTAAGCACATTTTTTAAATCATCCTATGAACAGTATATCCAGAAATTTTATTATAAATCCACAGAAATAATGTCTTTCTCATAACTTATTAAAATAATGTGCCTCCTCCTTCTATTGTCATTGTTGTAAAAATAGTAAAATCAAAGAAAAGTTTCAAAAATGCATTTTAAACCCAAACTGTTTGAGAGCTTTTTGCTAGAAGTGTTAAAGATGTTACAGAAGAAAAGAAATATAGCAAAAAGCCTATAGCAAGTCATATGGTGCAGGGTTGGTCAGGATAAAAAAAAACTTCATTTGAACATGTTAATTTCTTTAGGAAACTCAAAAGTAAGAGCAAAATAATAATATTAAGCAACTGTTCAGTTACTGTTCAGAAATAAGTGTACACGTGAGAGAATCATCTCAAGGCAGATTTAAAAAATATTAACTATATCACAAATAAAAAATCACATTTTTAAAAGCAGCTTTGCCACAAAGATACTTTAGTTCAGGGTAGAGATTTCAAATTGAGGACTGGCTGTGATCATTTGCTCGACTGACAGTCAGAAGAGGCCTAACAGATGATACAATCCTGTTGATTGGACTCATTCATGGTGGGTGTGCCAGTTCAAGTGCTGCAATCTGCTCTGTTTGTGTCACAGTGACACCTGCGCCTCCTTTCCCTCTCTCTCTCTCTCTCTCTCTTTCCCTCTCTCTCTCTCTCTTCATATGCCTCTGACTCTTTCTTGGATGCTCTGTGGTAAAGTTACAAGTAGTCAGAAGCTGCCTCCTTCAAAGGACACACAGTGGATTTGGAGATACTAAGGGCTGCAAAAAGATGCATCAGAGGCCACATTTTTATATTTGCTGGGAGGCGGAGGGCCTTGTCAACCTATTCCAATGCGTCAACTCTTGAAATGCACACTTAAATAGGGGCAGTTACTGAATTAGATGCAGTAACTGTAGAGATAGATTTGTATCTTTTCAGGTATTGTCACTTTAATTTGCCTAATCTTTCTGATTTCGGTCAATTTCACCTTCTTTGCCTGCCTCTTACCTGTTGCCTGCCAACTGTGCAGGTTCTGCCTGCCAAGTCTGCTGTGTTTGTTTGCCTGATCCTGCTTGCATATCACAAACCGAGTGTCACCCTGCGTTAACTGCCTTTTCACTAACATTTGGATCCTATAACGAGTTTGCAACAAAACCAAATTATGAGCTAATGTCACACTGCTTTTGTATGTGAAAGCATACAGAATGCTTCATGCTGAATACATTTAAATGAATTTTTTCTCTACAGAAACATTCATGCTACAAATTGCATTCAACACACCTTTTCACTGAAGCTTCTGGTTTGTGAAATGTATTAATTGTGTTACTTTTTTGTTAGTTTTTGCTTCTTAGACAGTATGACTTCAGCTCTACCTGTCTGGCAAACTTTCATTTGCTGGTTCCGGTACTGGTTAATTAAGCATTCAGTACTGGGAAAAAGTATTGTCCACAACTGTGTTACGTGCACTGGCAAACATTCTGAAATAGCGTCCGCCTTGTCCCTGGTGGGAAACAATTGTTTTAGCAGCTTTCAACAAGAAGCTGTGTGAAAGTGAAAAGCACAAGCACACACTCACAGGTGGAGGAGCAGACAGGGTTCAGGGCTCATTAAATCCCAATCAGGCAGCAGCTCAACTCAGGCCAAACACTCAGCAAGTCACACGAGAACGGTTTTAACTAAGACACACACACACATGAACACACACATAACCTAGTAGCTTACAAGCAGCTGTGTGTGTGTGTGTGTGTGTGTGTGTGTGTGTGTGTGCATGTTATACTGAGCACCTTTGCAGTGTATTTTCCCTGTTTTACAGCCCAAGCACACACACAGTCATATGCAGCAGTGAGGCATTCATCTGTTGATCTACATTCCTGAGCTTCATGCAACCATTAGTGCAAGCTATCTCACCACTGTTAGTTTGAAAGATGGGAAGAACATCAAACAAGCTTGATGCACACACACACACACACACACAAACGCGCTCTTAACTCCCTTTACTCGCTCTTAGTCGTCTCGTCTTTTTTTTCCCCTGTCTTTTCATCTTTGTTTTATATCTGCTTCCCGTGTGCTCTTCCTTACTTCCATCACTTCAAATGTGTGTGCTTTAACCTCTGGGAAAGAAATAACTACCTTAGAAACAACAGAGGTGTGTGTTTGTGTGTGTGTGTGTGCGTGTGCAATTGTGTTTGTGTGGAAAAAGAGAGAGAGAGAGAAGAGAGTGTACCGTAAAGCGATTTTCTCTTTGCCTTGCAGATGGGAGACATAAAACTTTCATTAGAAAAAATGAGTTGTCAGATAGACAAAGCATGTGTTGAGGTTGTCCTGGGAGTGAGTTTGGAGGCTTTCGGAGCAAGAAAAAGACATCAGTCAGTACACACAGGTGCAGGGAGGCCAACAAAGAGGAAAAGTAATTAAATTGAAAAGCAAATACAATTCCAATACAAAGAAAGGACATAAAAACCCATACACAAGAAAAAAGTAATACACTGTAGCAAAATCTTAAGCCACAAATAGCTCACACAATCACAAATGACCTTTATATGAATGGTGCCAGAGCATAAATATATTCTAAGAGGATGAAAAATAAATTTTAGATGTGAAGCAGCTAATGAAAGCAGCTTTCTTGTGACTCATTTAAATAAGAAATCTTTACACATACCAGGTTTTATTGCTTGAATCTAACCAAACTGTGACTTCTTTCAAATATTGAATACCTTTTTAAAACTATGACGATAACACACACACACACTGAACAATAAAGTACACCCTTTTGACATGTCTACATCTGTAATCTCCACTGCTGCTGCTGTTGTTTCTCTTCTTGCATACTGGAAGCACAAGTCTGTTATAATGCAGCTCTGCCCTTTAGATAATATTGTTTGTGCCTGATTTGAAATGTTGGCAGCAACTTGTCTGTGTTTCTGTATTCACTGTATGAATTCTGTTCATTTTCTTTTCATCACACATTTTACAACTCTCCTTAGAAATATGTCTCAAGACATCTTTGACTTGCTCTACCAGCTGCTTGGCGAATGTCACTTCTCCCTCCTGTCAGTTCATTCATGCAATTTTAATGCAGCATTTAAGATTCACAGCACTGGTTACTGCTTGGTTAGTTATATGTTACAAGTAGACACATAAAACAGAAATTGGTCAGATATCTCAGGTCTGCAACAGTTATTGTAATATCCTTTTTTTCCCATGCAACTGTCCAAACCCCAAAGACTGTCTCTCCATCACTTCATTCAGCCATTTGTCCAGGTTCCCGGATCCTCACATTGCTATTTTCCATTCATCCATCAATCAATGGACTTTCCTTATTCATCATACAACACCTGACTGCTCTAACCCTTTACCTGCTCTGTTGTTGTTTGGCTTTTCGAACCCACCCCCTCACCTGCATCTCACTTCTTCGTCAGACTACAAGTAAAGTAAAATCCTAACTAGGTTATGAAATATCGCAGCGTTGTGCACAAACGTAGAAAGTCCACAGACTTTCATGTCTCTTATCTCAAACATGCAAACACTACAACAAGGTCCCAAAACTCCAGATTTCTCCACTGATTGTGTCGGGAGGGGCATATCATGGATAAACTGTCCCCAAACTCCTGAGGTCTGAGCCCTGCTTTAAATGGCCCATTTTCACTCAGACTTGCGACATTGCTCTGTTTGTCTTCCTCACTTTGTGCTTTTGAGTTGGCATACTGCTTTGCCTTTTCTTATATTTTGCTTTTCTTTTATATTTTGAAAACTGGGGAATAAGTCAGCAAAATAATTCCTGATTAATCTTTTGTTGATCAACTAATCTCTCAAAAGACTCTTACTGTTTCAGCTCTATGTATCTACATATCTTTCCCATCCTTTTAATTTTGATTACACTGTTAAACGGTCTCAACCTCTGACCAAACTTAAGATATACAGTCTTAACTTTGTGACCTGTCCATGGAAAAGAGAAGAAAAGAAAAAGGAAAGAAGGAAAAGAAATGAACAGAGAAGAAAAAAGGATAAGACAGCAAAGAAAAAGAGGTATCCGTCATCTTTTTGCACCAATCAGGTCTTTGCAAACCACACACTTGGTCTGATATATCTGTGAGATCTGTCAAACGTCTCACAGCTGACTGCCACAGTGACTATCAACCCTGAAAAGTCCTTTCCAACCTCAAAATTGTGGTTTACTCCACAATCTCTCCTTGTCACGTCTTATTAGCAGCAGCAGTGGGAGGCAATGCAAATAATAGACCATCATCACTGAGTTTGAGCGTAGGTGTGTTTAAGTTTTTGTGCAAGTGAGTCAGCGAGTGAACATGGAACAGACTTATAAAGTATGTTTGATAATTGAGGTCTCGGCTCTGGTCTTGACGCCTTCTGTAAGCAAACGCTGCAACAGAGTGGAGACTGGGGAGTGCCGATAATGAACCTCTGGAGAAAACCTATAATCAGACCCTGCAGGTGGATGCTGAGGGAAAAGAGGGACCGGTAATGCTGGCCGGCAGTGCTTGCCGACTAAGCAATAATGCAGCATAGGAAAAGATCACAGCAAGAGAATGTGCATAAATAGTCCTCCTTATTGCAAACTGCGCAATGTTATAAAAGTGCATGGTGTATAAAAAATGTTTTCAGGTCGTAAACTGTGTCATATTTAAGTTTAGAAGTGGAACTCAGTCTGCCATGAAGACAACACTCTCAAAAACTTCACAAGGAGAACATCCCACCGCACCACAGTCAATATATTTATACACCCACAAGCATCTTCAATATTCAAATATGCACTCAGGAAGCCAAAGGTTATTTCAGGTTCAAGACACACAAAAGTCTCCCACAAACACAACCACACACATTCGTACACACACACCCAATAAGTCTTAAAACTTTTCACAGGGAGTGGTCACTTCCAACCACACTCAGGCGGGAAGTTCCTGCCTCCTGCAGCCAGCCAATTACAACGCAGAATTCAACGACGAACGTTCCATCAAGGAAGTCACATGTTGTCCCCTGCACTTTCGACTCCTCTCAAGAAAGACTCTGTTTTTTCCTGCATGTCAATGCCAGGAACCCATTTAGGAGCAGTGGTGGGGATATGAGGTGGGGAAACAATGCAGGGATGGACCCAGCCATTGTTCCTCAGCACTGCTCCTTGAGAGATGTCCGGTTGTGGTACTTTGCTTCTGGCTCAGCTGGTGCGGAACCGTGTTTTTAAATTTTACCTGAAACCTTGCTGTATAAATCTTGGCTATGATCTTAATTCACTAGAAACTGCATTGTGACCCTTATCTTTGAAGGGACCATAACATGTTTCAGCTCACTGACTGCAAATCATAAATACAATCTGGGAAAGTAAAGGTTAAAAAGCAAAAGGTTACTTTAAATGCTCCCTTGTTGTGTAATACTTAGTGATGTTATTCTTTGGTATTTAAGGAAATGCCAGCATCTGAGCTTTGAGAGTTGGCTAAAATAACAGTTATTATGATTTCAATCATTCTCCTTTCTTTCAATTAGCATTCTGATTTTTTTCACAAGGGAATATTTCCAACAGTCCCTGTTGGTGATGGCATTATGATGCAATTATAGTGCAATGATAAAGTTGAGTAAGTAGTTAATGAAAATACTTTTTGCGCTTTTGAAAATGGTTGGCAGCAGCGTGAAATATACACAGTTTATAACTGATTGCCTAAACATGCAAAACCAGTCGGGAAGAGAGTAAAAACAAGCTTTTGTCCCTTAACAAACTAGAAACTAGAGAACGAAGAAAAGCCTCACAGCTTGTATTGTTCCTCCATAGTTTGCCTCAGCTATGACCTACAGCCCACCTCAATGACCTTTGTCCAGCTAAACTCACCCACTCGTGCATCCACCATGGAAATTCCACAAAAACACAAACATACTTTTGGTGAGCCCAATAACAATGCAAAACTATGCACATCATAACCCACTCTGCTCTTCAAGAGTGCAAGTCACAAGATCTTGCACGTTGTTAATCTTTGAAGTGTGCAATGAATACTTACCCCTTTCTGTTATTTTAACAAGAGATGGAAACACTTTCAGATCTCAGTGGGAGACACTGGTAATGCTCTGATAAAGAGCTGAAAGAAAAAGTTTTCACACAAGAAATATTAATATTATCTCCTCCTTCACAATATGAAAATAGGAGAAATGCAGTTTTCTGTAGCTGCTGGATCTTTAAGGCTGATTTAATCATCCAATGAAGCATTTGTATTTCTTCCTTGTCAGTGTTCATAAGCAAGATCATACAAAAAACTCAATTTTTACTATTAGCTGCAACAAAACTGAAAAAAAATATGGGGCTGTATCCTCAGGCTGTGTCTGCACACAGTCCTGACCAGCACACAGCAACTCACCTGCAGTGATCCACTGTGGCCTTTAAAGTGACACATCACACACTGTTTGTTTATATGTTGTGCTTAAAAACTTTGTAACCTAGTAGTCAAAAGAGGGATGGTGATCATTAGAAATATGTTTCTCCTGTAGCCCAACACAACTAAGCCTTAAAGGCATAATGCAAAAACAAAGAGATGAATCAATGACACGTATAACACTGTAATGTTTACCATGGTGCGGGTTCATACTCAATTTTAATTGGCTGCAGGGCGGCTATTAGTTCCTGATAAACAACACCTAGTTCCAGGGAAACTGTCTGATCACAGTTCTAAATTAATGTGCTATGATGAATGGCCATGGCAATGGGGACGCAAACAAAGCCTTATTTTATTATTTACTGCAGCAAGCTAAAATCTAATTACAACACTGAGATATCTCAACATTTCTTGAAACTTATTTGAAGAAAATGACAACTTTGATGACTGGTACACAATGGTGAAGAAAGAAAAAGTGAGTGGAGAGAAGAGAGACAGCAATAGACCCTAACAAAGTTAACAGAGGCTGTAGACACCATGACATTAGAAATAAATTAAATGCCAAAAGGATCAAATATCTTGTTTACACCACTGAGGGGAGTCTTCTGCGCCTCACCCTCTGAACATCACAGGAGACTGTAACACAAGCTTCAAGAAATACACTGCCCCTTTGAACCTACTCATACTTTGTATCATATGAGTGATCATATTACATCCCATCAGCTCTTCAACTCCTCACTTCAAGTCGACGCTTCAGGTAGGCCTGTCATTTGTTTGTGAAAATCCTGATATGTTCTTGGGTATAGTGACGTAGCTAGTTAGTCTTGTTGTTGAACTTGATGTCACATAATATTGAATTTTTAACTGAACCCAATGTTATTGGCTTTGAAACTTGCTATCATAACATTACCTTTCTGGAACATAGATGAGCCAAACAGTTAAAAGGAGCTGAGTGGACTAGAAACATCTCCCACTGCTAAATCATATCTACTGTCATCCTATTAACTGAAGTAGTAAACATCTTTTCTATAGCATTAGAATTTTAGAACTTGTGATTTTTTTTAATTATTATTTTAATTGGAAAACACATGAAAAAAAAACTTAGGTCCTATTTTTTTAATTGGCAGGGAGTCCATCTTATAGTTTGGACAATATAGTCAGATGCTTCTGGCCTCCACAGCATGTGTTAACTCCTGGTAATGAACACCTCGTCAGGCATTATCCTGTGATGTGATGACAGTGCAGCTCATTGACAGATGGGCTACACTGGACTGTCACAAAGATGCTGCAGGTTACGAGAGAGAAATGCCATCATCAGTAGTCAGTTATTGATCTGCTCTTTTCAGGAAACTAAATTAAAGAAGAAGAATGTGCAGTGAACACATATGCCACCGCAAAGGAGCAGTTTATTCATTCAGAACGACTGGAAATCAATCTTAACCTACTCAAAAGTAGTTAAACACTGTATACAGATGAGGTGATGTGTCAGCTGTTCATCTGAATGGCTAAAAAATGACTTAAATTTTTTTGCAAACAACTTAAACTGATAGTTCAGGTGGGTCCAGAGTCTGTAGTAAAACTATGCTGTGTGCAGATCCAAGCCAGCTGACGTTCCCTTAAAACACAAAATGTGCTTTCAGGGCAGAGAAAAGAAATCTGCCTACCTTGGCAGTGACTTCAATGCTGGCTGGCCACTTTTCAAAAATTGGGCTGGATCAACTTCAGCCACAACAAACACATGAGTTGTCAGGGGGCCGACGTGCTGATGTCTGAAAACTGCTCATTTTGTCTGCGGTAAATGAGCTTTGACAATCTCCATGGATTCATACATCACTGTTCTCATACTTAAATGCCTTTTCTTTATATCTTTAATCTTTCTTTGCTATGGATCCCATGTCTGAAATAAAGTTAAGTAGCACTGGATTGAAATAAATGTGTTTTGAATGTATTCATCAGTGTTAGATAACCCAATGACTTAGCTTGCTTAGAGTATTTCTTCTCTCACTACCACACACCCACAGGAGACCATCTGAGGACCACGGAGGCACTTTATCTGAACTTTTGCAAAGTGCCAATGTTTTCTAAAGTCGTGCTGTCTGTGGGAAGCTGGTTTGCAGAGCAGATGTGCTGTGGGCACAAAGTACACACCACACACATATACACACACACACACACACACCTCTGGCCGAGTGTGAATTCACCCTTCTGCTGACACTGACAGGAAGGAACATACCTCTAGCTTTAGGATATCAACGTGCTGAGAGAGAGAGACAGAGAGAGAGCTGTGAAAGCATGGCACATCTGAGAAATAGTGTGTCAACAGAGAATGAGATTAGTAGTGCTATCCCTAGGCGTTCGCTCAGCTGGTGTGTGTGTGTGTGCGTGCATGCCTGTGTGTGTATGTGCAAGTATGCTGACTCCTGGCTCTCATGTATCTGTGTGTGTTCTCAGCGAGGGGCTTTTGGCTTCTTTGACTGACACAGCCAGAGAGTTTAGGGAGTCCCTCTCCCTCCCACAGCACAGCTAAGAAGCCCTAAAGCTCCTCAACCAAGAGCTGCCACTTGCTCATCTATCTGCAAAGATAAAAACAATGAAACAATCTAACCTTCTTTGCCCTGCTTGGCTCGATCTCAAGCACACATATATGGAAGCTCTCACACACCCTTATACAGATTCATCCTTTCCTGGCATTGTTTTGTGTCTTTTGAAGTGGATTATTTGGTTTGGTTTGGTTTGAAACTGAACATCTCATTTCCTTTAAGTAATCAAGAGCACACACACACTCGTGCACAAACACACTCACACTGTGTGGGCCAACAAATGCATTTACAGGTTCAGAGAAGCCTTAGGAGGAGTCAGTGGATGTTAAAGTCTGGAGAATATGAACCACATGGGAGCACCGGGCATTCGGCCAGTCAAGGCAGAGCGCAGACTGGCATCGATTGGCACCGGCTGACTTCACACACACACACACACACACACACACACACACACACACACACACGCACACGCGCACGCACACACACACACACACGCACACTCACACAAGCAACACATGCTGCTGCCCATCTTAGCTTTCATTTGGAGAAAAAAACAACCTGCTCACACTACTATAGACACGCCAGACATACGCACGCACACACACACACACACACACACACACTGCAATTTGTGTCATGTGCCATGTGGTTTGTACGTTGTTGTTTTTTCAGCTAGCAGCTATCTTTATAATAAAGGATTCGTGTAATTAGCACCGGGACCATTGCACAAACTCAGAAAACAAGACTAGTGAAGTGTGTGTTTACATTCAGTGTGTATTGTGACAGTATAGTTTGTATAGCTGTACAGAGTGAAGGCAGTGCTTTACTGCATTGCACAAGAGCAGCCATCCCAAGATGCTTGCTGGAGTGGCTACAGATTCTGGGTGGGCCCAGAGCATGTGCGTGCGCGCGTGTGTGTGTATGTGTGTTGGGGTGGGTGTCAGTGTTTCTGTGCCTGAATACACTCCACTTTCCATCAGATTAGTCTGCTAAGCTTTTCCAATAAAGTTCCACTTCATGCCTGGTTCCTGATGGTCTTGTTTTCACCACAAGATCAAACTGGGACATTTTACAGATCAGGAGATTAAATTTACACCAGACGATGTCGTTAATTTTTGTTCTTCCTTTTTTTAGGTAATTTGATCAGAGATGTGTGCTTACACTCGCACATTTAAAATGCTAACATGCTGATTTTTAGCGGGTACAATGTTAACAATGTTTACCAGCTCCATTTAGTATGTCAGCATGGTGGTATTTGCTAATTAGCAATAAACACAGTGAGACAGAGGTTGATAAAAATGTTGTTATTTTTGCATGTTGTTTTTTAAATTGTTCATAAACCAAAGTATTAGAAAGAACTTGATATGCTGATAATTAAAGAAAGAAGTCAGGAGATCACTAAAATCATTACAGTTTATCCTGATATTTCATGGCAATGCATCCCATAGCTGTTGGGATATTTCACCGCAAAAGACAAGGTGAAAACCACAAAAGTAAAACTGCTGGTGGCGCGAGAGAATAAATTAGGTGATCAACCAAAGTTAGCGGAATTCATCCTCTGAGGACCAAGAGTGACTGTGCTAAATCTTGCACTAATCCGTCCAGCAGTTGTTGAGATCTTTCAGTTTGGACCAAATTGGTTGACAGATTAACTGATTGATGTCGCCTTTCCTGGATAATTCCTGGTCCAACTGTTCTGAATCTGTATGCGTAAAAGTAAATTGTATTTGTTTATACACAGGACACTGTTTGTGCTTTATACTGAGAGAGCTCTGAAAATAGACTATTTTGGAAAAAATCACAATATATCGCCTTGCTTGTAGCATCCCAATATATTTCAATATAATATATCAATACCTCTGTAGAGGATATGTATTGTATCACTAGACTCTTGCCAATAAACTGTGACCCTATTCTATCTTGAAATGTGTTGAGCAAAATGTGCAAGATTTGGGATTTCAAACCCTTCTCAGATCACTCAGAATAACCTGAAAAATTCATGGGTGGCAAGCTTGTTTTTTTTTCATTTCCTGAAAAGCTGACATGTCATCAGTACATGTTTCCATCAGACAGCGTCTATTTGCAGATCACACATCATGACATCGATACTGTGAATACATCTTACAGCCAGCAGCATGTGAGCTGGTATGACTCACCTCTCTGCACCTCCAAGGCAAATCACATGGACACACAGACCCACACTCACACACACAAATATAAACACACACAGTGGGGGACTGTACACTAATGCGGGTCAGTCATGTCTCGGAGGACAGTGTGCAGTAGCATGTGTGTGTTTGTGTGAATAACAATGTGCCCTTTAACCTGAGCATGAATGGAGAGTTTTTAATTTGAGTGAATGCAGCATAAAACACACACGCACACACAATGTGACACCCTGTAAACATGCCCCGTGTAACGAGAACGCTTTGCCTTTCTAATGTTGTGTAGCTGCGGTTAGCCAACCAACCATGGCCAATGCTCTGTGGCAGGCGAGCAGAGCAGTGACCAAGACTAACTGTGAATGCATGGAGACTAGAAAATAACAGAGATAGAAAGGGACAGGGAGGCTTTGCATTGGAGGGAGAGGTAGAAGAGGAGGGACAGCAGGCAAAGCAAAGATGCAGAGTGAATGCGTGCAGATCGCTGCAAAGCAACCATGCAAGAGTTACATATATGATCAATCTAAACAACAATTATTGCTTGCTATATCATTTCTGCTCCATCCGTTGCCTGGCTAGAGTACTTTCTATAGTATGTGTGTATTGTAACCGCATGCATATGTGCAAGTGTCAGACTCCACCTGAAAGACATTAGTCAGGCCAGATGGGAGTTTAACTGAAACCTGGCCCAGCTACAAAATGCTTCAGAGAAAAGTTTCAACTGGTATTGAGAGATGTAAAAGACAAACAAACGGCCCGAAAGAGAAAAATAAGTTCAGAAATATGTCAATGCATGCCTCACTTCAAGCATCTGATTACCACAGAAATGCAGAAGATCCCAAAGCTCAGGAAATGCACAGAGAAAGACAATTAAAAACTGCAGTAACCACAGCACAGATGGAGCGTATACAAATGTCTTCTGGTTTGAAAATGCATATTCAATTCCAAAAACTTAATTAAAACTGAAAATAGTGCACCAGAGAGTAGTACATAAATAGTAAAAGAATGAATGAATATGATTAATCAATAACTGACAGAGTACACTTTTAAAAATAGAGTAGGAGAGGAGAGGATTACTGAAGAGGCACACAAGAAATAAACTCAAATGACAGCTGAAAAAGGAAGAATGAGAGCATAGCACTGAACAGTCTGGAATAGTCACAAGTGCAGACCATCTTTAATCTTCCCTTACCTTAGCAGTCGGTGTGGTACCCTTTGGGACAGAAAAACGTAGTGGGGGTAAAAACTTCAGCTTCAACAGCACTGCTACAGATCCTCACTTTCTAGCTCTTTCCAAGGTCTTTATCAGCCCAAACGAAAACTCTTCAGTCCGCTAGGACAGTGTTCTGTCTACCTGCGTGGGTTTGTGTAAATGTATCCTAGACGGTGTTGAATCGTGGTGAGTGAAATGAGAATACTACGCTAGAGGGCAGACAGACTGACTGAAACAGGAGAGCAGGGAGAGTAGAGAGCAGACTGAGTAGGATGGGAGAGTTACTGCTTCCTAACATCAGAGCGGCTGGGCTGGATACACCCACCTCCTCAGGATGCATCAAATGGGAGTCACCCAGATGCTCTTAAATATGCAGAGAGAGAGAGAGAGGGAGAGAGAGAGTGACAAATCCCATGTGCGGTCTGAGATCTGATCTGATACATGCATGTATGCATGCAAGGCTATGCACACATGCATGAACTCACAACGGATTTCATTAACCCCCTTTTTACTCAAACACACTAACACTCTCACCCACAGCTCTCTCAAATAAACAGCCTATGTGAGATATCTGCTGGGAAAGTAAATAAACTTGCTGGTGGGAAAGCAAAGAAATAAAAGCTTTGGTGGTAGAAAAAGGTCAGTTAATTGGTTGGCTGATTAATCAGGATGATTATCATGTATTTTGAAATAGTTGGCATTGGCAGATGTCTGCAGTTACAGGGCTGATAAACAGAACAGGTCTGTAGAAATAGCTGTATGTGGCAATGTGGCACTTTTTCTGTTAGGTTTGATAAGGTGGTTAGAAAGTTAGTTTGGAGACTTTTACAGTAACTCTCATGCATAATTCTGCAAGCATTTGCTTAATTTTCTTCTGTCACCATTTAATATACAAACAAATTTCTCTCATTTCTAAGCAAATCTATTCTAAAACTGTCACTGCCTACATTAAGTTATATTATGCTACAATCGGTTAAATAATACATTTCAATGAAGTTGCTTCTTACAAACTGTCTTGGCTCTCTCTTAAATACCAGTCACAATTGAAATCTCCAGTATAACCTAATGTATTTTTCCATTTCATTAATTAATCATAATTCCATCTAAAGCAACATGTTACTGGCTTAGATAGCCATGTTGCCTGCATTAGACTGTGATGTTTATGGAACGATCGAATTATACTTGATTTTGTTTTAATCTTGGCCATCAGCTGGACTGTTCTCTAAACATCTGCATCAGTATGCACCACTGCAAAGCCTATAATAGACTACCAAATGCCAAAAACTGCCCTTAATGAAGTTAATTTTGTGCTCACAGTAAGTTTTTTTTAAGTCACAGAACTGGTAACTTAATCAATTAATGCAGGGGTTCTCAACGTGTGGGTCTGGACTGTAGCATCATATTTATTGTGCAAGTAAACAAGTGGCATCAATCTTCTCATCTAACTAGGCATAGTTCCCGAAATGTTGAACCCTCCTCTTCTGATATCTATTCATCGAAAAATGAAATGACTGGGAAAATAAGTGGTACTTGCAGCCCTTACAAAATGGTAATACATGTGTTTGCATGGAACTGGCGTGATTACGGGTTTTATAGTCTTGTTATGCCCCACTGGACTGCAACAAGGGGCAAGAAATCAGGAGCAAAAAAAAAACCTTGGAGGTAAACTGACGTAGACCTCAGGACATGCTTCTCATTCTTGGAGTGCACCATAGCCTGTCGCTCAACATGCTTTAATTTTCTCCCCAGTGTTCCCCTCCTGGGAGCGAAGGTGGGTGAAAGGTGGGGGAGCTGGGGGAGGGGGTGGGGGTGGGGGGGTCATGTCATGGGCCAGGGCTTTGAGCTGCCACACCACCCACCTCTGCTGCTCCGACCATGAGAGCTCCGTGCCTCCTGGGACAAAGCCTTCCTTGATAAAGACCAATTCCATTTCAGTGCATGGAGAATGGCCCTCATTACTAAAACAGTTTAGGGGTTAAATTCTTGTGGGATTGCCCATTGGGGGGCAATATCTCTGTGATGCTTGCACTCCAGTCGGGCCAGTTTGTCCGAATTCAACAGAGTGGATGTTTTTCTTCTTGTTTTTTTCCTTTAGTCAGTGGCTTCATGTCCTCTGAAAATGGAGAAAGCCTCTCACAAGCATAGAACCCCATTTCCAGAGAGTACAAATGTCCTCCACCATTTCATTAATAATGTAGTGTAATAGCCAATCAAAAACAAGGCCTTGTGCTGATTTCACAGTGAAGAATATAAGTCAGGTGGCAGGATCTGTCTTGTTTGGAAAACAGGTGAAATTGCTCCCTTTGAGATAATGATGTTATCAAGAGGTAATGAGGAAAGTGAAAGACAGTAATCCCTCTTTATAAATCCCTTTGGTTATGCTTTCGATGGGATGTGAGAGAACATAACACCAACCCACCAACCCTCCTTATTACATGTAGATAAATCTATAATGAAACTCAGATCATTAGACAACGATTAAACATCATATTTCAGGTTTAAAGGTAATTTCAGCCCAATTTATATGAAGTACAGGTTTCTGTCACATTCGTTTAGGGAAGAAATGCAGAACAGAAGATTGTGTATATACGAAATTCTGTGGATGTTTTGAATATTTGCATGTTGCAGCTCCTTCACTATCTCATCTAGGAAGGCTACGTCCCCACAGGAAGTGCTGTACCTCCGAAGTACTCAGCATCCACTACTGTATCAGCATCCTTACTGCAACATCACTTGATCACCAAGCCTGAAAATAATTACAGTGGGTTCTGGAAGGTGAAGCGGAGGAGCTCATGATCATCGATACATCTTTCCTGCTGACCAAGCAGCCACTCTGCAGCAGGAGCAGCCGGTCGTCCTGCATGCACAGTCTACCGTCGTTTTGACAAATGCCTTTACTTGCCGAATGCTGGAGGAAAACGACACACCTGGCTTTTCGTATTTTGCACCACATTCAGGTGTTGGGATGCTCTCCGTTAAATAAAAACGCACGCCAGCAACACTCTATACATACCCCTGTTTAAATAAACACTACAACTGATACAATTAAGCCAGAAAAAAAAGATAATGTAGGCCACTCTCGCGATAGGCCTTTCAAGCAGACTTTGGTTTATCAGTTCAAGCAGAAACCTGAGAAATCGTAAATAGTATCTTACCGTGAAATTCGTTGAAGAATAGCCTCTGCTGACTGTCAGATGAGGAGATGCTCCAGTAGAAGTGAGAATGATGCTGGACAGTTCAACCTCTATTTCCACGGACAATGTTTCCCCCTGCTGGTCAAAAGTGGACACTGCCCGAAACGATCGTTTCTTATAGTTGATGTGAAGAAACGGCTATTACATATTCATATAAAGGGTCTGTCCTTCTTAAATACGTTAAAGAGCAAATTTGAAACAATAACTTTCTGTGTAAAATATCCTAAAAAAATCATTTTAGATTGAATTCCGCAAGAAAAATAACTGTGAAGTTACACTAAATACAGCTACACTTCCGTTTGAGATGTTCTAAATAAAAAGCCGAAAATCGAGCACAGGGATAAAAATGATGTTACTAACGAGGTAAACCAAACTGCTGTCATTTCTATTTGAATGCTTTTTACTATCCTGTGTCCCATTAGTCCTGGTTGGCATCTTGGTGTCAAGTTATTGCCTCTGGTTGTGTGTTTAATTTTGAATACTGGTTTAGTAATTTATGTCGTAAATAAAATACTGAATTGATTTTTTGTGCCCTTTTTTAGTATATGACCATTGTTACTCTGTAAATCAGAATTACAGCAAACATGGGACTACCCATTTCTTTGCACATTGCTTAAGCCAATATATTACATTCAGTGTCAAAATCATAAAAAAAAAAAAATCGTAAATAAAACTACGTAAGGCAGTTATGTGGTTCCCAGATTGGTTTGATGTTTTGTCAACACAATACCTGCTCAATACTCACCTAAAATATAGACACACAAATGTTATCTGGGCCTGTAATAAGCAATACAAATGATTCCATCAACAACAGTAACAATATTGTGTTTAAATATAATTTTTCAATATGACACAATAATAAAATAAAAAGTACTCATGAGAGCATATATCCAGTGCAACTATGATACTTTTTCTTTTACTATTCAGCCATCTGCCTGACAAAAAGGGAGAAAGAAAAAGCAAACCAAAGGACAGCTTAAATAAGAAATATCATAACCCATGGTTCGTTTAACTTGCTAAACTGCAACAAGTCAACCAAGGGAGATAGTATATCATAATGCAATCTCATGCTATCAAAAAGCCAAATAAAAAAATTTGTTTTAATGGTACAAGGATAGAGGCGCCGGATTTGTAAAAATAAACGGAGCTTAGTAAGTTTATTTATACACAGGCTGTGGATGTGATGAAACTCATATCTACCAGCAGAATGACTAAAAAATATGTAAATAAAAGTTGTGCTGATTGACTGGATGATAAAAACAGTGTATGAGCATATATTTAAATAAGCTCTTACTTTAATTTTAATCTATTTAAAAACCAAACAAACTGGTTAAATCGGTGATAAAAACACTCCAACCCGGCAACACTCAATCAATCTGTAATTTACTGCCTTTACAAATGTTTTCGTGATTTTTAATAAAAAAAATCTTAAGAGGTGTATTTGTAACTTAATTTAACTCAGTGTTAAAATCAATTAGACATTTCATATAGTATTTACTTTCACCCAACCAATTATTTGCTTTCACATTGTGGAAGGTACAAGAAACCTCTTTTGTCGGTATTACTCTATCCCTCTTGACGTAGATTTACAAAAGGACTACAAAAATGGTTTCCTAAACAGGGCAGAGGGGCCTAAATTGAATAGGTGACTTAATCTAAGCCTGACATCTGGAACGCAAGTCTCTTCGGTCATACTATTTTAAAGAAGTCGATTCACATTTATAAGGACTATCTTCACGTCTGAAATACGTTAGTGGTGGCCGTTATTCGGAGATTTTCACAGGAAGTGGTGATGCCGTGCCGGTGTTTGACCGGCGGTGAAGCAGCCAGCGGGTCTTCAGGCAGGAAAAAGCGCCAACTTCTGCTGCACCGTCTGAATCGCCGAACACTCCAAATGGCTTCAAGACCGGATTTTCTGTGAAATATTGCTGACTTTAACTTGGAATGACACATTCAGGTAAGCGTAAAAACACATGTTGGTATTTTGAGAGCTGGTTTTCTTTCGCTCGGTGAACTGTTAAAAACGGCATGCTGCCTGTTTCTCTCCTCCCACTTCTCCACCGCACCGTTTTGACCCAGTTTTGTCGCTGTGTTGTCTACAAAGTGCTCAACAGCACCGGTTTATTGTGCGCTGTTTGCTTCGCCGTAATAGCTGCTTCTTAACGCTAAGAGATATCAGTCGCTAAGGCTGCTAACGGCTCTTTTTGAAAAGTTGTTGGGGACAAGTTAAACAAGAGGAACACCAGTAAGTTAGCGTTAGCCAGCTAACACGTTATATAATGCGTCGTTCAACCGGCAACTGGGTTGGTTTCAGTAAACAAGAGCTTCCCACAGCAACTTAATCAAGCTGTTTTGACAGACGTTGTATAAGTGCGTAGTTTTAACTCAGTGCGTAGTTACTTTTGGTATCGTTGAACTCCGGTGGCGCCCACTGAAGTCAAATGTTGTATTTCTCTTTCTTTCCAGTGAGGTGCGCTGTTGCATCTTAGTAGGAAAAAGAAATCACCCCCTCAAGGTGTGGGAACAAAGATGCCAGGCCTGCAGGGTGAAAATGTGGCGGCGCTGGGGAGCCCCATCAAGAAGAGTAAACTGTCTCTGAAATTTCTCCAGAAGAAGGAGACGAAACGGGCTCTGGATTTCTCTGAAGCGCAAGGAGATGAGCTCAAAACGGCTGAACCAGAGGAGCCTGAGGCAGGGTGGGTGGATGCTGTCAGTGTGTTTTATTTGGGGTCATGCAGAGTTCAAAACACTGCTTTTTTTTGTACAATGTTACCTTGTCTTAAACGGTGTGCCTGGCTTGCATGTTTTTGGAAGTAGTTCACCCTGCAGCATGACCAGACATTCTCACCCAGTTCACAAAGTTTAGTCCTTTTATTGTGCTGATTTTATAGTGTGAGTGAGGGCAGGATAGTGAAAGTTTGGGCAAGGATGTATTTTCACATCTAGTTTGTAATGTATCCTCATTTTCCTTAAATGATTGCTTCTTTATGCTCTAAAGTAAATATTAATAAAGGGTGTTCTTGTTTACAAAAACTCATTCACTTTGGAAAATTTGACATCATAATTGATTGGCTCCTAGTGGAATCTTGTTGTCATGATCCAATAATATTATGATTTTACAGCTTGTCAGCTTTCAAAGTTTATGAAACTGAGCCATCTATAAACCAGAACTAGTCATTATGGAAAGTCTGGTTGTATACAAGTTTTGAATTTAGCTTTATGTAATGTACAACAATGGATAATGATTGCAGCTATAGTGCCCAGCCCAGTGAAACTGCAAGAAACAAACAAGGCGCTACGAGCTGATGTTGGTTTTCACTTTTAATTTGAAACTCTGCTTTCTTCTCTGCTGTTCAGCAGCTGTGATCAGGTGGTGCCTGGTCCCTCTCCATGTCCAGCCTCACCGGGGCTGCTTCTGCCATGTGAGAAGAGAGAGAACTTGGTGCCATTTGTGGGTCTCAACAACTTGGGCAACACCTGCTATTTGAACAGTGTGTTACAGGTGAGGGAGGCAGAATGGATACACATCTCTTATGGTAGTTAGTTACCAAAAACATGTATATACAGTAATACATCTGTTTATGAAGGAAACAGACAAAGGCAACTAAACCTTTGTGTTTGGTCTGTGTTCATATTTGCACTTCCTTTATCAATGCACCAGTATTTAAAAGTTGTCTACACTGATAATTATGATTCACTTATCTTACTGACCTCAATCGTAATCATGTTGTTTTTTCAGTGTGTGACTTCATAATATAACAAGTCACAACATAAAACCATAATGACGGTCATGTCTTGCTTGATTATAGAGTAACTTACTGGGAAATCATTTGTGTAAGAAATAAAATAACAGTTTAATGCTGAAGTGTTTGGCTCACTGTACAGACCAGTGTGTTCTTTAGCTGATGTAGAACAGATAAACCCTGGAGATAAGTGGCTGCTCCACAGCATTCTCTGTCCTCCTGACTGCGACATACTCTGCGTTCAGATCAGATCCTTTCACTAGATTATCTGTATTGACAGTGTTTGGATATAAGAGAGAAGAGACAGGAAGGCACTGAGCGTTTAGTTGCACATACAGGCGCTTCTTTAATCTGCCAGTAACACCTGTTCAAACACAGTCTGCAGCCATGAGGTCATATTTCAGCTCCTGTTTGGAAAAAGAAACAATTTCCCCTTGTAGGGGAAATAACATACAACATACAGAGGGGCAACTCTTGCTGTTGTAGTAGTAGCAGCAGTACTTTTCTTTTGGTAACACGAGGTAACCTTACCAAGGATGCTAGCAAAAAACTTTTTACTACTGTTAAACTTGTGCAGTCTTCAAAAGGGTTAAAAAGATTCAATCCATTTCCTAAATGCATGCTATAGAAGGTTTTTTTTCTTTCTTTTTTTTTTTTTTTTTTAATTTCACTTACGCTGAAGTCTAAAAGAACTATCCCTGCCTGCCCCATATCTTCCAGTGAACTTGTATGAGACTGAAAACCATGACATCCTGTCCAGAGAGTTTTATTTAGGAAGAGTATTTGGGTTTTCAGGGGAGACAGATTTTTGTAAAGAAGTTAGTGATGACTGATCTTTTTTGATGTCTCATTGCTCCTGCAGGTGCTCTACTACTGCCCAGGCTTCAGAGAAGGCATAAAGAAACTGTTCAACTTGTCCAAAAGAAAAGAAAAGTCCAAGGAGGAAACTGAGAAAAATGAAGAGGTAAGTGCAATTAAAGAAAAAAAAAATTCAAAGAATTTACACCCGCTATTATGTCCAGACCCTCTAAATTGATTTTATAAAATGGAAAAAATTCAAAGATTTTTTTTAAATTGTTTTTTAATTTGACTGTTTTTTCCTGCCTCCACATTCTTAGCAGTCAGAGGTTGTGACTGAGGTTATGCCAGCTCAAATTGAACTCCTGGGGAGCTTCAACAGTCTAATAACATCAGTGGAGCAGCTGCAGTCTGGCTTCTTGCTGAACCCTGACAGTTTCAGTGACGGTGAACTGGCAACACCACCCCGCAAAGTACTCCACACACTCAGGTAATGTTATTTTGAATAATAGATAGTGCCCAAATGACTGTCTAAATCACAGATTTAAATGGATTTAAACAGTACAAGGTGCAGTCATAACCTTTTGAGACTGTTCCTGTTGTGCATATGTCATGTGCTGTAGCAGGTTTATGCAATAACTTCTGTGAGTGGGTATTTCAAGGTTACATTGCTTGATCATCAGCACCTGAGTATGTGCCCATTTGCGATTTCCTGACTATTTAGCAGAAACAGTGGAGTTTTGAACCACAAACTACAAACTCTGCGACAGTGACAGCAGAAATAATTTAATATACACGAGTTTACCTTTTAGCAGGAGGCAGCAGTGCTAACCACTGAGCTGCAATGTTGCATAATACAATTTAAATGCAATTCTATATACGATACCCAAATAAATTACATTACTGAGTTTGTATTGAAATGAAAATCACCAGCTAACATCTCCTCAGGGAGTACAAAGCTGTGCAGAAAAACCCATGAATGAATATATGAACACATTGCTATGATAAATACATGCATTTTTTTATGATTTAATTTGATGTAGTTGAATAAATTTATTAGACTCTGAAAAGCTAAATTAATCTGTAATTTTTTAAAGATGTTCAATCTAAACTGACGTGTCAAATGTACATTTTGGCTCTGCTAGCAATGATTAAAACATCTTAAGAAAAGCAGCACATATTTTCATGTTGTAACCCTTCAAATGTTCAACATCATTCATTATTTTCCTGTCAGTGAACTAACTGGGACAATTCTACGTGTGTTACAGGCAGCTGAACTCCATGTATGAAGGCTATCTTCAGCATGATGCCCAGGAGGTGCTGCAGTGCATCCTGGGATATATTCAAGAAGCTTGTGACACCATCAAGAAGGAGCAGGAGTTGGATAAGCAGGACAATAATATAAGTGATGTTAAAATTGAGAGTGATGTCTGTTTGGATTCCAGCAGCCCATCAACGGAATCCCAAATTCCATCAGAAGAGGACGGCCAAGTCAGTGGCAAGAGGAAGAGTGACACTGAGGTGGGAAATGCCAAAAAGAAGCCAAAATCCGTCAAGTCCAAGAAATCTAATGCAGAAGAAGAAAAAAGAGAGAAACCCCTCACTCGCTCCAAAAGGAGGTCCTCCAGTGACATCGCAATAGACAGCCACCAAGACAAAGACAGAGAGGGGGAGGCAGAAGATGAGGGGACAAAAAAACTTAATGGGGTGGAGGAAGGAGGGAGTGACGTTGAAGGGAAAGGTGAGAAGACATCTAAAGAGGCAGATGGGAAAAGAAAGAAGAAGGCCAGGCTGAGCTGGCTGAAGCCATCTGGGAAACAACCAAGTATTTTCTCCAAGTTCCGCAGTGTGGGGAAGATCAGCAGCATGACCACAAAGAGCCAAAACAAGCCAAAGCAGGAGAATGGCCTGACAGACGGCCACGGTCAGAACGACAAGACCAGTGAGGAGAGATCACCACAAAACAAGGAGGCAGTGAAACCTCAAGGTACGAGATTATCACTGTATGAGAGATGGGACATGATGCAGCATATTAGGAGAGAAATCATGAACTTAGTTATGTAATCTGGGGGGCTTTTAGGTAGTTGCAGGCAATGATGATAATAGAATTGATAAATATCAAAGTCATACCCTGAGAAGTTGGTAAATAATGAAAAACAGAGGGAGTTATTTAAGTCATTATTTTCTTTTTAATTTCTTAATTTCACTCATACAAAGTATTAGATGACATTGCCATGTCTGTCTGTGTTTCTGTTAGATTCAGATGGCCTGGATCTGACAAAGCGCTTGTTCCAGGGCCAACTGGTTCTGAGGACTCGCTGTCTGGAGTGTGAGAGCTTCACAGAGAGGAGAGAAGACTTCCAGGATATCAGTGTCCCGGTGCTCGACGACCAGCCCAGCAGCCCGGACGACCTCTCTGAGGGTGAGCAGTCTCATAACGGCTCTTTGCACTCCGTCAAAAAACAAGTCTCCTTCCATGAGCCACTGACAGCTTCCATTGTACAAAAACAACTTCAGTAATAATTAAAAATAACTGCATACTTCAAACAGAATTAATAATTGTTCCAGTTTTTTATGGTTTTTATTACAATGTCACTGTCTGCAAAATAGAAGTAAAGGGCGACCTTATCCTGGATACCTTAAGTACGTTTAAATGACTTAAAAATATTGTGTCATTAATGTGCACACCCATTTCTCTTCCAGACTGCGACATAGATGAAAGATAATAATTTCATTTCTGATCTCTTCCTTCCCTGTAGTTTCACCTGATTGTAAACCAGAGCTGAAGACGCTGAAATGGGCCATCGGTCAGTTTGCTTCAGTGGAGCGCATCGCAGGGGAGGACAAGTACTTCTGTGAGACCTGTCATCATTACACAGAGGCTGAGAGAAGTCTGCTGTTTGACAAAACTCCTGAAGTCATCACCATTCACCTGAAGCGCTTCTCTGCCAACAGTTTAGAGTAAGTTGATGCATCTTAAATTACTTTCTTTCAAAATACTGTTGATTCAAACAGTAAAACAAGGCCAATGATTGTGTAGTGGGTTAACTAACTTTCTTTCTCTCTTTTCTCTGAGGATGGAAAAGGTTTTGATATTTGACTTGTTTTTCCCCAAAAAATTAAAGATGAATTTTTGATAGGAATAAAAAAGTCAAATTTTGACATGTCTCTTACTCCCTGCATCTCCTGCAATTTATCTCAACACTAGAAGAACCTGCTGAGAAAAAATAAAGATCACATGTTGATGCATTTTCTGAAAAACTGATTGGGCCTTCATAAGTGTTTGGTAGACACAGGTTATTTGGCACAAATTGATGAAACAGTCTGTTGAAGTACAGTTTATTTTTTAAATGATCATGATTTGTCCTCTTGAAAAAAGTGACGTGATTCTTTCATAATCATCAAACAGATATTGAGTCTTCACTGTTATTGTTCCCCCTAGGTTGGACCCGTATGCAGGTCTGTCCAAAGTGAACACCCCCTTGCAGACCCCTTTAACCTTGAGTCTGGAGGAGTGGTGCACTCAGCCCTCGTCGGCAAAGAGTCAACGCTATCAGCTGTTTGCGGTGGTCATGCACAGCGGCGTCACCATCAGCAGCGGCCACTACACGTCTTTCGTCCGCATGTCTGATCTGAAGGATGTCAAGCTCTGGCTGCAGGACAAAAAAGTATCTGAGAAAGAGGAGGAAGAGCAGGATAGTAAAGAGGGAACGCAGGTGAAAGATGAAGTGCTGGACTACGATGATGGAGAGGTGTCTTTCAGCCTGAGTGCAAGGAAAGGTGCCAGTTTGGCAAGCGGCAAAACAGGGGGGAAAAAGCTGTCAGAGGGTGGGGTTGGACTCTTGGGGGGACAGAGGAGTTTGTCAAGTTGTGACCTTGGGAACAGCAGCAGCACACACGCAGAGAAAGCAGCCAGCAGTGGGTTGACAGAAGGTCCAAAACGGCGAAAAACCATCAACAGCCTGGGCCAAAATCCTGAAGCAGGACTGAAAAAAGAGCCTGGAGTAGGAGAGGAGCCATCGATTACGTCTGTTGGAGGTGTGGAGGCCACCGAGCAGCAGGCTTTAAACAACCTCCTTGAATATGAGGGCAAATGGCTGCTGTTTGATGACTCTGAGGTGCGTTTGTTTGAGGAGGAGGATTTCCTGCGAGCCTGCTCCCCTGAGACGTTCTCCTCATCTACACCTTACCTGCTGTTCTACAGGAGGATGCTTGACCCGGGACACTAACATGAACTCAAGAACTGCTGTTGACTCAGGGGGTTGTTCCAACCAGGCGTTGTGGCAGCTGAGCCCCAAGGCTGAGGACGGTTTTTGTTTTGTTTTTTTTGTACTGAAAAAAAACAAACAAAAAAACATCAGTGCCAAAAATACTATGACTGATATGTCAGCAACTGAACTGATGATGACACTTTTCACCCTGGAAACCTGCACTGCAACAGTCTGCTCTCGCTTTGGGCCAAAAGCTGTTCAGACCTCACTGACCATGCCAGGACAGACAAACAGGGATACGCTTCATGCCGGGAAGACCTGAGACGTTTTTGGGAGGATGTGACTCCCTCCTCTAAAACTGTGGCCTGTTTTTTTTTTTTTTAAGTTCCTTGGACTTTGATACTTTTCTTGTCATTGTCTTTAAAAATGCCCTGTTTCAGATGTTTTCTCAGTTATTAATTTTGTATGGTTCCTTTTTTACAAATTGGAGAAGCACTTTTCAACTAAAATTTGTGTACATGCACAGTTCTGAAAATGTTTTTTTTAACTGATTGCTTTTCTATAATCCTTCAATTTGCATTTTCTGGAGACTGTCAGTGCTGTTAAATAGATTATGCAACTAAGCCAAATAACAGCCAAATAAGACACAAATCCTTTTCACTTGCAAAGTAATTCAGGATATGCTTCATATGGTGAGAGATACACTGCAGGTTTTTCCTCCTGCAGTATTTTCTGTAGTTTTGAAGCCTTTACCCATTTCTCATATTCACTCTTAAGAGTTTTGCACTGATTATTTGTTTTGTTGTTTTTACATAAACCTATTTGTAAATCAAAAGCTAAATTGATGCAATCTATGCATGAAAATTTTGGATGATTTATAACATTTACAATAATGGCATATTTTTACATAAAACACTCAAAGTTAAGTATTTAATATATACTGAACATGGTTGTTAATACTCAGTGGCAGGACTTAACAAGGTGCCAACTCAGTGTGATGACAAAATTAATTTCTTCAGTAAGCTATCAGATTATTTAGATATTTTTAGAAAGGTCAAAAAATGTCTTTTTTAAAAAAAATCTAATTCAGTGTTTCTAACAATTTGCTTATCTAAATGTATAAATTTTGTTAAAGTTCCAACAAAGTAACAATTAAACAAGCCCAAAACGCAACTTGAGTGTGCACAGGGACAAATTTCTAAGATTAAAACAGGTTTAAAAGTGAGTAGGCTAAATATTACTAGTGCAGCCAATCTTTAAAGGCACATTTGGCCTTTCCTTGCCATCTTCATACCTGCATACTTTAAATGTTGGAAGTTTATATTGATTGTGTATAAAAAAGTGGCTGTGACCATCACACAACTATATGCTTTGACTAAAAAAAAAAATCAGCATCTTACTGCAGTTCAATTTCTACTGGTATTAGGCTCATAAAGTCATTTGTATTTTTGCAGACAACTGAAGAGATTTGACCCCAAAACACTGAAAAAACTGCATTTCCTTTCAAAATACATCAGCTTAAACTTTCATTTTTGAATCCATCCCTGCTCAAAAAATGACTTTCCTACTCGTCAAGCATTACATGTGTTGTGTGCATATTCAGTGTGTTGTACAATATGACGCAACTTCTGCAGGTGAAAAATATGCTCTGAAGGTATTCTGCCTTTGTAGTTTAAAATACTCAGTAAAAGTGACTGTTAATCTCAGGTTCAGCAGAGTGTTTATAAATTAATTCATGGTTTCAGGGATCCAATCTGTTATTGAGCTTCTCTCAGTGATAGAACGTAATGGACCATATTCAACTATCTCACTGTATGTCATAAGTACCCGGGAATGTTCCAAACAAGTCTTGGAGTTAAAGTGCTTACAGATCTGGTGTGAAATCTTGTTACTGAAGCCCAATAAAGTTGGTCTCTTATGAACTGTACCTCATTCCAACTGTAGTTATATTAATTTTGGCACATTCATACTATAAGCAATAAAGTTTTTACCTTCACACGTCCACAAAGCTGATCCTGTTCATTGTTGCAATCATTACGATGATGCCCTTATTCACATTCTACTCATTTGCTGTCACCAACACAATAATCCTACATAAACATAAAAGTACACTATATTGCCAAATGTATTCACTCACCTGTCCAAATAATTGAAATCAGGTGTTCCAATCACTTCCATGGCTACAGGTTTATAAAATCAAGCACCTAGGCATGCAGACTGTTTCTACAAGCATTGGTGAAAGAACAGGTCGCTCTCAGGAGCTCAGTGAATTCCAGCGTGGTGCTGTGATAGGATGCAACCTGTGCAACAAGTCCAGTCATGAAAGTTCCTCGCTCCTAAATATTCCACAGTCAACTGTCAGTGCTATTAGAACAAAGTGGAAGCGATTGGGAACGACAGCAACTCAGCCACGAAGTGGTAGGCCACATAAAATGACATAGCAGGGTCAGCGGATGCTGAGGTGCATAGTGCGCAGAGGTCGCCAACTTTCTGCAGAGTCAATTGCTACAGACCTCCAAACTTCACGTGGCCTTCAGATTAGCTCAAGAACAGTGTGTAGAACAGTGTGGGGTCGTTTTTCAGGAGCTGGGCTTGGCCCCTTAGTTCCAGTGAAAGGAACTCTGAGCGCTTCAGCATACCAAGAGATTTTGAACAATTCCATGCTCCCAACTTTGTGGGATCAGTTTGGGGATGGCCCCTTCCTGTTCCAACATGGCTGTGCACCAGTGCACAAAGCAAGGTCCATAAAGACATGGATGAGAGAGTTTGGTGTGGATGAACTTGACTGGCCTGCAGAGTCCTGACCTCAACCCGATAGAACACGTTTGGGATGAATTAGAGCAGAGACTGAGAGCCAGGCCTTCTCGTCCAACATCAGTGTGCGACCTCACAAATGCGCTTCTGAAAGAATGGTTAAAAATTCCCATAAACACACTCCTAAACCTTGTGGAAAGCCTTCCAAGAAGAGTTGAAGCTGTTATAGCTGCAAAGGGTGGACCGACGTCATATTAAACCCTATGTATTAAGAATGGGATGTCAATTAAATTCATACGCGAGTCAAAGCAGGTGAGCTAATTCTTTTGGCGATATAGTGTATATAGCACACCATCACTTTTTAAGAGCAGTACTGATAAATAGTGTTTCTCTATTGGAGGATGAGAGGATTTTGCTGCATTGGTAATCTCTTAATGGGCAATAAACATGCCTCATTGCCTAAGTTCCTCAATAAATATTACCTTTTTAACATTTTGAACTGGATTGCATGCTTGAATGTACAATTAAGCCAGAGAGTCACGTTTTTTTATGATCTGTTCTGTAAAAGCAAATCTTAATATGTGATCTATTGCTCCTCATTGCTCATACGGTAGCAGTAAATGCTGCTTTTCTCTGGGAGGAGCTGGGTGTGTTGCAGTCATAAACTTCTTGCACCTTTTACTCTTCTAATAGAAAGAAGTTATCATGTGCCTCCTCTGTTTTCATGTATTGTCATCAACTGGGGTGCAAAAGAACATTGATACACTAAAATATCACAGTATTTCATGATGTGATGCTGTATTGATTCTTTGAAGCGCTTTATCCATATTTTATCAGTAGATTAGATTGCACAAAAAGTAGTGCTATGATGTAGGATGTTAAAGGAAATGTGAAATACAAATACAGGTCGCTGTTGAGTTTAAATGCACTAAAATAAAATGTACTTGTTAATGCACACAACATTATGTGTTCTTTATTCTCTGAGAGTTAACTTTTAGACTGTGGACTGTTTTGGAAAAAAAACATACCGATATATCGCTTTGCTTATAGTATCCCAATATATTGCAATATATCATATCGTCACCCCTGTATTGCCATATGTGTCGCATTGCCAGAGGCTTACCAATACAGAGCTTTTCAGCTAACAGGTAGTTTTGGACTGTTTAGAATGTGCAGTGGTACTCAGTGTGTGGTCTTCTTTTATTGTAAAAAAGTCAAAATAAAATAATCCAAACAGATGAGAAAGCTGTTGCTTGAGAATGTGGCTTATCCAGCTCTTGACTGATGTGGTGAGGGCATCTTTTTTTCTTTGCCAAATGTTACGCCCGGCCTAGGGGTACACAGGCATAACACGAGCCCCGTCTTCCCCAAGTCCCAAGTAGCCACAGCCAGAGCAACAGATTTCAATTTGAAATAGGGTGTTTATTTACAAAAAGAGAATGCAGGACAAACATGTTTGAAAACTAAGGACTTCAGGGTGGACCAAGGCCAAAGCAATAAACAAAACAATTCTCACTGGGGAGGTGATAGATAACCTAACCAAAACAGAAGAACTAAAGGACAGGAATCTTACCTCCCTAACTAAGAAAAAACAGGAGAAAAAGGATTAACAAAAACTGGCAGTCCACCCCTACTAAGACACATAACTACAGAAAAATGACCAAAGAAGTGTGGCTGGTTGGAAGATGAGGGAGATGAAGAAACGCCTGCCGCCCCAACACCGGCCACCATCTTGGCCGTTTAAATAGCAGGTGACCTCCCGGAAGCAGCCAATCACCAGCCAAGCCCGAAACCGATCAACCAATCCTTCTTCAGCAATGACACACACCAAACTACATAAATAAGGCAATGGAACACAGACAAGGAAACACAGAACACCAAAAAATAACGAAATTACGACCACAGTCGTAACACAAAGCTTACTTTGCTTTTTTCCCTCTGCTTCCTTTTAGCAAAAGAAGTAACACTGGGGTTATGTTGTCATTGACTTAGCTCTTCCAGGCCACAAACAAGCTAACAGACCCTTTTATTGCATTGTGGCAGCTTACAACAAAAGAGCAAGACATGAGAAACTAGTCAGCTTTGACCAAAGCAAGTACTAGATAGGCTGTGGCGCCCACCCAACCCAAACTTCTAGGTATGTATTCACCACATGAACATGTTCTTTAAGGTGAATTTACATAGCTCAATTTTATAATGGGCCTTTTCAAAGAACTGCTTTTTATGGGGATTTGTATAGGGATTTATTTAATCAAGGACTGAATAAACTTTTTGAGCAACAACACCTGTTAGTGAATTTTCAAGTAAGGGCATAATTCTCTTAAAGTAATGATCTACCTACTTCTCAATTTCAGAAAGATTACAGTACCTCCAGACAAAGTCTCTGCCATATTTTGCTTGAAAAATTTTGTGTTTGTACCCCCTTTCTCTCTCTCTCTCTACAAGGTTAGCAGTATTTTTCTCATTGCAACCCATGACAATAACGGAGGCAGAGCATCAAAATGCCCAGGTAGTGCTAATAGCTGCAGGAACAGAGGATGGTTTGGAGGAGGGATGAAAGTAGACTGAAGTGTGAGAATTGAAACTGAAGACTGTGTGTGACTGTAAAGAACAAAAGGAGGTCACAGGTGCTTGGAAAGAAGGCAGCTTGTTTTGTCCCCTAACTCGTTGGGTGGACTGCTCACAGCCTTGTCACAAAGGGGACATTGTAGTTGTAGTTGCTTTAGTTGCAGCTATTAACAACTAATTTAAATATATTCTTAATCAATTTGAAAAGCCTTATGAAAGTCAAGTGCAATAAAAGGCAGCTGTTTTTTATATTTGCTGTTTATTTGACTTAAAAAAATTATTCCAATATTATAGTATTTTTATAAAATGTTTTGTCTGACCTTTACAGATAAATGAAATAAAATATGAAATGAATTAATGAAATAAATAATGAATAAATGAAATGTTGTTTCCTATCAGCTTTTGACTAAATCCTGCAATAATTTATCCTTCTTTTGTCCATCATCTTTGTTTTTTGAGCAACATGTATGTGTATGTATGTAAATAGATCAGTGGCCAGCCCAATTAAGGCCAAAACACAAGAAAGAAGTCCAAGGGTGGTGGGTTTGTTGATAAGATTATGACCAAACTTTACAGCACCTCGTAAATCTTAGGTTTTTTGCTCTTTCGTTGCAAAGAGCAAACTCTCCACCCTAACTTAGACTATCCTGTGTGCAAAAAGTCATGTTTCCTGTAACAGATAACAGCTTTATGACATTTTTTCCCACAGCTGGGTCTGTTAACAGATAACATTTATCATACTGTATCCTCTGACCTATACTAATGACTGTCAAATTTCACAATAATTCAGAAAATAAACAAACAGTTTTAGAATATCTTTGACCTGATTAATAGAAAAAAATACAGTAATATATTGATCTCTCCAAAGAAAAATCACACCACAGTTAATCACATGGTTAAAATTTTAAAGTGGAAAATGTCTTCATCAGTGATTTAGATTGTATAAAAAATTTGCACATAACTAGGTGCATATTGTCTTTGGTTAAATCCATATCCATCTATTTATCTCTCTATCTATATGAAATCATGTCTATACATCTATATTTATATCTATGTTTCTATGTTTCTATCTAGATAGATAGATAGATAGATAGATGCTAATGGTTAATCAAATAACACTGGGTAATAAGTCTTTTTTTTTATTAAAGTGAAACTCAACCAAACCCACCTCTCCTTATTGTTGTCCTTGTCTATTGTAACCTAACTGGGATCTTGACTTTTGTACCTTTAGAGGGAATACATCAGAAACAACCTCCTTGTTAATTATTAATGAAAAAGAGTGGGACTGATACCTATAGACAAGTATGTTTATCGCCTACAACTGCCAACCTGATCAAACCTTACTGCTAAATCAGAGAAGATAGGAGATCTTTAGAAGCTTACTGTAAGACTTAAAACTACAGGGAATTTGAATCATTACTCTTCATGATGCAAACATTTTCGTGGAGTGGTAGATATTGCAGCAGTTGAAGGATTTCAACTTTGCATCATTTGGATAGTTTTCTGAATTTACAACAAAATGAAAACGTGGATTAATATCGAATTCCTTAATTGGAGGAGACTTTCTACCGTTCTTATAATCCCTGCCCTTATGATCATCGTGCTCACTGCAGTCGGGGTGATCTCTGCACAAAACAATGGTAAGTCTAAAATTATGTCATTATAACTTCTGTAATTATATTTTGCATTGCCAGAGACGCCATATTCAAGTATTTATATATCCCATTTTACACTGACATCACTCGACAGTGTATAAATTACCACTTAATTGAGAAGATTTATGGTTCAATGTAATATTTACATGGGTGCAGGGTCCGTTATTTACGTTGTACAAGGAAAAACACAATTTAAGGTCCGTGCATTATTAAGTGTAAAATCATCTGCAGTTGTTCAAAATGTAGGGTTAGGGGTATTGTTTATTTTTCAATGCCCGACTTGTAAAAATTTTTTTTTGACTTGTGTGATGTGGCCGATGTTGCCTAAACGCTGTTCACACTTGGCGGGGGATGAATAACGCCCTGTAATGAAATTTGGCCCACCAAAGCGTTGATTTGTTCCATTATCAAAATTTGTAAAATTTGAAAAACATGTTTCATGCGAAGAGGCGACATAGTTTATATCGCTGAAATTCATGCCACTGTTAACAGTAGCGTGTGCAGAATATATTTCAAGCTGTGACAAGATTTGACAAAGTTTAAATTTCTTTGTACTTAGGACCTATGTAATTTCATGGTTCGTGTTTAATTACAATAAACTAAAGTATCTAAACAACCAGATTCAGTTTGACTGGTTGACACAGATGTATACTACCACAGCAAGTTTATCATTATATACAAGGATACAAGGATACAGGGATACAAGGAAGTTTATTGGTCATTATACAACAAGGTGTATAATGAAATTAAATATGGTTCCCTCTTGATTGATTAATTGATTGTATAAAAAAGATAAACTGATTAAAAATGGAGGAGTGCAGATGGTGCATTAAGTTTATATATATATGTGTGTATATATATATCGTATATATATATATATAGTTTACAGCCATAATATAACTGTTAATTTATTCACAATAATCTGCGGTTAAATCACAGAAATGTGGTTATGAATTTTATTATTATATATGCCACGGTCTGGGTGAATACTTTTTTTCTGACTGGCGGAGAGGTGCGCGTGAAAATCTAGCCTTCACATGACAAGATTTCTGCGCTTCGCTCACCGCCAGGTAGGGCGCAGAGCATGGATGGGCCATTGACTGTATGGGATGGGCACAGGTGTACGTCATCACAAATTGCGAACCAGTGACCGTTGCTAGGCAACAGCAACGGTTGTCATCCCGAGAAAGTAGAAGATGAAGAAGAAGAAGAAGAAGAAGAAGGGGAGGAAAACGATTTTTCTCGCCATGCATTTAAATTTGTGTCAAAAGAGGGCTCTAGCTGTTGCACCTACAAGACAGCGGCGAAAAAAACGACAAAAGGAGTTTGGGTTCATTGAACAGCTGAAGTTGCTCAGAGAGCTACGGATTCACGACGAGAGGTTCCAGCTATATGTAAGGTTGGGCAAAAATCAATTTCATGACCTCCTGGAGAAAATAAACTTCCTATCAGCTAAATGGGTGTAGGATTCCGCCGTCCCATCTCTCCATACGAACGTCTGGCCATCTGTTTGAGGTATTTCGGTCGAGTAATTTACATGGCTGTCTATTCTTGCCTATTCTACTTGTTTGATTAAAATGTAAACAACCATTTATGGTTGATTTATGGTTCAAAATATTTGTAAAGATTATGCTAAGTATCACATTAATACATGATGGTATTTTTTAATCAGGCTATTGATTATTGACTGTGACTTGTATTATATTATATTATATTATATATTAATATTTTGTCCCAATATCCTGCTCCTTGCATAGCTTATTACTCATTCATTCTATTGTAATGGATTGTTTTATTGTTAAATTAATTTGGAATATTCTGCTCCAAGTTTAAACTCCTCTGACACTGTGATAAAAAAAACTGACAGCAATCATTGACAACTCCAATCACACACAGAGACACACCAGGGTGGGAAAGATGTAGGCCTACCAGCCAAATGCTATTAACATTTGAATGTGGCTGGTAAATTTCAGGCACAAAATAGTTATTTACTTTTGAGTGGTCAGTGAATTTGAAAATGTATCTCTCAGTAGCTTTGAGATGTTCACCTTAGAATACAAATTAAATGTATTTCCACTCTTAACATAAGCACACACTCAATTTATCCTTGTAAATTTTTATTATGTCCATTAGGCCTTTGTTGATTGTTATTGTTAATTTTACGTATCTGTTTCATTTAATATGCATATATTTCATTGCATCGTTGTTACTTGACTGAGACATCTGCACAACAATTCCAATTCCCTTGTAACCTCTTGGCCCCCTACGCAAAATTCAAATAATGTTTTAATCTTGTACATTGTTGGGGGTGGGGGGACATGACACATTCAGTTATGCACCATTCTCTGCTGATCACAATGGCCATGAAGCTTGTGCAGGAAAAAAATTATGTCACCTATTTGGGAATATTAAGGTTAAACCTTAATGAAAAAGAGCTCCTGGATACCACATAAATGATTTGCAAGCTTAAGAAGAGAGTCATGCTGTTGTGATGTAGTGCACACAGCTGTAGCAGCATGTGTTTGTGTTTTATAAAATCGGCAAGGAAAAAACATTGTTGATCGTCCCCTCATGTGCCAATACAAGATCGGATTGCCAATTGGCACAAGTGTAATAGAAAAAATGTTGTCATCCAGGCTCCTACATCATCCCTGTCACAATTCTACAACTATAAAGGAACTTTCTCCATCATACTGGCTGTGGTTGACGCCAAGTACCCATTCTTGGTGACAGATGTAGGTGCCTATGGAAGGATTAGTGATGGAGGGACACTAGCTGTCTCCCCTTTTGGAGAGACTCTTCAGGCAGGTGGGCTGGATCTCCAGAATGACTTCCTATTTCAGACGCTGAACATCTTGGTCGAATACTACATGTGTTTGTGGGAAATGAGGCCTTTCTTGCGTAAAGACCTCCTGTACCCTTTTCGTCAGCTTTTAAGACAGTAGCATATTTTCAACTACCCACTGTCTCAAGCCAGGTGTTAAGCTTAAAATGCAATGGGGGATGTACACACAGAGTCATTGGGGTGTGCCCGGACAATGACTTATGTGAATAAGCTGGTAAAGGCAACAATCATCCTCCACAACTTCCATCGCTGGTCTGATACAGCTCCACTATGCCTTCACCCTGAGCCTGGTAGGTGTACACCTACCTTCCAAAACTTCCCCAGGATGGGATGCAATAATGCAGCTATGACAGCACTCTCTGTTAGAGAGAAGTATGCATCATACTTTTCCTCTCCTACTGTTAAAGTTCCAGCTATGACAGGGAACCTGAACTCTGGCCTACAAACCATATTCGCCATATGTAAGGCAACAAGCTTGTTTTTGGTTGCCAGGAAAATTCACATCATCATCATCTCTATGTGCATGCCAGCATTCAACTGCTTCATTCACACACCAATATCATACAAGGTAGGGCAGTTAGGACTTGCCTATTTTTGTATTGTAAACAAAACCTGTTTAAAAATCTGTCAAAATGAAATAGAATAAACTATTTTAAAAAATTATATAAAATCATTATATTTTTCATAAACATTCTTTTTAGTTACTAAAATATGTACAACTATTGCATGTTGCACATCTTAAACTTAGGTGGAGATTTTATTTGTCCTTGTGTTATTTATTCTCTGCTGGTATATATAACGAGCTAATACGTTATCATCACTAATGTTGAGAAAACATGCTGATATAATGTTATGTTGATATTTATGGAATTGTATTTCACTTGAAAAACATTCTGCCCTGTTTTTACGAGTCAATTAGATTATAAATAAATTAAATTAAGAATTTCGAGAAGATTATTTGAGAACTTCCCCTGAAACAGCAGCTTTTTTATGGAAACCAATTAAACTAATTTATAATGGTTGATTGTAATATGTATTGCATCTCTCATGCCATGTTTTAACCTGATTAAATTCATTTTCAAATTATCAGCATTTCATTGCATTATTATTTGAGTTTTGTACAATGGTTAGTGGTCATAATGTTTGGAGTAACTGACCTCTCGCTAAGCTCTGCCCTTGATGTAGGCCAATCATAGGCCAGAAGGTCAATCATAGTGTAGTATCTGCCTGCTCTGACCAGAGCCTGACAACTTTATGGCTGTGCTCCATTGAAACTCATGCAATCTTTTCAGGCTGGTTCTTTTGAGATTTTGAGCTAGTCATTTAACGTTGCGTCTTGGGCATTGTGGAAGTTGATACTCATTATTTGGCATGGTTATCTTCTTAAAATCAAACGCTGAAAAATGTAAGGCAATGCTTTGGGCAAAACTGTTTCTGCAGCTTCATTCCCCGTTAAACCTAAGCTTAAGTCTATAACTTGGGTCTGGAAATAGCAGCTCTCAACAGTTTGCAATGTTGGTGACCCTAACTCAAATCCTACAAAATACTCTAACTTTTAATGTTAATATACAAAGGAAATGCCCTTCCCTTCTCCTAAATGTTTCCTAAATCATCATTAGAGTATTTGTTTGTTTTATTAATGCAGTTAAACACTAGTTGAAGTAGCTGCACTGTGATCTGTAGGCTTTAGCATGTATCTTTATGTCCATAACTTCAACCTGTTTTTGCTATTAAATTGGTTTGATATTCTGTATATCATTCAAAGTCTTATTGCTGACCTTTCTGTCTGCTTCTGTCTGGAATAGCTTTTTCGTTTGTCCAAAAATTAGAAATTGTCAAGGGAGTGAAATTAGTGATAGTGTGAACTCCATGCTCACTCTGAAAGCCCTGACAAGTATAACAGTAACTAAGGGGGGCGTTTCTTGGTGAAGAGTCCATCGTGTTAGAGGCCTGAGCCTAAAAAAGAGGCAGGTGCAAATTAAATAGTAGATTACACAAAGTGATTTTACAATGCCAGTGAGCATTCACCCATTCAAGCACACATTCACACGCTAATGCCAGGTGGCTTCTCTACAAAGTGCAGTCCTGCTCATAGAAAAGTCATACATACACACTCACACCACGCCGCTGGCACAGTCATGGGGAGCAAATTTGGGTCCAGTATCTGGCCCAAGGATACTTGAAGACTAGAGGAGGGATCGAACCACTTGTTGTGTGCCCATTTTAATACTTAATTAGATAGCACATTCTTCTGAATTGAATCCTGACCTGGACCTTCTTTGTCTTTTATTTACATTTATTGTCAAACACCCGGTTACACAGTAAACATAACTAACGTTTCTTGCCTGCTCTCTTTCCAAACTCCTCTCATAGTCACTTGATATTCATGTGATGCTTTAAACCCAATACGTGACACCACTGAACTTTGGATTAGTAGACGACCTGCTTTACCTCCTGAGCTATAGTATATGCATTAATCAAATATTTAGAGCATACAAAATCTGTGCACAGACAAGACGGCAGTGAAATTATCCCGGGACTCTTTTTTTCAATTGTACATTGAGAATAACTGCAGATGAATAACAGTCACGAGCAAATTTACATAACAGAGATAGTTGATATGCACAGTGAAATATATCTTTGGTCACAGAGGATTTTTGATATTGGATAAAAGAATTTTTATTAAGGTAACTGTTATGCCAGCTTCTGCACTTCTGTAAATAAATTTGGCAAAATAAGACAAGAAAAAAAGACACTTCATTAAATAAATTATTCGGTTAACATTTAAACACAACTGACTCCCTGAAAAATCCATTTAATTTTGAGGATAGCTCCAGGGAAACACAAACAAACAAAACACTGCAGAGTGTTGAGTTTTGTGTGAACTTGAGACGTACATTATCTTAAAAGTTGTGTTGAGATGAAAGAACAAATTTATTCATGATACAAAATGATTGTTTTAACAACAGGAAATCAAGTTGTGCAAAAAGATCAAGCTGATGAAACATGGAAGAATCCAGAGATGGAAGAAAACAAAAGGGGAAATAAACCACCTAACACAGACTTGACGATAAAGGAACTGCAAAATGTATTGCAAATTAGAAATTTATCACATCAGAGAGTTGATCAAAATACATCTCAGTCACTACAATCAAAACTAATCATGATGGATGGAGAAAAACACTCATTCTCAAATGATGAACCAGCAGCTTTCAGTTCAAAAGAAACTACTTCTGGCACAGCCTCGCCACTAACTACAACCACAGCCTCTTCATCAAGCAGCAATGATTCCAAAACAAGTTCCTCCATAAGCAGCACAACACTCTCACCAAGTTCATGCCCCACGATCCCGTCCAACACCACATCTTTTACTCAAACATCTCCTGACACATCCAGCAGCACTGATTTCACAACCACTGACAGTTCTTCACCAACTGAGGCATCCAGTACAACTTCAACACAATCTAATGAAAAAACTTCTACATTGCTAATTTTCTCATCAACAAACCCAGAACCTACAACTACAACAATGTTAAAAACCACAAGATCAGACTTAACTGTGTCAATGTCAACAACCACCACAGATCCAGAAACAGGTACATCCAACGGCTGTGATTCAACAACAGCTGTGATTTCCTCAACAAGTACAGAAGAAACAGCCATTTCATCTTCCACACCAACTGTCACTTCCTCTACAAGTACAGGAGAAACTGCAAGTCCAGCTTCCACACAAACTACTCAACATACCCACACAGCAATAATAATCTCATCTACAGAATCACAATCTACAATTGAAACAATGTCGACACCCACAGGGTCTGAATTAACTACCCCAATGTCATCAGCCACCGCAAATCAAAAAACAGACACATCCAGCAGCACTATTTCCACAACACCTGTCACGTCCTCTACAGGAACAGGAGAAACAGCCAGTAGAACTTTTCCACAAACTACTGAAGATACCAACACAACAATAATAATCTCATCTACAGAATCACAATCTACAATTGAAACAATATCTAAACCCACAGGGTCAGAATTAACTACCCAATTGTCATCAACCACCACAAATCAAGAGACAGACACATCCAGCAGCACTGACTCCACAACAACTGTCACTTCCTCCGCCAGTGGCACAACACTCTCACCGAGTCCATCTCCCACCATCCCG
>JAQMCX010000045.1:7869266-7977212 GCA_029814765.1 Acanthurus leucopareius | reverse complement strand
AAATCGTGGGTAAAATCACAAAGCCTTGTCTCTGTGTGAAGAACTGTTTACCTACCTGCCAAACTGAACCAGGCGTTCAGGGAGGGCAGAATAAAAACAAAGATGTCTATTGTCTAAGATAAAAAAAACCTTTAAAATGTTGCAAATCTGAAAAGCTGTTTCATAAACATATGCTTAAAGGCATTTAAACGAAGATAAGTGTTGGAGCTTGTAATATTCAAAATTTTGACGCCAATATTTTCACTTTTACTGCAAATGAATATCGGCACCAAATATCGGTTATTGGCCTCCTTGACTACTAATAATCGGTATCGGTATCAGCCCTGAAAAAACCATATCGGTCTATCTCTAGAAGAAACCACTAGCAGGACCAATAACATGATCTTGACATATCGACGAATAACACAAAGATAAACTGCCACAGAGCCAAGTGTCTCCCGGCAATGTGTTCATGTAATTATCCTCAACTGTTGAGATACGTTTCTCTTAATAAGCAGGAACTGAAAAGGCTAAGACAGTGGCACTTAATTTGTATTTTGGCCAGCGGCCCCCGGCTCTTTTTCAGGTACTACTCAACCTGCAATCAAACAAAATTCAGGCTTCTCCTGATTACTGATTGTTATTGCTTTTAAAATATTTAAAGTTTTAAACTTTTAAACATTTTTAGATTAGTTTGATTCTCCACTTACCCTCACACATGCATTTTGGACTTAAAATTCTTTTGATATAAGTTTTTCAATTTGGAATTTCAGAAAGAGGCAAAAATTCTCCCTCAAAAGTAGATGATAAGAGGTTTCAGGCTTACTTGTGCTCACATTCAGTCATTGTTCTTGATGCAGAATTATTTGATTTTGAACTGGTCATTTTATTACAAATTAGTCAACAAATTAAAATCTCTGTATATTTACTGTTCTTTACAGTTGTAACAACAATACAACACAATGTATTCATAGAAAAAAATAGCTTCTTAATGAAAAAAACAATATTGTGGACTTACATTAATTTAGCATTGTTTCCGAAAAATAAATCGTCTTGGTCAGTGCAAAAAAGAGCAAACTGCTTCTTGTCTCTAATCAGCCTGTAACAATCCAGATCCAGATCCTTTTGAAATGCTTTAAATAGAACTTGCAGCCGTGTCAACTTGGTTTCCCTGCTCGATTCATGCTGGATGATGGTTTTGCTCTGACTCAGCTTGTCAGGTGGCAGCTGTCTGGTTTTAGAATTATGTTATTGTGTGTATCTGGTTTCCTGACTTTAAGTGCCTTTAATAAGAAATCTGACAGCAGAAAATCCCTCTTATAAATTTTAAACAAGGGGGATAACACAAAATATCTTCAACATGAACTGGTTCTTTCAAAAGGAAGAGGCTTTTAATTACTTCACGGGAAATACCATAAAAGCGATAGTCTGTTCCCTGGAATTTACACAAGAAATGCCATGTTGGTAAAAAAAATGATAAATGTAGTCTGATAAAGTGTGTGTGGAGCTGGAGGAAGCTGAATACGAAGTAATTTCAGTGGAAATGATACCGTAGTTGCATGAATTTTTGCTGGAAGTTGCAGACTTTGCAAACTACTTGGTCTTGCAATAAAGCTTTTGAGTGAAGGTTTCCCAGGAACACCTCAACGTCTCCTTTTAAATATTTTGCTTAATCTATCTTCTCTGATGAGCAGTGTTATGATTCAGCAACATGAACATAAATATTCAACTTCTTTTTAATTAAACAACAAATTCGATGGCTGGGCTGACTAACTGAACAGACGATTGCACTACTGAGACAGCTGGTGATGAGGAGCATTAGAGTAACCTGGCTCACATTGTAAGTTATCAACACACTCATCCTTCCAGTGAAGGATCCACAAACACACACACATCCTTCCAGTGAAAGAAAATAGGCTCAGCCAGAGAAAATAAGGTCACACTCCTACATCTAATACAACACACTGGCGTTGATTCCAGGATTTTTTATTTTATTTTATTGTTTTTTTAAGTTTTTGATTTTTAGATTTTTTTACATCTATCTATCTATCTATCTATCTATCTATCTATCTATCTATCTATCTATCTATCTATCTATCTATCTATCTATCTATACTCCCAGTGTTAGACAATCTAATTATTGTATTATTATTATTATTATAAAAAAGGCTGAAATTTTTAATAACATTATGTAGACAGATTTTGACTGAGTTAAGGCTAAATGGATTGTAAAGACATCAATAATTGTTGAATGGTGTTAAAAGTGGATTCACACTCTGTCCTTCAAATTCCTACCATGTGACTTAATTTGATACCTCATTTACCTTTCTCTTCAGGTGCCCCCTCCTCATATTTGTGGTTCCTCTTGCTCTTTCTGCAGGGCTTCAAACTTCTCGAAGGCCAACATGGGGCTGACTTGTGGATTTATGTAGCTTCGAGAGATGACGAAGGCATCTATACTTGTACTTGTACTTGGGCGTACAATCACAAAGTGTATATGTCGTCAGCCTCCAGACGGCTATTAATTAAAGGTGGGAGCGTTTTAAGGATTTAAAAAGCCTTAAATTCAGTTAAAGGAAATTAGCAGAAATGATTCATGTGTTTCCCGGTGGATGTTTTATGCCATTTGCTAACACAAACTTACTGATCCTAACCCTTTATTACAGAACACAAACATAGTTTAGGACAACAGGGGATGAGAAAGCGTTTACAAAAATGTCTCCATGTATCCATACTCACTGTATATATATTTGGACTGCAAGATTGCTCAGAAACTATACAGCAGCCTTGACAGTGGTGGAGCCAAATGGCTTCAAGACCGAAGAAGGCATGTCATGTTAAAAGCTCAAACAAGAGCATACTGGTTTGCCTCTGTGACATTTGTGTGAACTGTGCACCGTGACATGGCCTGGACTGTGGTACAACAACAGTTTACCTCACTGACATGACAACACACCCACTCAGAAAACTCACACACAGCAACAAAGTTGGTGCTCCAAATTTCCCCTGCTCACTATATTTGGCTTCCTGCAACGTCTGGCTGTCGCCCAAATAAAGTTTTTGGGTTGCAGCTGTAGACCAAAGTTTCAAGTCCACACACTAGTGGTCACAAAAACATATTTAACAGACTCTGAGGATGATCAAATGATGTAAATGGGAGTGCTTACTCTCAAAAGTTTATTGCTTACATCTGCTTCATGCACATTTCTGTGCTGAGCTCTATTTTTGAACAACAGGAACAGTCTCAGAATGTCAATCTCCATCACTCAACACATGAATGCGTTGAGTGATGGAGACGGATGGTGTCAAGTCAAGCTGAATGTTATAAAAAATTCCTTGTAAATTCATATTTTTCTATATAAGAATTTGTTGTCATTCTGTGCACTCAGGGAATTCGTGAGCTCTGACACACCTCATCTGTGAATGGCTGCATCACTGTTTAGAAAGCTGTAACATTACATGCAGTATTTTCACATCCTCTATTAAGAGCCTTCTAAGACACAGACGTTTTCAAAAATTGATACTTTTTTGTAGCTGACGTAAATTGTAATGACTTTGGAATAGAATACCCAAATGTGACAATTTTCAAAAGTCTTTGAAAGGAGAATTAAAAGAAGCATTCATTGTTGTTTTATTGTGTTTTCCTACAGATCAAGCTGCCCATCGTCCACCAGAAATTATCTCTCCAGCTGACAAGGTGCTGGTGGCTGATGAAGGTGGGAAAATTTAAACATATAAATTAAAAATAACAAACAGCACCACTTTAAAGGAAAAAAATCCACTGACAGTATGAAAGCGTAACTTAATCATATGTATATTGATTAGTTTCACATATATCTGTATATAGAAATAAGTATAAACAAGTTAATGGTTCCTAACAATATAGTAAATGAGGAAATGCAGAACTGCCTCAATTAATTTTCTGAGTCCTCTTTATGTGCATACACACTTTAAAGGATAAATGTTGCTCATAAAACATCATTTCTTCCAGGCTCTAGGATCCAGCTGAACTGCTCAGTTTTCTGTGGCACCAACGTGGAATCCTACTGTTTCGCTAGCTGGCGTGATAAAGAAGTCCCTTTCGACCAGAGAGATGGATACAATCAAACCATGAGAATGTAAGTCTGATTAAAAAACACTGATTCAAGGAAAACACTATACTGTACAACATACCAATATCAAAATGTAACCACTATCCTTTTTTATAGTGTTATAAAATATGTATAATATACTGTACATGCATAAGACAGGCATGGGCTCACGCTAAAAACTAATTTAATTTTTAGGGGAGCTCACCTGTTAGAACGTGTACTCCGTATTTAAGACTATTTGTGTTTTTCTCTCTCTATTCTCTGCACCAGCGTATTTCCAAATAAATCACTTGAAACACACGGTGCAGTCTGCATTTAAAATACATGTGAACTGCTGTGTGAATGAAAATATTAACAAGGTGTCTCCACTTCCCCCATGATATGAAGGATTTGGATGCTGCCATCTTGTACATTTTATATCATGTGGACCCAGGGTGTGTGCAGTAATGACCAATGCGGTTTTAAGGTCCCTCCCATACAGTCACTCAACTCCATGATGTGTTTTTCATGGCAGTTTATCCCGTATTTATTGAGCTGTAAAAGTCTGTACTGAAGTGGTGGGCAAACTGACCAAGACATTATTTGTTAATTGGTATTTACTTACTCTATATTGTCAAAAGTATTCACTCACCCAACCAGGTAATTAAAACCAGGTGTTCCAATCACTTCCATGGCCAGAGGTGTATAAAATCAAGAACCTAGGCATGCAGACTGTTTCTACGAACATTTATGAAAGAATGGGTCGCTCTCAGGAGCTCAGTGAATTCCAGCGTGGTACTGTGATAGGATGCCACCTGTGCAACAAGTCCATTTGTGAAATTTCCTTGCTCCTAAATATTCCACAGTCAACTGTCAGTGGTATTATAACAAAGCGGAAGCGAATGGGAACGACAGCAACTCAGCCACGGAACAGTAAGCCACGTAAAATGACGGAGCGGGGTGAGCGGATGCTGAGGCGCATAGTGCACAGAGGTCGTCAACTTTCTGCAGAGTCAATTGCTACAGACCTCCAAACTTCATATGGCCTTCAGATTAGCTCAAGAACAGTGCGTAGAGAGCTTCATGGAATGGGTTTCCATGGCTGAGCAGCTGCATCTAAGCCATACATCACCAAGTACAATGCAAACCGTCGGATGCAGTGGTGTAAAGCACGCCGCCACTGGACTCTAGAGCAGTGGAGACGCGTTCTCTGGAGTGACGAATCGTGCTTCTCCATCTGGCAATCTGCTGGACAAGTCTGGGTTTGGCAGTTGCCAGGAGAATGGTTCTTGTCTGACTGCATTGTGTCAGGTTTAAAGTTTGGTGGAGGGGGGATTATGGTGTGGGGTTGTTTTTCAGTACTTGGCCCCTTAGTTCCAGTGAAAGGAACTCTGAATACTTCAGCATACCAAGAGATTTTGGACAATTCCATCACCATGACTGTGCACCAGTACACAAAGCAAGGTCCATAAAGACATGGATGAGAGAGTTTGGTGTGGATGAACTTGACTGGCCTGCACAGAGTCCTTACCTCAACCCGACAGAACACCTTTGGGATGAATTACAGCAGAGACTGAGAGCCAGGACTTCTCGTCCAACATCAGTGTGGGACTCACAAATGCGCTTCTGGAGGGATGGTCAGAAATTCCCCTAAACCTTGTGGAAAGCCTTCCCAGAAGAGTTGAAGCTGTTATAACTGCAAGGGGTGGACCGACTTTGTATTAAACCCTATGGATTAAGAATGGGATGTCACTTAAGTTCATATGCGAGTCAAGGCAGGTGAGCGAATACTTTTGGCAACAAAGTGTACATTAGGAAGCAAGAAAAATCACCATCATACACCAACTGAACATTAAAATATTTATTTAGTAAAATATTTAAAATAAAACAAAACTACATAAAATTATACAAGGATGTTTAAAAGTACCTAACTTTAAAACATTCTTTAAACTAAAAATGATAATAAAGCATCATGATAAATAATGGTACCATTTTTTTCATCCCCCCGTTTTGAAATACATAAACTTTCAAGTTGTAAAATGCATTGCTACACCGTAATAAAAAAAGTGCACACATGAAATTGAATACAGATTTTTGACACTTAGTACATAATTAAATAGACACCTTGACTTTTAAATTTGTACCTTTTTGAAGAAAATCATTTTTGGCACTAGAAGTAACTAATAAAGGGATCTCAGCTTTGTTCATTTTTTAGTGGCTTGTTTATGTTTATGTCCATCAGATTCTTCTGTTTCACAAGTGTGGGCTAACATTTACCTTTTTTTTAATGGTTGCATAGGGACAAATATAAAGATTTGTTCCCTTGTGTGACAAATAGCCGTTAAAGAAAAATTCTAAACGCCAAGGTATCTCTTTAATCATTAAGATCCACTTGTTCGTTCCTCTGATTGCGGGTAACAGTTTGTCTGTAAACAACTTAAGACACTGGAATGACGTACCAAGCTGCAACACGTTTTGTCCTTCTTTTTTTGCACACTCTCTGAAACACTGGCCAACTTTGAAGACACTCCTATTTACACTCAATAAATTAATATTGCAATTTCTGTTACATGTGTGCGGATGTGTGTGTGCCTGTATTTTTCTCTTCATCTTCAAATTTCAAGCTTGCGGAGGCTCATTCTGCTGAAGGAATCTCTGGAAATCAGAAAGGAAAGTTTTTATTAACACAAGAATCATCTGATTTTTTTTTATTAATGAACTAGACAGTTATTCATATTTCTTGACTTCAAACATAATTATTTTAGCATTTTGTTATTTGATAATATGTTTTTTAAAAAGAAATCTGGCTTGAAAAAATATCAGGTCCATAGGCTGCGAGTGCTCACTGGTCAGCAGCCAAGATGCATTTTCATCCCATAATGTGAAACTCTTGGCTTGCTGAGGATGTTCATTAAGCTTATGGTCCTCACTATTAGATTTGCTGTTATTAGTACATAAATATACTGCATTGGAGTAACATTTTTAAGGAAAATTTCAATAATATTTATCTTTCTTCCTGGATACCAGTGCTCTAAAAACAGCCTGTGTGCAGAAATGTAATTAACAAATGGGGACTGTATGTGATGATACAAACACAGGACACAGACACTCAAACAGCATAGAAAGTCCCAAACTACCTTGTCAAGCTGTCCGTTTGCTGCATGATTTTTTACAGAAGCACAAAAAAAAAAGAAAAAGAACAAAAAAGAAAAAAAGGGAAAAAAGAATTAAGCATCCAAAACATGTCATCTCCACTCACACTTTCCTTTCTGTCAAATTGTTGTTCTCTCTCTCAGTGTTCAGCAGAATGTTCAGTCCTACCTGTGTGAGTTGACCTGCAGCACTGGTTTATAAAGCTGAGGGATCTTTCTGTTGATAAGGGGCTGCAGCGCCTCCTTCAGGCGGTGATAATTCCTCTCCAGCTCCCTCTGGTACTCCTTCTGGTCTGGACCAATCAGGCTCTTATTCTTACGCAGGGCATCTTCGCACCTTTGGAGGAAAAGTTTGTCAAATACTGGCATGTGAATTCTGTCATGCACTCAGTAATATCTGAAAGCTCCAACAGTAAACAACACTTAATACTTAAGATGGAGAATCTTTGCTTTGTTCGAGGCTTATTTGTGCATTTTGTGATGTTAAGGTTGGTATCTGTATCAATTCATCGATCACTTTTTAGCTTAAAGAGTGAAACAAAAGTATAAGACCGGATCGCATAACTTTAAAAATTCAACCATCCTTTGTATGTAATTATAAGATTATTTCCTAATCATTTCCAGATTCAGATCCTGTGACTGTGAGGTTGTTTTAATGGAATTTTGTGCCTCCATATGATATATTTTGTCACTTGGACAGATTTCCGACATAATGTCCATGTTCTCAGGCATGTGACCTATCCACAGTACTTACCTCTTAGTGAAGTCTTTGAAGCAGAGCCGTAGCTTATTGTGGTGTCTGTACAGTTTTGGGTCACTGGGAATCTCTGACAAGAACACCTGAGCCACCTCCAAAGGACCCTGAGAAAAAACAGACATTATCATCCATTTCCAGCTTTACTCAACATTAGAAATTCTGGCACCTTTGAAAGCAGATGTATCTTACCCCGATGTACCAATGCAAATACACACAAACTGTACCTGGTTAACAGTTGTGCCCACAGATCCCTGTAGGACCATCTGCAGCATCTTTGCATCAGCAGGATCTTGGTGGGTAGCGAAGGCCAGCTCCTGAGTCTTTTTCTGCATGTCCTCTATTGCCACCTCGATGGGTGTGGATATAATCTGGAAAAGACAAAGACATGAGAGGTTTGAGTGATCGGGGCACACAGCAAGATTTGGATAAAAATAGTCCCCTTTTTACTGCCACCTAATCTCCAGATATTATCCTTGCACAAGTGGAGACAAGCTACCGAATGTTTTGCACTGTCCATCTTTATCAATAGTTTGATTGGATGTCTGAGAAGAAATCAAAAGAAACCAAACTAGTGTTTAAAAAAAATATTAACTTAAAAAAAATAACAGGTTTCTGCTGATGTTTTCTGTGAACTATTTGCAAACTGTTCACCCACCTCCTCCTTGTGGATGATGTTGATGCGTGTCTTGATGTAAGGGAAAGCATGGGAGGTGGTGAGGATGGTCTTGCGTTTGAACTGTTCGTGCAGGTCACCGTGGGCCCGCCCATCCAACGTGAAGGGAGTGCAGTAGACAAAACGCCGCAAGTTATAGTTCTTGTCAAAGTAAGTGATGCGATCCTTCATCTCGTACGTGTCAAAGTATGGCTCCACATATGTGATCTGGATGAAGGCCTGCAGAGGAAAGAATAAACAATATTTTTGATTTGTTAAGATTTTAGATTGTGCAGAGACTGAAAGTTTGAATACAGTCCTTCTACACTGCATTCACAAACTGATCTCCCTTCACTTAAAGTGTGGGAATGCACACTCTGCTCATCACTTATTACCTTATTTGGGTCCAACTTGCACTTGTCTACGGGGTTGGAGTCCTTAATGACTTCTACCTGGTCCTCTCCAAATCGCTCCCCATAGAAACCCTGAGAAGTAGCATAACAGAGCCTCATTAGATTCCTGACAGCAGACTAAAGGCACAGATAGTGAAAAGATGAATTTTAAGAATCACAGTATGCTAAGGTGTGATGGTGGTTATTTTACCTCTAGCCTGTGGGAGATTTCTGCCAGCTTTGTGATGGCAGGCTCTTTGTACACAAACTCCTGCTCGTCTAAATCGCCAAATTTTGAGCCGTAAAATCCGACTCTGAAGTACGTACCAAACATCCTCTTTCCATCCTGGATGCAGAGAAAGATAAATATTAGTGCTGAGAACAAATAAAAATCAAAATTCATATAAAAATGCGTTTATTTTGATCCAGACTCTAGAAAACCATCACAAAAAATAATCATTTGATCAAATAAGCCATCATCCAAATCAGAAACCTGACCAAGAATCTGTGTTAAACTCTACACACCCACAATGTTTTTTTGTTTTCTACACTAATACAAATCCATTCAACAATCCAGATGTGATTGTGTATTTCACAGGGGTAAAAAGCACGAGAATTTTTTTTCAAACTTTATTTAAAGAAATACTAGCTAAAATTGCAACAGGGAGTTCCATCATCTGTTCAGCAATCTGCAAACGTGGCTAATGTAGACAAAACTGTAAGTCAACGACATGTCATGATGTCACTATGATGTTCACTGTGTTCCAGTCTATACAAGTATGTACCTAAGTGGTTTGGAATAAATTGTCTATGGAAGCCTGTGATAGACAGAAAGCAATCAACCTCAAGTTTATCATCCACACATTCAGTCAATGGTAACCTCATGTTACATCTGTTGTAGAAGTTTTTATGAGCTCGTTTAACAGCTTTTTCATCACTACAAGTTCACAAAGGACAGAGAAGTGCAGTGGTTCACCTCAAGGTAGCAGGCAAAGGCCAAAAGATCAACAAAGAGTAGAGATGCAACAATCCAGTTCTTTCGGTTCTGTTACAATTCTGGCGTCTGTATTTCGATATCTACCAACCTTGATATCAATACTAAAGTGAGACAGTGTTGAGTGAGCTGCTGTGACAAGCTCGCTCAGATGCAAACTGTCTCATACTACATTACAGCAGGTTCACCGTCCAACGCAAGCACTGGCTGTATGTCCAACTAATAAAATTCTGAAGACAAAACTATACAGTGACTAGTCTGTATTTTTGTTAACTGTCTAAATAATAACTATAAATCAATTTATGCCACATTTTGGACATTTTTTGAATGTTCATCAACCTGTCAGCACTATGCTTAAATGTCATTAACAAGTGTGAAAAAACTCCCAAATAAGTTTATTATTCACTTAATAAAAAACTTTAAAATATTTACAGCTCTGGCTTTTTGTAAGAACATATTTTCTTTTATTTTCATTTGCCTGTCTTGAGAAAAGTAGGTCAAGCTCAAAGACTGAAGCAACACAGAAGGCTGTTATAAAGGAAGCTCAATAAGCCACCAGAATTATGAGCAGAAAAAGATAAAAGAAACCCTGAGAAAAGTCTTTGTGGAACAAAAACGGCCGTGACTACTTCCAACTGATGCCTGGAACCAACCGACCTGTCACAGTATTAATGCTCAGTGACAGGAAAATGGCATTCAAGTCCAAAAATTCACAATTTTTCGCTCTGCACAGACCAACTAGAGAGCATCTTCACATTTAAGCATCTTAACCCCTAAACATTCATCTAAACCTTCTTATCAACTGCAAGTTTGGGCAAGTAAAAATTAAAAATCTGTTATGAACTTTACTGCAACTGCTGATTTAAAAAGAAATGTAAACAGAACTTTAAGAGGCCCTGAAAACTAAGAAACTTACCACAAGACATAATTAAGTAAAGTGGGAAGGAAGGGTCGGCAACCAGGGAAATCAAAAAGGAGAAAACAGAACAAATTTTAATGAGGATTGGGTTCCTCCAGAGAATTACAACACAACACAAACTAACAAACAACAAAAAAATGATTGATCATTGATTTTAGAAACAACATAAAGTCATTGTGGAAGATCGAGACCATGCACAGGCAGATAGAAATGAGAAAGACAAAGAGAGAAAACAAAGATCAACCACCTTCAAAAGCAAAACATGCACTCTCAGTGCATTTCCAGATGGAACACAGTGTTTCTTCCATTTCATGCAACAAACCATGAAAACTCAGGGGTTAATACTGTTAACAAAAGAATGAATGGCAAAAAAAAAGTCAGGGGTCGATTTAGTTTGAACTATTAAAAGAAAGGGCAAGATTAAGAACTAATTCAAATCTAATGGTATAAATCAAGTATTCCTGGGATTACTGTGAGTGGAACCCTCTCGCAAAAAAAACCTGACTGCCTCAGAAATTTGGTTCCAGTTTCGACCCAGTACAAGTCTGCAACACCTCGTGTTTTAATAGGCTCATTTAATGCTATGTAGACAGAATGACCAATGGCTGAAGCAGGAAGGCTAACAGACACCCTTGAAGTGAAAACAGTGCACTGAAATCGAGCCCTGTGGTTGAAGATGAGACGAGGATGAAGTGTGACAGCAGATGGTAAATGAGTGTGTTCTGACTGACACACCAGCAGACAGACAGAAGATGAGGACAGGGAGGGTGTGGATTGTGCAGGTGATGCATTCGCTGAGACTTTTGTCAGTAGTGTCACACACTGTGGCTCCCATGCACAGCCTGCCAACACTGTAACGTTATAAAAAACACACTCCTCTTGCACATTAAGAGAAGAAAGGAGAGAGGAAAACGGTGAAGGTGTTGCTGCTAGTACAGCAAGTGTCCCCAGCAGGGGGGGCAGACAGTTGACATTGTCTGCAGATGTTAATGGACTGGATGTATGTAACAAAGCAAAGAAAGCACCTGAATGCCCACGGCTAGCAAATAAAAAGATGAGAGTGAATAAAATAACAACACAAGAAGATAAACAACATGAGCAGGGCCAAGCAGGAACCGTTTAGCCACCTACCTCCCAGCCAGTACTCTGTGTGACAAAAAGAATACAGGACAAGTGAACGACAACACACATACAACCCCCCATACACCGTGTGGATCATTCACACACAAAGAGATGTTACAGCAAGGAGAACTGACTCTTTGAAGCTAATCCAGGTTACTAACAGTCGAGCTGGAGAACACAGCAACTGACCTCAGGCAGAATTACATTTGAATGAATCGAGGATAGTTATTTGTCACAAAGTAAGTGTTTGCTTCGTGAGAGAAGTTGCTCTGCACACCAGATGACTGTAAACTTTCCCACACTGTTAACTTGGCATTATCATTATGAGTCACACAACTGGCCATTGAGAAAAACCACAACATGTTTCTCTTCCCACGCCTCATGCATCCCTTTTCACGAATATAAAGGAACATTCAAAGTATCTGGCAGAGTATAAATAAATCAATCCACTGGAATTACAATGCAAAATGATAAAAACCATGCAAAGCTGTGTGTGTCTGTGTAGCAGTTAGGCAACATGACTACAAATCTTTATTAGTAACCTACAATTATGCTCAGTGTAATGTGGTGAAATTGGTTCTCTGCATTTAACCCATCCCTGGAGAGCAGTGGGCAGCCACTGCATGATGCCTGGGGATCAGGCCAAGCTGTGTTTGGCATCTTTACTGTGTTACATGTGGCTAAGACTGCAAAGAATCCAAAGTTTTGTGAGGAAATGTGGATAGAAAACTTCCTTCCCATTTTTTCTATTATGAGTTCCTGCTGTTAAATGAGACAGCTGTAGTAAGTGTGACATAAGTGCTCCAGTACAAAACATATGTGACTTTCAGTGAGGTTTTTTAAGTGCATATATTGACTCTTGATCTTGGAACATGCTATTCTGGATCCATGTTTCTGAATTTACATGAAAACAAAATAATTCACCACAAAATTATGAAACCCAGATGTGATTTTTCTAATAGCATTATGTAGAAATACTAACAAAAACAATTCTAAGGCACAATGACATTAAAAAAAACACTCTCTATTTTGGTTTTTGTATAACTCCAGCTAAGTCTTTGCAAATCAAGTTACTGGAGTTTAATGTGAAAGAAATCTACACTTTGTGTGTGTATGTGTGTGTGTGTGTTTGTGCACGTGTTTACCTGGTGTACAATTTTGCCAAAGGCTTCCTGTAGTTTACCATGAATGGTGGCTAGCTTCTTGGCATCCCTGTTAGCTTCATGGATAGGGATCAGTACCTTGTACACTTCATTGACTGCCTCATACATGCCCGCCTGGAGGAGAGATCAAGGCAAAAGTCAGTAAGCCATCCAAAAACATCTGCACCTCAGCATAAACTGTTGCCTAATCTAATAAAATATTTGGGATGATTATAACAGCATGTTTTAAAATCATGTTACTATCTGTTTAGTAACTCTTATTCCCTACTGTTGTTCTGAGTAGTGTTGTTTCTTAAAAATTAATTGAATTTCAATAGTAAATTTTAGTTAAAGATCACTGGTAAAAAGCCTTCGTCTGTTTAATAAGAGGAAAAGCTCCAAATTCTTGACTCTTGGCATGGTTTTCAACATCCGTTCATCTAATGAGCCATCCATCCTTCTCCGGCTCTCACCATTGAGAAAGAGGCCGCAGCCTGCTCCAACAGTCCCACGAGGCCGATCTCAGTGAAGTATTTCCCTGAGCAAATGCCCTCCTCGTCTGGTGACACCACATCATCAGAGACTGCAGATTCCTCCAGCACGTTGGAGGAAATATTCTGTGTGCATAGGCAAATACAGGAAAAACAATTCTATTGCAAATAGAGACAAATACAGCATGAGCACACACATTACACACATCTTGTGCTCTTCTTACCTGAAAGGTGACACACCCCACAGGCAGATACTTGCGGTCCTCTAACATACTTAAGTACTCTGCAACCAGAGCAGCGCTGTGCACCAGACACTGAGCAGCCTCAGCGTGGTTGTTCCTCTCTGAGTGTTTTCCTGCCATGTTCTGAAGCCACGTCAGCCGCAGGTCAGGCGATGTCTGGTAACCCTTTGCAATCCTGGAGACGGTCACAAAAGCAAAGACAAAGACACACACATGAAAGCACAAAAACAAATTGATTATGATCAGTGATGGCCAAAGGTATAGATACAGATTTTAAGTGATTAAAAGGTGGATTTTGTACCTGTACATGAGATCTATCAACATCTCAGGGTCTTCCTGATGCTCCTTCATCTTAACCGTGTCAGACAGGATCATGTGGAGGTTAAACACAAGGTCCTGGACCTGGGAAATAAAGAATGAAGTACTAATGTTACTTTTTCATCAATCTTTATTTTACAGAAATCAAGGTCGAAAGTAAAACAAACAATAAGTTGTCATTTCACTCTGTAATGAACAATAACTAAATATTTTGACGGATGAATCAGCACCTGGTCTGGAAACGTGGTCTCCCTCAGCTCCAGGTCTTCCTCTGCGTAGGTGAGGATGGTCTTCAGAGAGCGACGCAGAAACTCTTCGTTAAAATTTTGAGAAGTTCCAACCAGCGAAGACAGAGACATGGTCACTTGCATCTTCACTCTTGCAAAGTTCTGGAAGAGCAAACACAAAGAGAAGAGAGGTTTGAGCCAACAATATTTTGCCGGGCCTACTGGCTTTTGTGTGGCAGATATGTGGACTGAGAGAGTCTGAAGGAGCAAATGTTCCTTCTAGCTTGGAAGTAATTTTTAAAAAGGACTGTGAGTGAGTCTGCCTGTATTATAACAAAGGAAATTATGCATTCCTCAGTAATTGGGCCTAAATTGGATAGATGATTGCAGTATTTGGTTTTGTGCTGAACTTGGTGATGGAAAGCAAAATAAAAAGAGAAAAGAACCAATGAACCAACAGAAGAATATATCAGAGAACTGGCCAACCAGCAGTAAATGAGTTCTTCATAGTGACTAATGTAATTATCATAGAAGTCCTTTTTAAAGTAATCAGAAGTAATCAATTTGAACAGTCTGTTCTCTGAACACAGGGAATTTCAGAACAAATGGCTTCACAAGGCCTCTTAACACATGAGGGTCAATCAAAGATCCTTTTGGAGGCATCTGTGGTGGTACAGGCGACAGTACTTTTAACCATCACCAGTGATAAATAGCTCAACAAAAGTTTCGCGGGTTCTTTCACAACTCATATTCCCATGTTCATGAACAAATGTTGCCATTGAAATAATAACATTTCAGGTTGTAAACCTTTAGTTTTTTGTGTGTTGTACTCACATTGCCTATCTCAAAGTTTTGCCTCATGAGAAGGTACAGGGAGGCGCTGGCGTGGGCCCTGATGGTACTAATACTGCTGCTGCAGCTCCTCAACAATCGCAAACACAGATCTGCACACTGCTCCGTTTCCTCCTCGAACAGCAGCTCAGGAAACTACAAAGGCAGACAGAAACACACTTAAAACACACTTAAAATAAAAAAATGCAAGTATAAAGTCACTGAAAAATGATAAGGAGGACCTGAAATGAAGTATTTTAAAAAAAAAAAGTCCTTAGTCTTACCTTGGACACCAGTGCCCTTTGTGTGGCAAAACAATGCTGGAGGTAGAGGGCGCTCTGGTTGCAGGCCATGCTGTGGAGGAGCACCTTTAGCACCCCACCCAGGATACTCTCCTTTGACTCTGTCACTGATACCGTCTGCAGAAAGAACAACACATACACAGTTGTTATGGGAGCTTGTCTGGCTTATAACATGTTAAGATTTCAGACTACATAAATTTTAAAAAAGAGTACACACGGGAGTGTTTCATTTATGGGTAAAAATATAAAGTCCTGTTAACTTGTATACCTGCACAATGATCTCCAAAGTATCAAGAATAATTATGTTGGCCTCCGTTGCAAGGTTGCCATCAATAAGTGCTTCATGTTCCAGCTCTGCTCTGGTCCTATAATCAAGAAACCAAAACAAAATGTCAAAAATGGTTACTGCTTCCAAATCGCTCTTGATGATAATGTAACCCTGAAGGTTGCACGAGCTTGCAGCCACCATGTCATTCAAGCCTGAGTCAGGGTCGTAGACATTAAAGATAGTATCTTGTGTGGAAGACAAAGTAGAACCTAAGCCTTTTTTTTCTCCAATAACTTTGATGGAAATTTCCTCTTTTATAAAACAACAGTATTGAGTATAGAAAGCTGTTTATCTGTCTATTCTGAAGTTCATTTTACGCTGCATGGCATCTATTCAACTGCATGGCACAGACCTCAAAGAGTTCAAATGATCCACAGAAACAATGCATGCTGATCCACATGGAGTTAGTCAAAACTGCTTGCTTGCCTCACAAAAGGGTTAAAAAGTTTAAAGGCATTAAGAGGGCTGTTTCTAATTATTAAATTATAACTAAGTTATCCATTCCTGGTCTACAGGTAAAGCACAAGTTATAAATAATCTATATCTACATTTCTTGTAAAGGCTATGTTTGGTTATGAAATTAGAACTAGATTCGCTTTTAGTCAAAATGCATCTAAAATTTATATTTTACAAAAGAACAAATGATCTATGACAAACAGGAGCTATTTGCTACATTTGTCTTACTTTTTGCTTGCAGCAGAAACCAGGGAGACACATGTCAAGAGCCCCAAAACAAGAAGCACACTGGTTAAGAAGCAAGACAGACCCACTGCAACCACTACAACCCCGAGACAGACATTTGTTACCAGGACAGAGGGACCGATAGGGGATGGGAGGGTTCAAGGGTCAGAACCAGGTTCAGGGGGTCTGTTGGTGCATTCATGTGCATGTATAAGTTTGGAAGTCAAAATGGGGAAGATATTAATTACTAAATGGGTGTTTCAGGGGCTGGAATAATTAACCTGGGTTCCCCTAAAAAATAATTAGCACATCAAAACTTATTTAGAGTCAAATCCATCAGGAGGAAATCTAATACAAACTACCATGTTTCCTCAAACAAAAACTGGCAATCAAATAATAAGCCGTGTCTTAAATAATTGCTGGGGGGTAGTCAACGCAAACAAATAAAGGCTGGACCAAAATACAGACTGGGAGGAAAAGAGCAGATAAACCCTTTGACAGTGATTGTCCTATTATGTCCTTGCAAACTAAGCATAATGTACATTTCTACGCTGTAATTCAATAAATGTAACAATATAACCACAGGGTTTTGCTATGTTTGCTATGTTAAGCCTCGCTAAGAGATCAAGGGTTTCTGTCCACGTTCACCTTCAACTGCAGACACTCTGCAGTCTTTATTCACCTCAACTGCAGACACTCTGCAGTTGAGGTGAATGAAGACTCTGACCGCTATTTGAGGAAATATGGTGATAAATTTATTTTTGTTTCCACCAAAACTATCTGACTGCTCACACACATGTAAATACACCATAAACAAGGAATTAAAGCAGAGAGGATTTCAAAGGAGCACACAGCAAATGTTGACCATACAATACCTGACTGATCTGTGACTCCTACATAAACACAGCAACGTGAGAGAACAAATGGAAATTAATAGAAAACAAAGGTTGGAGCTAACTTTACAAAAGAACAGAAGACAAATTAAATTTTTAACCAAAAGCAAACAAAAAAAGCATAGCACCGTATCTACTGTTGCCATTTAACAGAATAAGTGATGCTCGAGTGGCATGAGATACAAAGCTATAGCTCTTTGAAAGAGTGCATGCAACACAAATCTCTAGTTACTGGACAAACAAGGAAATGTCAACACTTGGCAATTATATGTTACACAAGTTGGTTTCTGTTCCTATGTGAATCCTGCAAAGCATACAGACAATGACAGTAAATACTTAACTGGCTTTGGCCGCATTTGTGATGGTTTGTGTTTGTTACAAGGTGGACTTGAGCTCTGATTTTGTGATTAGATTTTACTTCATGCTTGAACAAAGCACACAGCTTGTTACTTGATTGTTTTCTAACTTTCTATCAACTGCATTTGTACACTTTAAGCAATCTGTGTGTTTGTTCAAAAACAGAGAACAAAAAACAAACCCCAGTGTTAAGTAAATAATCAGCTTGAGGTTTCTCTAGGGTATCTTTTAATGTTATCTGTAACACACGTATAAAATAAAGGAAGTGGATTAAATGTTAGAAAGAGCGTACTTGTCCATCTTTTCACTGTTTTGTCTCCAGTGGGTCATGTCCTTTCTCCATCGAAGGTTCTCCTGACTGCCAAAAGCACTGCCAGATGGACTCCGCTCTATATGAAACAGGATTATTTACTTTTGATTAGAGGTGAAATAGGGAGTGTTTACACAGTAAAACGTGACTGAATTTGGCTGACTCTCTGAAACTGAGTGCATATTATTCAAAAGATACTGCTGTATGCTTGTTGTGTCTAGAAAGCAGGATATAGTAATTTCATGTGGTTTGTATTTCACTGTGTGTTTGTCTAAGACACAACCATCTCCTTTGTATGGAAATTCTTGTTACAGCATGACTTTGTATTTGCTATATAAATGTGGTCCTACCTGAAACTTTTGTGCTTCCTAGATATGCAGTTGTGTGAGTGCACGTGTGAGCTGAGCATGAGCTGGAATATGTGCCCCCACCTAGCTGTCCTCGGCTGCGTCGCACCATCTCTTGTCTGGCCCCAATGCTACCCAGTATGGCCTCCTCCAGCTTGGCCTTCATGTCTTTAGACTTCTTAAAGGTCAGGCTATTCATTCGTTCAAACGCCTTCTTCCCCTGCATGGTGAACACAACATGGGCCTTGTATCCATGAGGCAGAACAGGGTGAACGGACGGACAGAGAACAGAGCAGGAGGAGAGTTATTTGCAAAGCACTCAGCAAGCAAGGCAGGTTAGTCATCCCAATGAAAATGTGCAAGCAAAAAAAAAGCAAAAAGCAAACAGGTTGAAATTTACAGGAAGGAATAGATGATTACAGAAAGCAGAGAGTCCACATTCAGTGGCAAGAGCATATTCACTGCAAAGATTCTTAAGTTCTGCATAGATGAGGACAGTACAGAATTTATATCCCACAGAAGATTTAAAACATTTAAACAATTTGAAAATGAAAGTCTATGGCAAACTCATGGACTTAAGTTTGGGATAAGGTTCTTTTTTGTTTTCAATGCAATAATAATCTGCAACCCTCAAAAGATTATATCGCTCTACAATGTTAAATAACTTTTAAACCACTACTAGAATCTACATGTATAATATATGTCTTGTTGTCTTTATAAATAGTTCTTTAAGATCATTCTCAATATTTGCATTTTGTTGCATATTTGAGGTGGTTATTATACCAGCTTTTGTGAAGATGGTTCTTACCATTTAAACTGTTTTCTTTCACTGTCTGTATTATATTTCAAAGCTTAAAGTTACTTTTCTGTCCAAGTCATCAAAAGACATTCTTCTGTAATGATTTATTAACCTACTTGATGCTATGAATTTTTTGGGCACATCTACATGGTAAATCTTGATTTAACGAAAACAGGATGCACATGCTTTCACTAAAAACAGTCAGATAATGTTATAAAAAATGGCTGTAATTTGACTGGGAAAGTTTAAATGTAGAGAAAATGTCATATGAAGGCCAAAAACGTCCAAATTCATCTTTCTAAATACAAAAAACAAATTACCTGGGGTCTGTTCATAGTTAAAAAAAAGAAATAAAAAAAAGAAATTCAGCAAATTTTTACTTTGTTTTTAAAAAATTCTAGAAAATTCCTCTAATCCCAGAAAAGTAAATGTAAAATTGGGACTCTGAGTTTATTCACTATTGATGTCACCTTGTACTCGAAGCAGGAGACGCAGAGGTAAAGGAGATCCAGCAGGCGGTTGAGCTGGGACACAGACAGGTCTGTGAACCACTTCTGTAAGACCAGTTCATCAGCATTCTTCAGGACCCACAGCAGGCAGATGAGCAGACTGCGACTTGACTCGGCCGAGAAGCTACCATGCTGTCGACTCGCCTGGAGAGATGCGCAAAGAATAATCAGCAGAGAGGATAAAACATTGTATAGACAAAAAGAATACAAAAGAGTTATGATTAGGAACGGCGACCTCTTGAATGTTCAGCGATTTGTAACAAATGACAGTATCAGCACTGGCTCAGTAGATACAGGTTACGGTCAAGAACAGGAGCTTACCTGCGAGTTGAGCAAGAAGCTGCTAGGTCGGGACATCGGGGAGGCGGTGGAGGTGCCTGCTATTGCCATAGCAACAGTTTGGCTAATCAGGCTGTTACCCTCTCCCTCTGCCTCCTCTCCACTGCTTCCTATTGCTGTCCCCTGTGGACAGCCTGGCCGACCCCACTGGTTATGGGACTCTAATGCATTGAGGAATTAAGAAAATTAACCAATTAACTGAAATTAGTGACAGTACAGGAATAAGAAATTTTGGACTATAGTTCCTATTGTGGTATTTAAAAAAACATGTTATGGGGTGTAATCAAGACGAATGGAATAGGGGTCAAAGTCACTGACAGAGAAAACCTCTATGGACTGATCTCACCACTTATGGACACATGAAAGTAACAGCTGTTTGTGTACCCACTCTGTACTTTGAATAAGGTAACATTTATTGTGAATATATCACGCTGGAGTGTTGGGAATATAATTTGGTTCAATTTAAGAATTAATCACCATTTTTCAAGAGTAAAATTAGAACCAGTCTCACAAAGGCCAAATTTTCACTCAGAACACCAAACTATATAACATGAGATTAACGGACTCTGGAATTAATACTAACATTTAAACATTTATGAACAGCCATCTAAAAAAAATGTTAAGGTCTAGGGAGGGCAGAATCACGAAAGGGTTTGAGTCAAGGGAGAGAGGATGTGAGAGGGATGAACTGGGGTTAGAGATCGGTTAGTATGTTATGTTGTTGTCTAAACCATCATGCAAAAAGGAACACAAGCCTGCTAAATTTATGATCTGTGCCAGATTACTGCATGACTCATTGTCAACAGTTTAAGTCTAATAAAGGACATACCTGGCAGACTAAGTGAAACAACAAAAATACAACCAGAAAATACTCTTTGTTACTCTATGTACTCTACTCAAAGTAGCACCTAATTTTTACCTGTAAAGTCATGGAGCTGTGGTAGTGTTTCCATGACGATGCCAATGAGAGGCAGGTAGAGCATGGCAACTCGAGCCTTGACCTCAGGATCAGCATAGCGTGGGTCAGAGTCGTGGCTGGAGAGGAGGTTATGAACAACACTCACCACTTTCTTATGCAGGCCAAACATCCTGCAGTGAAACAATGCAAAAGACAAAATTAAGAACAAAAGAAGGAACAAAAAGACACCCTACATACAAAATCTGTCCTTTGTAAAATACTGAGTGAAATACTAAATGTATCTATAGTTAGTCAAACAGCAAATACTACTGTTAAAAAATGAGTGTGTGCTTGATAAAGCAGCAGCAGAGCTGCAGCAGGGAGTAACAGGATTCACAAGCATGATGAGAATTGATCAGCATGACTTGTAGAGGAAAGGGTGTCAAAGCAAACTTTGTCTGATGTAGGTGACAGCATCTGGAGGCAACACTTCTAATCTACACACCCCTCAAGCTGACATTAAGTGTGAGGCTGCAGCAGTGAGAGCTTTAAGTAAGCACTCTACACATACTGAGCGTCATCATCTAGTCTTGTAAAATATCTGGTGTAATTGGTACCAACTGCATTGTCAGGATTTTACTAGTGGAGAAAAAAATTCTCTGTAGCTTCACCAGTGTGCATCCAAAGCATACTAACCCCTCATTTTCTGGGTCCAGTATTACAGACAGTTCAGACAGAACCAGTCCGGCCAGATAGTGTTGCTCTCTGAAGGGAACAGACAGCTCGAACATATTGGCTATCTTTTGGTCCTGGACATGTGTGGAGAACCCAGAACTCTGTGGAATTAAAGAGAGAACAACATCTACACATGTAAGACCATTCAGATTTTGTTTGCTTTCTTAAGCTGTAGATGAAACAAACATGTAGTCTTATATGCCTTGTGTGAGTGTTAGAGCATTAAAAATCACAAAGATGTTAAGTTTGCAGGGTTTTTTTTTTTTAAGTTTACATAAACCACTCTTTGTCTGACCTGTGAGGTTGCTGAAGACACAGAGGGGGAGGGCGATGCAGGCGGGGTAAGCAGACTGCAGGGCAGGTTGAGGGTAACATAGTGTTCGTGGCTACAAACAATTCTCAAGAAATCAAGCCTCAAAGACTCCAGGGTTGGGTTCTGCAGTGTGTAAAGCTTTGTGGACACCTGGAAAGAAAAATAGGACACATTATTGAATATTTTCAAAGAATATTCCAAGTTTACTCAATTATCTATCAGACAATATACAAAACAATTCCAGTCATCTGGTCCGAAATGATACATTTCTAAATGCAACCCTCTCTTCTTTATATCGATGTATGCATTTGGGATAATACACCAGTTAAAAGCGCTTGCCTTGTAGTTACCCAAATAGGAAGTATATGCTTTAAAAAAGAGCAGAGATTCCATCACAAATGAGTTCTTAATATATATTCTAATGGCACAAGTACAGCTAAATTGTTAAACTCATGGTAATTATTTACATAGCACCTGACTTTAGATCATATCTGGCATATGCTTCCAAAAGACACTCATAATAAAAGAAGATCCTAATTTGTTTGTGGGAACAATAAAAATCGGTTTACACACTTCCCATAATTATAATGTATTGAACCTAAAAGTTACATCTTGGTTTGCTTTTCTCTTCATTTATACTGATCCTGCTAAGATTTTATGCTTTATCATGAGAAAAATATACCAATAAAAGAAATGTATGACATGTCTGATAATCAAAAAAAGGGATTTACCTGTTTCCAGTACGCTCTGATCAGAGTGAAAACAAAGCCTCGATCCATGACTGACAGCAGATCATTGAGGAAGAAGGCCAGACTGGTGTTTAGTCTCTCCACCAACTCTAGGTCCTGATTGGATGAGATATATTTATCTTAAAAGATTCCAGATTTGGTAGTTCAACCACAATATTGGCTTTGTTTAACTGTATAAAGCAGCAGTTGTTAACCATTTTGAACAATTTTGGTGTGGGGGGGTATGAAGAATTTTTGACTTCAGAAGGAAGAGACACTGAAAAAGTTTGAGAACCACTGGTTTAAAGTGAATTAAACAGGCAAAAAGAACAATAGGGGACATCCTCTGTAGCATCAAACTTATAAAAGCTAAAAGATAATAAAGCTAAAGGAATACACAAAGTGTTCAAAAAATTGCCAGATACAGTATAATCTTTTTCATGTAACTTTGAAACACTTAACCAGGTTGTTATTTACCTTCTGGAAGCGAGACACGATGTCACCTGCGATGGTGCTGACCAGGGCTGTAATATCATCCATGAAGCGCTCTGGGAAACGGTTCTTCCTGGGTGACTCTAAACGGTCAGTAAAGTACAGGTGGTGGATAATGCTCTTCACCTGAGGTACAGAATACAGAAATATTGTCAGAGAAAAGTACTTAGCTGCAGTGATTGACATACACTACCGGAGACATACATCAAAGTCATCTGTTTCAGGTTTTTTAAGTGTGGAAATATTGTTTCCTACCATGAGTTCAAAGAAAAACCAGGCCTGTTGTAGAGCGCCCTCCCTGACGCTTCCACTGCTCACCACCCACTGGAGCGCCAACTCCTCATGGAAGAGCTACAATAGGAGAGCAAAAAACAGAGACAAGGAAGCGGAGAAGGAAAGGCAGAGAGAGGCAATAAAGCCAGATGGAGAGAATGTGAGGCACAAGAGAAAAGTATCACGGTCCATCATAGAATAAAATAAAATAAAATACAACTAGGTTTGCATGGTTTGAATATATTATTCAATGAATGTACTTTTAACGGGATTCCAAAGTGTATTTGCTCAATGAGATACATGACATGAATGAAAAGTGAAACGGGTTTAGTTAAAAATAACAAGCAGCCTAACATTGTTTTCATTATATGAAGGAAGAATACAATCCAGAAGAGCTCCTGTGCCCACAACACTAAAAAAGTTACTTGATTTAAGACAAAATTTTAAAAAAGTAAAATTATTCACTTCTGAAAAATTATGAAAAATGAATAAAAATGCACTTTTGTCACAGCTATAAACCGTTTGCATGCAGAGGTTTTTTTACATTGAGAGAGAAATTATTCTTCTCAGTTCTTTAAGCACTATGCATTGATAACCAGCATTTTACTTAAGTTTTGTGATTTTCTACAATACCAACATCCAGCACACTCTGGCTAACACACTGACTCTTGTCCAGAGTTTGGCAAGTCTTCCTTATGTTTGGCGATGTATTATTAAAACTATGAAGGGGCAAAACTGGATAAAAATTTAAATTTTGAACTGGATCATTATGATAATAAATATTGTTTGACATCTAACTACAGAATTACTCATTTTGCTAATCTCCTTCAGATTTTATGTGTATTTACTAGGGACTTAATTCCTACATTTTAAAAGTAATCAGTATTAAAAATTGAGTATTGCTCGGCATAGACAACCAAGTAGAATCTATGTGTTGCAAAAGAGTGAACTGCAGTTGAGGTTTAGAGGAAAAGAGCAAGTAAACAGACCTCGTATTAAGAATTTATGAGAAAACTAATTTTACTAATTACTACAAATTGTATTACTAATAATTGCATTTCTGGTACAGTAACTCCTGTGCAGTTACACTGAATGAAAGACAAACTGTGTTGCACTTTCTCAAAGAAAACCTAACACACATGCATTTAATCCCTGAGTGAGAAGTGCACACTAAAAGGAGACTTCCCAGACTAAGTTAGCCAGGCAGCGTTAGCCAGAATACAACCACATGTCACATCAAAAACTCCTCGACACATTCGGAACAAGAGGCAGATCGGTGACATTCAGCATTCGACAAGACTGCACAATCACCAAATACAACATCAACCAATCCAGAAGCACACATTCACAGACAAGACAGGTGAGAAGGCGAGTAAAGAGGTGGGTGGGGTTGGCTCCTCCCCCAGTGCAAGTTGCTCTACCTTTTTTGTGGGCAACCGTCCTGTTAAAGTTTGCAAGAAACTGGCGCTCTCAGTGTGCGAAGACATGCGATTGCCACAGCGCTCCATGGCCTATGGGTGGGATGAATGGAATGGTGACAACAAGGTTAGTGGAGGAGCAACGGAAGTGTGGGGTTGCACCTTTTTCCTCAGCACAAAGGGAAAATGTGTCTGCTGGGTCACACACCCCCACAGACACATGCACACATTTGTGATCTCTTACACACGCTTGTCACACATGAAGACACAAAACAATTAGACACAGGACAGGGGCACAACATTTGACAGTGTTGCACCCATAGTCTGACACAGTCAGATACACAAAAAGCCCTAAAGGAGGGTTGCAAAATGACTGCATAAAAGGTTGTGACATCAAGTGAAGACATGTTTTGGTTTTCCTTTCCTTTCCTTAATGTCACAGCCTTCGCTTAATAAGGTGCTATTTTGCATCCCTCCAGGTGAATCTAATACTTGAGAGATGTAAAATGGTATAACAGAAAAAACATCTTTGAGTTACATAGGTATAATTACTAGTGAGTGGTAACATATTGTTCCATCCTAAAATAAATGCTAATAATGTATGTGCTCTGTCAGTGGTAATGGTACAATCTAGCTGTAATCTTATTATTAACATATGTATAATTAGTCTGATCTTGGCTTAAAATCAATAATACTATGATGTAATAATTAGTGACAAACATAAGCATATGTGATGACAACTTAAAATGACAGAGAACGTAACATGGCATGAAGCTTACAAAGACGTCACACATGAGAACAGACCCAAGCTCACACACACAGATACACCATGCTCCAGTGACAAAGTGAATGCTATGTGATGTTACAAGAAAGTCATGCAGGGATACTAGCTGAGAGTTAAGACTATGAAGTTGAAGCAGAAAGAGTGAATATGTTAGAGGCAGAGAAGAAACTAATTCAGTGATAAATGAAAAAAATGTGAAAAAAATCTAATCTGCTGATAAAGGTGATTTCTAACACTACTCTTTTTCTCTACTACTCTAGCAATCATCTGTGACATACACACAGATGAAAAGTTAAAAGTGTGTCTTGGTTGGGGGTTTAATGATAACTGACTACGATAAACTCAAATCAGCAGGCAAGCTTTATATGAAGGGAGGCCAACAATGTTCAAGGAATTGCTGCCATGAGTAGCTGGTACTAGCACTAAAATATCTGGATTATGTCTATGTGTCTTTTTATGCAAGTGCTGAGAAAAAGGGGGGTGTTAGATGTAATAAGTAAACAGAGATGAGACCTAAAACTCTAGCATGATAGACAGAGGGTCATGGAGGCGACTGTGACTCCCATGTATGGTCATGGGAGGGTTGTGATTTCAAGTTTACCAGAATACTGCAATATTCTGAAGTTTTGGTCTTTCATGTCTTTGTGCTACACTTGTCATGTTGTATATGCTTTAAAAATCTCTCTTGTTTGGAAAAACTCAGATGGCTCATATTCATAGTGATGTGACTTAAAACCTCTGGGAATTGTTTCACAGTAATTTGAGTCTATAAATGAAATATGGGATCATGACAACAGGCATACAAATGTTTAACTTAAAGTATTCATTAGGAAGGGTTTGGATTATCCCAACTCTCATCTTTCCTTCAGCAACTCAAAGCAAAGTACACAAATAAACCAAAACTCTAGATATCTCAGTATCCTTTCAAGGTGAATAGGGTGAGTATTTTTTTTTTTGTTGTAGTGAGTAAAGAGGAGGACGGGGCATTCATAAAACCACCTGCATGGTTTCTGGAGCGGAACCAGGGCTGGATCCCCAGGGGGCACTCTTACAGCCCATGGTGTGCACCCACGAGTTGGAGCGGTCTAAGCCCTAGGCGTGCCAAGGTCAAAGGACACAAGGCAGACAGGAAGCAAGGGAATGAGCGAGCAGCACGGGGGAAGGAGGAGGGAAGGAATAATGACAGGTTAAAGAAGTTCAGAGGTCAGGACTGTTGGAAGATGCCAAAGGACCATAACAAGGTTAGCTGTCAGTAAATTAAAATTCCAAATCATCACCACAGAGGAGCAAAGCACATAGGTTCTCTCTATCCCTTTCTCTAACTCTCTGTGTAAGAAATAACCCTGTCTTCCTCAGAAACAAGAAAGGAAAGGTTTAGTTAAGCATTAGCAGAAGAGGAAACATTCATCAAACAAGGGGCTGCATTCAGTCACTGCTCAAGCTCTTTTGGTGGAATTAAAAAAATGTTTGAAGTGTAAAATCACAAATTATACAAGACAAAATACATGACAACATATAAATTAAATCGAAAGAAAAAAATAGTAGAACCTCACAAAAATAACAATTATAAATGTCTTCAAAAGATATATGACTGTGGAAACAATGTGCTATTGTATCTTCTTGACAGCATCTGCTTTCGGATGATAACGTAAACTAAAAGGGTCCCTTTCACAACCTGCACGCATTGAGCATTGTGTGTCTGCGTGCATGTGTATCAGGTTGCTGTTACAGCAGTTAAAGAGATAAGATGTCCAATATTATGTTTACAGAATGGCTATGCAGTTTACATAGTGATAAAATAGTCACTTAGGTCACTGTGCACATGGAAGCAGAACTATACATACAGTGCAATCACCTTGCATGATCACGTCTAAAATACATTAAATATCATTGTGAGCTGCTTCACTACAGCATTGTTATGGATGCAGTTCTAACATCTGACATGCACTTGCAGTGTGGATGAGCCAATTGTTGCAAAAGAGCAAAGATCAAAAAAAGAAAAAACATAACATAAATATCTATGTCAGCTGGTTCTGTCTTATGTATAACTCAAGATATTATATAATGAACTTACCTTGCTGCCAATGATGGAGCGGACCTCATCATCAGGAGAGGTCGGTGTACCAGAGATGTCAGGGTTACTGTTGCTAAGGCTACGGGAGCGGTTGAGGTTGAGGCTGGCTGGTCGAACAGCTGAGCGAGCCATGGTGGCATAGTGGACCGAACCTCCCAACCCTCCTGGGCCTGGGGCAAAAAACAGAGGAGGGAAAATGGGACAACTGGATGTGATATATATATATATATATTTTACTACTACATAACTAATTCTCTTAAACCATTGTTGATCCACTGATATGATGGATGCATGTTAAATTTGTACCTCCCCAAACCCAACAGCATGTAGGGAACACACAGGTTAGTAGTTAACAAACACATTTATTCATAAATGTTAAGCAACCCATGTATCTTGGCAGAGGATCATTTTTATCTAATACTGACCAACTGCTGAAAATCATGTACCGCACATCTAATGCTCTACTGAAGTAAAACACAACATGAAGAGCTAAATCTAATTTGAATTTTTCAGAAAACAGAAGTTGCACACTGATTAAAATGTACAATGGTCAGCCATATCTACCTGTTAAGGATGAGTTGGGGTCTGTGTTGGGCAGGCAGAAGACAAAATAGATGAGGGAGGGAAAAAAAAAAAAAAAAAAATGAAATAGAAGAAGAAAAATTATGGCGGGTAAGTTTGATAACAGACACCCCATGTAGGTGAGTCAGGAGTTGAATGAAGTTAACCGAAGAGAAGAAAACCAAAAAACAAACACAGGATGAAGAAAAGTATTAGGCAAATAACATTATTGACAGTAAATTACCTGGAGAGGGTGAGTTGGGGTCAGTGCTGGGCAAACGGAAGACGTAGTGGATGTAAGAGGACAGCAGGCCATTGCGCCCATGCAAGTCTTGGCTGGTGTCCAGATATTTATGAAGCCGGTTCACTATTGATGCCATGACCTCGAAGGACGCTTGGCCCAGATTCACTATACACACAAACACAGAAGTGTAGACAGAAACAAAATGATACGTGTGCAAAAATGAAGGTATTTACGCAGTACAGATCACTAAAAGACAAGACAAAATAAAACATCTTACAAAGTGTCACACATCTATTTATTATAATATACTTTTGGAGCTGATATGACTCAAATGATTCAAACATCAAAAAAAGTCATCATATGTATATTGTATATCATACAGAAGACATTTTAGGTACAATAAAGATATTAAATATTAAGGGATCAGAATAAAACTCATCAGCAATTCCCAAAATGTACAAAAAGGCTCCTCAGACAAATATTTATAGCTCTGAGTAGTTTCAAATTCAGTGGTGACAAATCTGTTTAATATAACAAGCAACAAGTTTTTAGTAAATGTCATGAATAAGTGTAGGAAGTCTGTGGCCCAGTTCCTATGTGTAAGATGATATCATACCTATCTGCCCAGCAATGACAGGTGGCCGCACTACAAGCAACACCAACTTGTCAAGTAGAAGGTGAAGGAATCGAACCACTGGCTCCAGCTGGGAAGAGTTGAGCGCGGCAATACTGGACTTGAGCTCAGCCTCTAGGTTGTTCTCCATAATGCGCATGTCTCCTATCCTGACTGGGAACATGTGTTCATCTAGAGCATGTACCAAGGCAAAGAACTTATCCAGGTACTGGTCCTGGAGAGGGGAAGAGATAAAGTTGCAAATGAGAGGAGAGAGTAAGAAATGTTGGCACAACAAATGCAAAACATTCATGAAAGGGTAGATAGGAAGATACGCAAAATGTCAGAACAATGAAGAAGAAGAGAGAGATGATAAAGATGGATGGAGAGAAAAGGAAACACTAAGGGAGAAGGGAGTCAAGATAAAGAAGGAAGTTTGAATCTACTTGTCCGTAAGCTGGTTCACCAAGTAAAAAAAACACAAAACGAACTTTACTGCAAGTGCACTGTAGAATACTGTGAGTCTAATCTGCGCCAGGAGCAGTGATTTATGAGCACATTAGTCCTAGTTCAGCTCCTGGGGACCACAGACAAGCCTTCCACACCCCAGCTGACACAGAGATGGAGTAGAGCCTGGTTAATAACAGGCGAGGCACACTTCACCTACTAATGAACTGATACTAGGGAGGAATTACTGTACAACTGAGAAAAGATTGTGTTTGTTTCTCTCTGCTCAACAAAAAATCTAAATGCTAACCTGAGACTGATGTTTATAAAATTATTCTCATTATTCAGGTTACGACTAAACAATTCCTTGAGAAATTCAACTGACTTTATAGACATAAATCATTAATACAAATTTCTTGCTCAGAAGCTTTGTTTAGTCCACATAACCACAAACAGCATAATGTTTAAGAGAGTGAAAGAAAATATTGAGAGGTGAAGAAAAGAGACAAGGTAGAGAAAACAATCAAAAGTGTCCAAAATTTGCAATTACTTTAAGCTGAAACAAAACAAACTCTGCCCAATAATAGATTACCAAACTAGCCTGCAATAATAGCATAATGTCAATGTTTCATCTCATCAGAAAGCATCCAGTCTAAGTTAATACACATACAGTTCACATTGTGGGATGGATACAATGCAGCTTTAATGTTAGCATTTAATGAAGTCTACACCAATATATTTGCCAGCTGAGGCAAAGATGGAAAACTTGATGAGACTGAATGCATCAACTTTGTTCTAATCATCTTATCAGCTTGTTTTTGCCAACCACAAATGCTATCAAGTGAGTGTGTAATATGGCAATTTTGTGCACTGAAGGAGTTCATTTTTTGATAGACATTATTATCTTATGCAAAAAGTTCATCACCAAATTCCACAAAACAAAGTAAGCAAAACTTCATTCAGCAGTTGTTACCTGTGTGTGGATGGTCGAAACAGCCACCACTTCCACATTAAATACTCCTCGATGGTTGTCTACCCACTTCATCCCTGGGAGAGGAACCTGTAGTACAATAACCAAGTAAATCTCTGCAAAATGAGCATTTCACAAGCCATACAAATAATCAAAAAATAAACAAACACTTTGTGAGAGGCTGAGATTCTTCTTTAATAAAAATGTTTAAATACTGTACAAACAAAACAAAACAAAGAGGTCAGTAAATGTTGATGATATTCCTTTCTGTTAAATTACATATATTACAAAAGGTTGTCTTGGACTCCCTGAAATCATGTTGCATTATAATATATCCCTCAAAAACACAGTAATTCGACACTTAACCTGGGTCTCTGCAGCACAACAACGCTTTCACATGCATAAATATTACTGAAGATCTTGTGAGGAAATTTATTCTACAGTTAGTGTAAAATAAGAAAAAATGCTTTTCATACATAGATCAAGTCATTCATACTTGAAAAAAGTGTAGTGTCAACAAAAAAACCCCACTTACATCTGGTGAGAGGACAGAGTAGGATTGTGGTGGTTTTTCCAGAGATACAGGCAGACAGAAGTGTCCTGTTCGCAGACGTCCATTTTGCAGCATGGGGATCCACTTATAAGGGAGAGGAAAAAAATACAGATCACAAGAGAACACAGAGGTTAAAACAAACACAGAGGTTATTTTATTTATTCATTTCCTATTCTGAATTTACTGTGGTCTTGCAAATGACCACAAGTTTACACCTACGCTCGCATGAACATTGCATTAGTTGATGTACAGGTGTTGTGATTTATTAATAAACATTATTATCATATTATAATACTTATATGTAAATATATTATTGTTATATTATCAGCCCTTATCAAGAGTATAAATAGCTTCAACGTGCAACCACAGGATTAGTCTTTGTAGTCGATGTAATCGTACCACATTTGTTACCTACCGTGTATCCCACAGGGGTCTCCAGTGGTGTGTTTTGCTTTTGTTGGCAGCTGACGTGGTAAAAGGTAAAGAGAATGTGATGGTGGTCTGACAGGGAGGCAGGCAGCTTGATCTTGACCTCATCATGAAAGTCAGGGGATCTGTTCACAGCAACAAAAAGATGTAACTATTTAACGACACTTCTAAAAGCCGCTTTATATTGATTAAACTGACAGATAAAGAAAGAGAGCCTTACAAAGCAAACTAGTTTACAAACTATGACACAGGTTAGATACAGGCAATCATCTCACATGATTCATCATTCCACATAAACCTTACCTTGCTATATATATTCACACTGACAATCAATCTTCCATGGCCTAAACACATCATATAACCAAAACACTGTCATGCTTTAGACACAACTTCTGCCTATGGGTAACAGTTCCATTGTTACCCATTGAAGATCTCCTTTGGCAACGTGGTTGCAAGGGTGCCACCGCTCTTCTCTACCTTTTCAAAGACTCACACTAGAAACGGCTAACTATGGTTAGCCCTAACTATGCTTTGGCTTTTGCATTTGAAAGCCACACAGAATCAGTAAAAGTTCAAGGATGGATCAATACCAGCCATCCAGGATAATTTACAGAAAACCTGCAGTTGGCTAGAAGCTAAACACACAGGTAGAGCTAACCAGACACAAGATGAATAATGGACCTCATAAAACCATGGTTGGTCAAAGTTGGTCTGCAAATTATTGCTTTGTTATTGACGTCGCCAACATTTTTTGAATTGGGTTGTATTGTAGCTTTAGACAAGCATTCAAGTACATTTTAATTCTTGCCTGTACAACTAAGCAAATCTGCTGAAATCTAAACTATTTTTTCCCCAGCTGAGTCCATTCATAACATGGGAATCTTTCTCTCAAGACAGAGAAAGGTTAATAGTGATCTACTAAAAACTATTTAAATAACACATCATAAATCACTTGAGCTGAAATCTTTATAGTCCCCCAGGAGCAAACTTTGTCTGGAGGCCAGTGCCCAGAAACAAACAATCCACAACTGCAGCAGGCCAAGTAACAAACCCACTAGGATTGCCTTTGGGCTGGTAATGACAAAATGTGCTTTAAAAGGTCACAGAGGAGCCCCATTTCTCATGGGAACCAAAATTTTGGTTATGGGCCCTAACAAAGAAAAGTCCTGAAGGAGGAAAAGCACTGGGAGCAACTTTTAGAGCAGTAAAAAATGTTTTTTTTGGCTAAGCACATTACATCAAAGCCAAAAGCAGATACAAGCACAGTGCTGCAAAGATTGAAAATTGCAAAGCATTTCTTACATTAGAGAATTGTTTTCTTTCCCTGTTCTTTGGTTTTCCTCAGATGATTCTTTATGTGCAATAGAAAGAGATGAAAGACACTTGTGCCAAGTACAATGCTTGAACTGTGATGTTGATAACTACCTTACTTAACTAAACTGTTATTTAATTGGAGTTTCATAAAAAATGTGATATTTGGATTACAGAGGTGTTATCCATGTTTCACCACTATCTCAATCACAAGTTCCCAGCAGATTGAGACAGAGACTATCCAAGCCAAATGATGTCCACGGGAAAAGAACTTACCTGTTATGGTACACCACAGCAGTATAGGCTTCCTTATAGAAATCTGCACAGCTGGACTTCCCAAATATCACCTGCATAATTAAAATAATATATATAAATATATATATTTTAAGAGGTTGTAAAGCCATGTGAGAATGAATTTCAATTGTTTGTCTATGTATTTACCCAGAGCATATTAGTTAGCATTAACACAGCTGCACAATAATGTGGTGCTGTTACATGGCAAAGCTTTGACATGAAACAACGCTCCTATCAAATGACCTCAAATGACACTATATTATCTTTATCACTCACTTTACCATCAGATGGTTAAAGACATTAGTTGTTAACATAAAAATAGCACAACTAGAATGGCTGAGTAGATTAACAAATTCAAGAAAAAAAAAAAAGTTCTTTTGTTTCATAACATCTCATTCTGGCATACCGGCATTGCATTGTTTGGATCCTCTCCATTCATAAATTGCACTTTGACTGTGATGTTGCGGGCAGAGCCTTGGCGGTTGGCAAAGTTAAGACTCTGTGGATTTACATACAGCAGATTCCTAAAAGTTGGACATTTACACAGACACAAACACAAGAAAAAAGGGCACATTGTAAATTATCTTATTTGAGTAACTGCACCAAAAAATTATGAAAATCTATTTAACTCTTAGTTTAATGGGTAACACACACACAAGAAGGGCATCTGAAGCAAAAAATTATGTATGACATTAATTTAATAGTTTGGAAAATGTATGAGCATTTTTGTAGAACCACATGGATGATACATCTGTGCCATAAACTAAGAAGGATATGTATTGATATGTATATACTTGTTTTTAACTATATCTTAGGTAATTTAATAAATAGTGAGGTGAAAAGTAAAGTAAAAACTTGTATTTTTCATCTTGTGCATTTTAGATAAAAGGATGAGTTCTAGAAGTAGTACTTTATAACTACAGTTCATAGCCTTAACTAGTAATAACTATTACAGAATTAAATGAGTGAATCTCAACCATACATCTGTTAGTACTGCATAGGAACAGATATATAAGGATATAAAAGAAAATACAATATAAGCTCAATGACAACATACATTTCCCTTAAGTGTGTGGAATTAAACCTATGACCTCCCACTCTCCCACTCCACACTCTCCTCCCACTGAGCCAAGTGTCTTTAAAAGTGCTTGACCTATTTAGTGAGCATAGTTACATCAGATTCCATGAACTGATAAACCTAAAAGGGCAAGGCCACCATGGTAGGAGAACATCCTATATGGGAGGCTTGGCCCACCACTAACTATGGGAGGTAAGCTAAAAATCACAAACAACATTTTGTAGAAAGGTAAGAGTACAGTGGGAGGAGAGTTTGACTCACTGTAGAAGGCAATTATCTTTCTAAAAAGGGCAGCTATTGATTTGAGAGGTCCTATGAGAGCCTTTTATTCCTCTCAACCACAGAAAGCAAAGTCCTTGAAATTAACAAAAAACAATTTTGCATGATTACATCAACACATTTTTTAAACTACAAAATGAACCTCTCTTTACAAACTTGACAGCACTAAAGATAGAGTGATGGCCATCAAGAGACTAACTGTCATGTTAGTTGTTCAAGTTACATAACAGAACAGCAAACTTTCTATTGGCAGAAAATCAATGGTGGGCTCTGGATGATTCTCTCTCAATACTTGACAGACTTAAAAGATATTAACTTTTTATAATGTTTTAAAATACTGAATGTAACTGAGGAAATTCAAAAACCCTTATTTTTAGCAGAAGAAAGCTGCCTTACTCTAAAAAACACTAATAACTATAATTTTGGTAAAGGGAAGAGGTCTCATAACAGAAAGTGCAAAGTAACCTGGGATCATCTAACAAACCACAATGACGTAGTCAAGTCTGTAGGGGATGACCCCACAGAGACAACAGCTGGAACAACAACTGACAAAGAAGCGTGGGAATCTCCCTGGTCTATCACTGAGACTTTCCTCTTCCCTTCATCTATTATTCCCTAAACAACTAGTTTATGTCCTAATGAGGATAGAACCATATGAAGAAAAAAAATCATTATGCTATTATTTGACAAGAATTATAATTGCGGTATAGTCACAATTTAGGGGGAAATTGCAGTATGAGTCCTGATTTTAGAGGGTCTGTAACCAAACCAGCATGTTCTTTTAGGTCAGGAGAAAAGATTTGTATGCCTGGCATCTTTGTAGACCACAGTTCTTCATTCTAAATGGTTTGTTGTTTGCATATTGTATCTTTGTCAAGACACTGTAGCTTCTGTGATTTGGATATTGCACTTGGCCATAATGATATTTCAAAAGTTTTTTGGTAAATTGTTCAGCCCTAATTCTAGCAATTATAACTGAACTGAGGCAGATCTTAAATTCATCTTTTGATTAACAAAGAACGGGGTGGTGATAGGATGGAAATATAGAGCTGACTTGGAGAGCAGTCCTCTCAAAAAGGTGTAATGGTATAACAAGTAACTGATCCTATGCACAATAAAACACAGTATAGCTATAGAAACTGCAGTATTTACAGTATAAAAAAAAAGCGCAATCAAAATTAATTACTTGAAGTTAACATGCCCACAAAACAAACACTGCGATGGACAGTAAACATCCACTTATTACAACTGACTGCTGAAGTTGTCCAGTATCATGTTTAAATTTGTTGAGTGAAAGCTCTACTGCAAAACTGAACTTGTGCTCGGACATGGTAGCTCCAAGGGGCCCCAACGAGCCATGTTAGGTTCAAACCCCTAACCCCTAACTCTTGCTGTTAAGCCACAGTGCTTACCACTGCGCCGGCATAAAGGATAATGAGTATCATTACCAGCTTATGCTGAACAAGCAAATTCCTTTCACATTCACTCAGTCTGTGGCAAAATTTCTCTTATCCATAAGACCCTTGTTTCCAGCTCTATTCATATGGAAAAAGCAGAGGTCCCTCATTACTATGAAATGAGGTAATCCATTCCTACAGCCACAAACTACTAGTGAGAGATCATTAAGATTAATTTGTGGCATTTCAAGGTGCACTGCAACACCCAGTGGACTAAAAAAAGTTATTCTTAGTAGCCAAAGCTAATCAGGGCAAAGGGCCAAATATCCAAGCAATTCCTGCTATTTCTGATTACTTAAATTTTCTTTAATGGTGTATAATTTATGAAATATGCCAAACACTAAAAATACACTTAAACAACAATAACAAATGGTAAATTAGCAGCTTAGTTATATGTGTGTTTGTATCTATGTCTGTTACTGTCACACTATATTCTTGGTTTGTTATGCACCAGTCGCACTTTAGTTTTATGTCATATGTGGTGTATGGTACTGGTTGTGCTTTATTATTATGTTGTATGTGTTTTATATGTTTCAAAAAAATGAAGGAGTGTCCAATCTTACATATACAGAAAACAAATACCACTGGCCTCAGTCATTTGGCCGTTTAAGTTCTATTCTATTATTTAATTCTAAAAGAGTGGCACAGGAAGCAGGGATATTTTTACTGATACAGGCCTGTATAAACATAAACAGAATTGAGTCTTGATTGACCAAAAATACACTGACTTCATTACATAACTATTCTTTGGTCTGGAAGGCCTTTCTACACTACAGAACAGGAATAGCTTACTTTAGAGGTTAGAACCCGCACAGCACTGGATGCTAAAATTAAACATTTTCTTATTTTAATTAAATACTACACCAAGTTATTTCACTTATTGGGCCTTCCTCCCCATCTTGCTTAATATGGACTTTTTTTTTTAACAAAATTGCTAGTCTGCAGGTGAAACAACTTACTGAGAGTTTCCTCTAAAAACTGTTTTTACAACAGGATTCAGTTTACAAAAATGATCATTGAAGAGCTGCAAGCAAATCAGTAAACTATATATCCTCCATTTCATGTCTGATAGTATTTAAAAATATCACATGACAAATTGGAAAAAAAATGACAAGGCAAAGCAATAAAACTGGTATGATGAGTACACACTGTCCAAACTCTCAGACATCACTCATGCCAAGGATCTCACCCCTGGTACAGATGACAGCCTCACTCCCCTCCCCACGTTTAGAGGGAAGATGAGAGAGAGAGAGAGAGCCTGATGCTAGGCTGATTCAGCAGGATGCTAAATCAAACCCCAGAGCATTAATTACACACAGTATTATCAATCAGGGCAAAGTGTGCGCAAGATTATATGGTTTGAGATTGATCAGACTGGTGATCCATCAAAAACCTGTGATGGCCATTGTTGGCTTTCTGCTGATCAGCTAAAGCTCTGCACCACAGATGGAGATCAGGGAAGGGTGTGGTATAGAGAGGGGATTGGGGTTAAATGGGTAGTAGAGAAGGGGGGGGGGTGTTGTATATGTCACTTGCTCACTGCTGTGATTTGTTTGTTCAGGAGTGGGAGGGCTGGAGGGGGATTTGGGAGGAGGCAGGGTACACAGCTAAAATATAGTAGGGTTTAATGATCAGCTAACCCCCCACCCCAACCCCCCTCGACTGAGAGGGCAGTATATAACACGACAGCCTGCTGCTCTCACATCATTTGAAAAGCAAGGAAGTCCAGGTTACAGGCAGAGGGAGAAAAAAGACTGTCGAAAAGAGTACAAAGTCTAGGAAAGGAGAAGGAGTGAAAGCACTGTGTTAGAAATACTCCACAATCCAGGACTGGACAAGAAAGTTATTATGAAGCTTTTTTGCCTGTTGCTGCTGCTAGCTAGTTCCACTGCAGCCCCCCCTCTGGAGCCATCAGGTAGAGAAGAGTATACCACCGTGCCCTCCTATGTCTTATCAATGGGACCAAGCCCAACCGAGGCGAAATCTCGCTTTGCCATGCTGGATGATGTTCGTTTACTTGCAAACGGCTTGCTTCAGCTGGGCCAGAGTTTACGAGAGTTTGTTCACAAGACCAAAGGCCAAATTAACGACATCTTCCAAAAGCTGAATATATTTGACCGCTCTTTTTACCAGCTCTCAGTGGTCACATCAGAGATCAAGGAGGAAGAGGAGGAGCTGAAAAAGACCACCACCTTCTTAAAGACTAACAATGAGGAGATCAAGAACCTGTCAATGGAAATCAACTCTAAGATCAACAACATTCTGCAGGAGCGCACACAGCTGCAGAGCAAGGTGGGGAGTCTCGAGGAAAGGCTGAAAGGACTGTCGCAGAGCGTGATCCCTGTTGACCAGCTGAGTGAAATCACAGCTCTCAAGGTAAGGTCAGCTGAAACACGCTCATTCAAGTGCATTGCAAATGTAAATGTTTCTGTCAGTCAAGTTAACTGCTGTATTAATAACAGTAATGATTATAAACCATGTGTCTATGACATTAAATAATTTCTGCTACACTTACATGTTAAAATATAGTATGTGGGATATATGGCATATAGAACTGTACAAATTTAACTGATAACAAAATAAATTGTGCATGACCTACAGTCTCTTGGTTTCCATTTATTTACTGATAAAAGCAATAATGTTAATCATTATTATAAAAAACACATTAGTATCGTCTACCTGTATCAGTTAGTTCAACTTAAATGACTCAACAACTGCTCTGTAAAATGTTATATACAAACATGTGAAGGTTTAATGAAAAAATAATGGATCTGAAATGATATTTTCAGGAAGTGATTGAAGCTCAAGAGAAAACAATCACCAATCTACTGAAAGCTGTGAAGGACCAGCATGATCAGCTTGACAACCAGAAAATCAAGATTAAAAATTTGGAGGACAAGGTAGACAATTGCTGAACAATCTTTCACCACATTTTGTCTTTACATACACAACAATTGTTCTCTTTGAAAAGATTTATATTTAGAACTATCTGTGTATCTATGAAAATTCTACTTTACATAAGAAAAGACATGAATACGGAAAGGAAAACTGCTTTTTCTTGGGTTGACACCAATATTAAAAAATTGTGGATTAATTAACATTCATTTGCAGATAAACTATGACAGCTTTCAAGATACAGGTGATAAGCCAGTGGATTCAGATAGTGCAGCTACGGATATATTTGACTACCTGACAGCAAACTCATCTGGCCATGACATAAATGGTAATATTATTTCAAATGTGTTATCATTTATTCAAAATGTTGGTTAGGATATGAAATGGCCTAAAATAAAGGAGAATGCAATGGTTTGGGGAAATCTGGATGCATTTTAATTTTGTTTATTGTGTTTCAGACCTCCCCATAGACTGCAGTGCGTTGTTTCAAAAAGGAGAAGCAAACAGTGGGATCTATGTTATCCAGCCAAACCAATCTGAGCCGTTTAATGTTTACTGTGAGATGGCTTCAGGTGGGTGAGACTACTGCAATCTGCAAACTGCAAACTTTATATAAGTCTGAGGCAGTGACATGGAGCATTGGGCATGGAATAAAAACTAAACGTTTTAAAAAGACAGCCACAGGAACAGTTTTTTCAAAAAGGCAGACAATACAAAGGATATCCCATTCACATTATCTATGATAAGGATGCTTCTTGTCCCTTCTGTAAACCTTTGTGTAGCTTGTGCAATAGAGACTTGACCTGATATAGATTTGTAATCCATTTTACAGATGGGGGTTCAACTGTCATTCAGCGGAGGGTTGATGGTTCAGTGGATTTTGACCAGTCATGGAGCAAGTATGAGAAAGGCTTCGGTGATATGGAAAGTGAGTACTTCGATCATTCACCAGAACCATGTCTAATTTAATAAAGACTTTTCTTGCTTGTAATAAATGCACATAAGTTAACTGCCCTTCAAAGGGATACTGAAAAAAATGTATGATTAAGTCACAAACACTTCAATAAGTACCTATCACTGACTAAATGAAGTTTCCCTGCTAATGTTAAGATGGTGAACAACTTTCTTTTTTATTTCCATGAGATATACTAACAAGAAAAAAAACTGACTTGTGTGATATGCAGAAGACTTCTGGTTGGGCTTAAAGAAGATCCATAGCTTTGCACAGCAGGGAATTTACATCCTACGAATTGATATGGAAGACTGGAAGGAAGAGAGGCACTGGGCTGAGTATCGCTTTTCATTAGAGGGTCCCGCCAAGGACTACACCCTTCATGTCAGCCATATCTCTAGTGACCTGCCTGATGCCATGACCAACACTACTGGCATGAGGTTCTCAACAAAGGACAGGAATAATGACAGCCATCGAAACACCAACTGCGCTCGCAATTACACAGGTAATCTGTTTTACAGACTGATCCAGTTCAAGGACCTCATAGTGACGTGGTTCTCCACAGAGCCATAATTAATGAGAAGCATTGCAGATATTTCTGCTATTTTCAGCACTCAAACACGGGTTGTTTAGAAGTATAAAACACTAAGGCAAAGAGAAAAATTTTGTTAAAAACAACTGATTTTGTTAACATAACTCATATGTCCCTTATCTTAACCCTTTGGCAGGTGGTTGGTGGTTCAATGCCTGTGGAGAGACAAACCTTAATGGGAAGTATTTGTGGTTGAGGGCAAAAGGACGCTCAATGAGAAGAAGGGGCATTCACTGGAGGCCTGGCACAGGGCCTTCATATTTCCTCAAGATGACCAAGATCACACTACGACCAGCTCCATCAACCGAGCGCCTCAACTGAACCCCACAAATCATATTCTGCTCATCAACAATATTCACACATTCTCTGACAAAACCACTGGCATTTTTCACATACACCTATGTGTCTAACGTGCAAAGAAGTTCTATAGATGGTGAACTATAACATCAAAGACATTTATTATGTCTGCGATATCAAATTCTTGGTCTGTCAACCACATTAAGCTGATTGCTTCCTGACATCGTTTCGGGCTAGTGTGAACTGTTTTGACAGTCAAGAGTGTCACAAGCTACAGTATGCTGAACAGCTCCAATAGTCATGTTTCCACCTTGAATACTTTCAGTATTATACTCTTAAAACCTTGAGCAACACATACAATAATGTAGCTTAACTGTTGATCTGTTTTGCATTTCCAATGCAAACCGTACTCTCAAATGTATATGGGGTTTTTATTATGGCTTCAGGGCTAACTCCCTTTAGTTTTTCAGCAGCTAGAAAAAAACATACCAGACTTTTCTTGGTCTTGAAATGCTGCAGCATTTATTGACTGACACACTGTAACCTTCTGACAGGCCTTCTAACCTTACATTAACAGCAAGATTGATGACTTACTGCTAGACTCTGATACTGCACTACTTGGATTCACCATCAGTTTTCTTCTGCTTTCTCTTTCTCGCTAAACACATACTCACTACGCACACATTTTTCATGTTCTTTCCTTTTGGTTGTTTTTTATTACAACAATAGGATTAGCTTTGTTTGAGAAAAGGCTGCAGGCAGCAAGAAAAAGGCTGTTGAAAAAAAAGATAAGTTGTGAAATCAGTCATCAGAGCACAGACAACCAGATGACTCTGGTTGCTCCGATCTTCGCTGACCATTTAACTGACTCAACATTTTAGAGTTAAGTACTTCATGATGTGAAAAAATGGGGCCGATTATAGTGGTTCTTTTTGAACCATGTTCAACTTTTGATCATGGAAACACTAAAATAACTGTTTAAATGTGCACTGAACTGAGCTGGACTGGACCAGGCGGTCGGGTGGAAACGGGGCTAATGATGCAACAATGCCACACAGGTCATTAACCTAATCCAGCAGGAACAGAAGGACTGTCATTATGCAACATTTGCAATCACTTGCAAAACGGACATATTGATCCACATCAGTAACCTGATTCACTGCTGGCTGCAAAAAGTCACAGTGCTGCGGTAGAAAGAAAACTATGAGAAAGAGATTGCTTGACTATTGTTTCAGTGAACGTACATGTATTTGAAAGATTCTATGTCAGCTATTTAAAATGTATTTTATCTTTGTGATGCAAAACTGTTGCATGTGTTCAGGAGCTACTAGCACCAATACTATCAGTTACTGCATAAAGCATGGGAATTGTGCAAGTCAGGTGGAAGAGAAAAAACTCATCTCCAACATCTTCAAAAGTTACCACACCCGTGAATATATTTTAATACTGCCTATCTCCTGGTATTTTACACTGCTTTATCCGTAGTTTCAATGTAAAAAATCTACAAAGTGGGGGCACATCCGTAGTAAAATACAATTCTAGTTACTGCAGATCTGAGGTTTTGGCCGCACACTGATAAGTTTTTGCCTCTGTTTGTTCTATGTTTTTTTTTTTTTACTCTGTAAAGTATTTATGCAATTTTCAAAATGTTCTGTTGCTGGTATTGTAAGAAAAACACCATCTCAACATTTATCCTATGCTGAGTCATATTGACTCTTGTCCATTATCCAGACACAGCTAACTCTACTGTAAATGTGCCTCATACAAACAAATCATACTGTCAAGTATATGTGCTCCAATAAATCCAATATTTGTAACAACAATATAAAATCATAACCTATTATCTAATATTACTACATTTTTTGTAGTGTGATCTCTAATTTTGTATCAAATCAAACAAAATTTCAGTGAAAAAAACTAAAGCACAACGCTAACTAGATATTATTTTAGAATAACATGCAAGATAAGGTAGTAACAACAGTTATTATCAGCAAGACAATATATTTCCCTACTAATGTACTTTGCATGCTGCCATGTTTCTTTCCTGCATACATTCAGTAATATCCAAGGTAGTTCAAAGTATAAGACAGTGGCTTATTCGTTTAGCTCAGAAAAATTTGAATTTGAGCATTTTTCAAGCACTTCTGAGATACCTTCGCTAAACTTCTTTAAATATCCAGGGTCTAGTAATAACTTAAAAACTAATACTATAATTCCTTTATTCCCACAGTACTCAATGTATGTTGTCACCATGTTTATTTTACTTTGATTATGATTATTAAATGTTTCGTAGTTTTTATGTCAAGAAACAACAAACAAATATGAAAGGATTGTTTTGTTTCAAATAAACAGATTTCTTGTTTTGCAAACAACACCAAACTATTCTGGAGAAACATCAGATTACTTTATGTTAAAATTCAAGCATTTTCCAAGGTGTGTATTTAAACTTCACTATACTCCTACCTATGAAAGCAAAACGGTTGAAATAAAGCATTTTACAAAAACACTTTGTAACCTGTATTAATAATCACATTGAAGGACCTCAGAGAGCATATTAGATGTATACTTAAAAGAGGAAGTGGTGAAGAACAAGAATATGACACAGTAAGACTCCCAGAGCACTTGTGATCCTAGACGGATATCTTTCTACCATACAATCATTAAAAAAGAAGATTCAAAGGAAAAAATGCAACATCATGATTTCCTTTCACTCAGATTTGCTAGTTCTCTGCAGTGGATCAATTATCTTTGGTATTTATTAACCTACAGTAGAAAGAAAACTGGTTATCTGCAGACAAGGCCAGGTAAGGAGACCACGTCAGCAACAACATACAGCAATGAGAACATTTCTCCAAGTGACCTTGACAAAAATAGCACTTGTTCAGATGGAATATTTACACAGTCCACTAGCAGACAGTAGGTGAACATTAACAAGCCAGTGTCAGGAATCACTGTGCAAAGCTTGAACAGATGTGTGCTGACTTCTAAAGGTTGACCATGTGTTTAGGCCTTCATTTAGGTCATTGTCTTTCACAGACTAAATTTAATGTAACTAAATTTTCCTATATTCATCTATATTTTCTGACAAGCAATCAGTGCAACCCTCAAAAAAAAGAAAAAAGGGAAAAACAGTAGTTGCAAGTTGCTGTATCCTCTATCTAATCCTTAGATATCTGAATACTTTTCAAAATAGCAGCTGTTTAGGAATTTTTCATGAGAATGTAACATTTACCCCATGAGGCGTCAGGATCCAATTTACAGGCAACATAAAATGGCTACATTTAAATGCACTTCAGTTATTTATAACAATCGTTGCTTTAAACATGGTAAAAAATAATCTAAAAAAAAGATACTTATTCATTAACAAGAATTTAAGATCTAAGCTTTATCTTGAAAATGAGTTTACTCTCCAAACAAAACTGACTTGACAGAAAAACAAGAAATAAAGCTCAGTTTAATACACTCAAATGTTTTTCTCTGTACCTGTATGTGGTGTTTGGCACATAGACGTCCCGAGCAGGAAACTCCAGGATCTCCCTGGTGGGGCGAACTCTGCTGTCTGGGTAAGGTTTAACCTGAAGAAGGTCAGGGGTCAAGCAGTAGTGAGGGTTCTCAGGAGCTGGAGAAATGTCCAACTTCAACTGGGCTGTGATGACAGTCACAGAGGGCAGAATGGGAAGGGAGTGAGCACACATGGAGGTACAGGAATAGAGAAAGGAATATACTCATTCATGGTTTATATCTTCAAATTTTAAAGTAATTTAAGAAATGATGATGCCAATCAGACAAGATTCAGGTTAACAACTACCTAGACTTGAAAAGATACTTAATCCATATTTGTACCTGTGATGGGTCTAAGTCTCCTCAGCACTGAAGAGGGCCTTCTCATATCAGCTAAGAATTTGTACAAGTCCTCATCACTCAGTCTGTCTCCTTCCTAGATGACATATGGGGAGTATAATATTTAGCCTATTAACTTAACAACTGTAAACAGAATTGAAACAGAGTATGATAATCTAAAAGACAATTGTTCCTTGTTTGTGTGACACAAGAAGTGCATAAAATGCATGGATTTTAGACTTGTGTACGTGTAGTACATGTGACCTGTTTAAAGAAGTTTGTGATGGTAAGTGTTGCTGGTCTAAAGCCTGTTAAACTGCATGATTCGTCTCCACTGGTGGTTCTTTCCAAGGAACGCCTTCCCATGATGCTTGAGTTCCTCCGTTCTGACCATGAGCCTTTTCTCTCTGTAAAAAAAGTAATAAAAATAGTAAAATCTTTGAGTCTGTTAATTGACAGCTTTTTCTTTTTCGGGAATACAGGCTCAAGATAATCCTGTAATTCAGTCCCATGAGACAGAGTATACCGGTACCTCTGATGTGCCTAGAAACAAAAAGGCAGCCACCGGCATCAAAGATAACTTGTGAGGTTAAAGATTAAACAAACATGGAGGGTCAAATTCAAAATAACACACAAAGGATCAATACGGCTGGATACTTTGAATGTTGCGCGCTTTGTTTAAATTTGCTTTTCTAACTGTTGTTGGAAATTTGTTTTCAGATAAAGATTTTAAAGTGTGGTAATATGCTGACATGCCCACGAGCCTCATGCATGACTGGAGTGTTGCTGCCACAGTCTCTGCCCCGTGATAACTAAGCCTTGATGTGACATTGAGGCTGTGAGTGGTTAGAAAGATAAAAACTTAAACCAAGGTTCTTTATGTCTCCACATTGTGACTGGAAACAACTTGATACTGAGATGTATATATGTATATTGTTTGTGTACAGTTTCACTCTAAAAGGCTGAATTAAAAACTGAATTTCAGACCTGAGAGGCTCATCTCCAGCTCTGTATCCCTTTCAAGACTGCCAGCACTGTTCACAATGTTCATCAGGTGGATGGCGGTCCAGGCAAAGGGCATGCGGTAGCGACCAAGACGTTGGCAGAACTGTTCTGACTGGCTGCGTAGTTTCTCCAGCTTCTCTTTATTCTACAATTAAAATACATGTTTTTTTTAAGTTAAGTGATTTATGTAATGAATAAAAACTAAATAACCTATACTTAACTTACTCATTCATTAAAGCAGGATCGTATACAGAGCAACATCAATGTAATAAAAGTAGAACCACTGCCAGGAACAAGGATGTAGATTTCAAACAGAACATTTGACATAATGAGTACAAGAGATCAATTTTTTTATCTTGTGTGTTATTAACACAGTGTATTAGCATTAATATAATATACCTGAGACTAATCATTTAACACCTCATTACCACTGATCATACCTTGGCGGCGTCTGACTCTTTGAAGACCATGTAGGGCTCAGCACACTCTCCAATATCACCTTGCTGCAGTACCTTTTCAAGCTGGGGACAAAACACACACTTTTAGTCCCCAACCTAACACACCATGAGAAAAGTGCTTGCAGAGTAAAATAAGTTTGAATCAAAAGTTAAACCAACAAGTATTTTTCATGGGTCGTGATAAGTGTTTTGCTGCCATGAAGGAAATGGTGTGTGTAAAAAATGTCTGCAGTGTTGCATGACTCTTTCTTTTCAATGCAAAAGTAAATCAAGAACAAAATCATCTGTTCTTTACAAAAGAAAAGGCTTCAATAATAAGGACTTTATATTTGGACTAAGATTATCTTAGGGAAAAAGCAGGACTCATTTTTTTTAAATCTTAAAAAAGGTTTTAGAACTACAATAGGGTTCTTTTGCCTATTTATTTGTTTACAACTTGACAAGACAGGGGAAATTATATAACAACTGTCTGACCTTGATGACAAGGAAGACATCCTGGGAGGGGTAGGTGATGGAGAATATGGCAGAGCGTGCCAGCGTGGAAATGGCTGCTGTCTGAATGTGCGGCCGCAGCATCGCCTTCGTCTGCTCAGAGTTGAGGTCGAAAAAAAAGTTCTCTGATATCTGAGGGACAAATTCAGACGGACACATAGGTTAATAAAGCATGATCATGACATATATGTCATTCTATGGCCACTGTATGACAAGCATTGTAATTTAATAATAATTCTTGGGAGAACGACTGTGTTACTGCAACCTGATTTCTTTCTTATAGTGGCTGACAGACATGGTAACATTTCAGTGACAAATGACCCACTTGTAAACTAATGGAGCCATTGTGCAAGGCAATATATATGAGACATCTACCTAGTCAACTGCTACCCTCTAGTGTTTGTAAGCCACAGTGGAGATGAAAGAACCAGCAGTGGATGGTCCTCAGATAGATATGTAGTTCAGCTATATGATTTAACTGCATTCCCAAAAGCATAACAGGGCCACAATATAAAATTTTACAGTCCACTCATCAAATTCATTTTGGTCTTTCAACAATTTTAATGGTTTGAGAAGTGACCCAACAACTCAGGGCTGAGGAGGCACTGAAGAAAGCATAACAGCTTACCTTTTTCTTTTCCTTGACATCATATAAGGCCAAACTAGCAAATATGGGTTCAATTTCGATTTCAAACCTTCAAGGGGAGAGAAAAAGGAGTGGGTCAGCAGAAAGCAGCAGTTAAATAAAAGAGCTAAAAGGCTTTTTTTTTCTTTAAAAAAAAAAAAAAGGCTATCCACCACTTACTTCAAGGACAAGCACTTGACGAGTAGCCTCTGGCCAAAGTGTTCTTTAGGTACCTCAGGCACACAGTGGCGCTCAATGGGCTCCTCCTACACATTTGCACAGAAGACAGCATACATAGTCAATAAAAATTATCAAAGCAACTTGAAATTTGTATGTTCATGCAGTGATTAAAAACATAAAATTCTTAATTCATTCAAATTTATCATTACAAAGAAAATTATTGACACCCTGAACACTGGTTTTAATACCAAGGGAAGCGTTCATTGGCTTGCTCGGACTGAAAAACCCACAAAACATTTACAAAGTTTTCATTACAGATGTAATGATGACCAGCAGAAAGTGGTTCCAGCATCTGTCTGAGTAAAAGAGTGAACTCTACCTCATCAAGGGCGGGGTGGAGGGCAAAGAGTTCACGATGGCGATTGGCCTTGCGTTGCTCTTCGTTGTGCCTATCAATCTCCTCATTGGGGGCACGGTCGAGGAGGTGAGGCAGGAGGGCATCGGGGAGGGAGTTCTTCAAGTCAAAAATGCTGCAGGCCCAGCTGCCGCGTGGGGTGTCATCTATGGACATCGACCGCCGCTTTAAATCATCCTGTAGGACAAACCGCAACAAAGTGTGTCACAGGCACACTAGCTCACTTCCACAGCATTTAAGTAAACTCCTGTATCTGAATTTATATGGTCCTAAAAACATCTTTGAAATACCAATCAAATATTTTATAAAAAATTAAGACAAATCAATTGTTCTTACAACTGAATGATTTTGTACCTGGTCGTCCTGGTAGCTGCTGTTGTCTGGCATCTCATCAGCCTCAAAGACTTGTTTGGGAAGGCCTTTCTGACGCTCCTTCTGCTTGTCCAGAGTGTTGGGGTTAAAGCCTGTACCAAGTTTGTGGTATCTGGGAGAGCAAGCAATGATTTAGGACACTGTCATTAACTTGTTTTTATGCTTAACACAGTTATAATTTTTTCAGATATAATCCCCACTTTAAAGCGTTAAAAAGTGAATTTTGTAAAAATTTCATATGGTGGAGTCTTACTTTCTGTTGACGATAGCCCAGTCTTCTGTGTAGGATCTGACACAGTCTCTGACATGAGGATCAGTGTCCCTGCAGCCAGACAGACTCAATCAATCAAAAGAGCTTTATATTAATAGGAACAGTGAGACTCTGAATGCATTCGTCTAAGTGAAAAAAGATGACAGGCTACTAGACTGATGTCCCTTAATCTTTCCCATATCACACATTGCGACATACACCTGCAGTGTTTGTGCCACCTCTTCAGAAATATAATAAGTGAGAGCAACACTAAGAAACCACATCAAGCCCACAGGTCTTTTATCTTTATACATATACTACAACTTTTACAGTAAGAAAAAAACAGCAGTAATGAAGTCTAGGAGAATCATTACATTAAAGAAATATACACTCTGCTTTATCTCACAAAGCAAGTCTAAGTATTCAAAGTAGTGCTGATAAGTTGATACTTATCAGCACTACTTTGCATACTTAGAAAAAAAGTAACCTTTTTCCGAGTCATTTTAACCTCCAATAGACCAAAAGAAATTTTAAAAAATAACCAAATTTGAAAAAAATACTAATAGAAGCTTACACAAAAACACCACTATTTTTTTAGATAGGCTGCTGATTGAATGATTGATAAGATAATATAAATATATGAAGCTTCCTGTATGCAGTATGTAACACAACGCTGCAAGAAAAGCTCATGACCATGTGGCACACGACTCATATTTTAACTGATTTAATTTAGAGTGTTCTTTATTCAAGTTTTTAAATGTTTCTAATAGCAAAAATATGACTTTTCATTTAATAATTGAGCTTTAACACTGATTGTGTGGATAGGCCACTTAAAAAATGAATCCAGCTATTATCCAGTTTATTTAAATAATTTGCTTTAGAAACATGCAATATTTAAAATGCTCTAATAAGTAAAAACCTAACATGGTCACCAAAAACACAGTGTGAGACTGTACTTAACTCCACACCTGTTACTACCACATACAGTATTTTAATCACACAGCAGCCTTACCCTTCCTCTGGGACAGCTTGTGCCACTGTGCGACACTCCCTGGGTGTGTAAATGACCTCAATATCATCTGGGGGAAACTCAATAAGATCTCTCAGGGGACCTGACTCGACGATGGGAGGGTGAGTGATAAGGTACTCCTCAAAATCCACCGGCTCCACTGCCTCTGTGAGGGGAACCTGGTAATAAAGGAAGGAGAGATCAGTGGGATGGGAAAGTTAATTAGCTGTTAAGACATAGTCAGCCGTTCAGTTCTCCTGTCAGTGCCTCTTCTTTGTTTCAACTGTACATAAATGTCTTGGCAAAATCATTAAGTCTCTTTTTTTCAATAAAGGCTTATGGGGATTGATTACCCATACAGCCTCTACGGAAAGGAACAGTTATGAGTTATTCATCAATCTTTGTTTCAGCAGGTTCAGCAGGTTCAGTTTAAGTCTGAGTGTGTGTGTCCATGTTTGTCAGTCCCGCTCTCCGTCTTGAGGAATCTGAACACAAATACCGTTCAGAGTTTAATTAAAAGCCAACTGTGGCCTAATTAAGCAGAAGAGGGGGAGTATTTGCTCGTGCTCTGGCTCAGCGCTACTGACAGTCAACCGACGCTACCCCTTTAACAAACATGCTCTCTGGCGACATATACTTGTAACCCTCATAACCCTAACTGCAGTAGCGAGTGGATGTGGTGAACAGGCCAGTAAATGGTTATCCTTTGTGGTATTTAGCGAGACATAAATAACACTTTAGCCATTTAAATAACTACCAACTTCACAGAAAATGTCCTAGGTTGTAATACAGTGTTACACTAAGACCAGTGTCAGCAGGTCTATTGTTAAAATACTGTATTTACTTTATAATGCATGTCTGTAATTGAGCCTACTTTTCCATCCTTATAAATTTGCAGATGTTGAGCTAAAATAAAAAAAATCTACAATTGTGCAGTAAGGAATACCAGTAAAGAAGTAACAAAAATCTAAAGCATAGCAAATACCAGAAATCATACCCCACTGAGCAATAGGTTTTGTTAAATTGTTTTATGTATGTGAGTTAATCAAATGTAAACTTAACTTTATTGATAGCTCATATGTTTGTTTTACAGACATAGCAAACACCAGAATTATATCTGGCCAAAAGTGAAAAATTAAACATTTAAGAATACAACACAAGCACTGAAAATTAGGCTGGATGTTCGGAGAAAAAGCAGTTGCAGCAGCTGTCACACTAGAATTCTGATCCAATAAAGGCTGTCAGCATTATTTTAATTTCAAAAGTCTTTCAGATTACTCACTGTGTTGCTTGTTGTGGTCCCAACATTAAGGTTTTTAAAGAGTTGTGGGGAGCCCCCATACTGGCCAGCTATCTGCTTCCTGACCTCTGCTGCCACAGTCCTGCAAAAAGAGGAGAAATCGGAAGAGGAAAAGTGTGAATACAGTCATGCATGATTTATGATCCACAAACAAGACCTCGTTGGCTCAATTGTAATTAGGGCCGAGGATCGCAGAGAAAGTAATAACAAAATGCCACGGCAACATTTTGTCCTCAAAAACAATAATAGTATTGGCATTAATGTGATTCTGCAATAAACAATATTGAAAGGCAGTGGGCTATTATTGATTATGATTAATGCTGCAAGTTGGTCTTTTATTTTATTGTGTTATACCTGTGCAAGTGGGGAGGAAATTATCTTAATCAAATGGTAAAATTAAGCAAAATATTACTCAGGTGGTATCTCCATCCCCATAGCCTGACATAGCACCCTACAAGTGCTATGTCAGAGGTTTGATTCCAGTAAGACATGTCATACCCTTCTCTCTTCCATTGTTTCCTGTCTCTTTCTACACTGTGTAACAGTCAAACAGAAACAAAATGCCAACAACTTAATCTTTAAGAAATCTGAGGTGTAAAATGTGTGTGGAAAAAGAAGGAAACATCTCAAAGTGCAAAGGGGGGATAAAAAATATCACACTTTTATTTCTGAGAACATAAGGAGCAACCCCTTTATTACAAAGTGAATTATTTAATGCAATAATATTGTGTTTTAGGATTTTAACGCAACATGACAGTTGGTGTCTGGTGAGATTTAATGCTATTCAACTAAAATAAATTTGAAGTGTAGAAACATGTCTTCATACCTCTGGATTTTGTAAATTTCCGCTTCAGTCCCTTAAGCTATCATAGATGAGGCTGACTAACATTGACCATTACACTTCTTGTCCTTTTAAGATTTTCACTCTGCATCCCTACTCATAGTCTTACTATTTTTTTCTCAGAAAGTATTAATATATTACACCCAGACAAAGAGGAAAGAAATAAAAACCTCCGGACCCCAGTGGTCAGCACAAAGCCCTTGGTGTATAACCGATACACAGGTCCTTTAAATCACAGCAACCATCAAGACCTTTGCCTTGAACAAAACAACAACGCAGCAAGTAGCCAAAAGTGACACAAACAAATAACAATTAGAACCAAGGGTAAGGCTTGACACTGAAGACTCAAGGTTCACAGGTAACACAGAGACAATAAGGATCCAACAGTTAGTCTGTTGGAGGCTATAATTAAATGTTTTTCATTCCTTTCTTTTTATGAACAGTAAGCTGTCCCATTTCCCTGTCCCTGTTGAATATTACCTTAAACTCTCAACAATGATTCAGTGATGATGTTCAAGGATTAGGTGGACTACAATCAGCAGGGCTGCAAAACCCCCTAAAGCCAGCTACTGCAGTGTTGAGATCATCACTGCTCCAACAAAAACACTGTATACAAGCAGACATGGTCCTTATCACCCAAAACAAAAAGTAAAATGAAAGCTGCATGGTCTAATCTGCCAGCTCAAGATAGAATGATAATGTTCTGTAGTAGGGATCCAATGGCCTCTCCAGCTTAGTCTTGCCACCACTGGAGAAAGTTGGAAGCACTGAACCAACAAACACATTCCACAGTTCTCCCCAATGCCTCTTACCAGATCTTTACTTAGCACTGGTCAAAGCACAGAGGAATAACTTGATTACTCAAACAGCCTCTGTAGCTATCACTTCAAGATGGCAACAATATTTACCCAAAGGAACAAATTCTAAACTGGTGGCACTGGTAGATTATAATAAGCAGGCAATTCCACTGAGACATGTGGTTTAAACTTCTAGCCAAAGCCACTGGCAATTTTAGTCACAACATTTGCCTAAATATGTGACATGACCTAACTCATTTTCATTACTTAAAAGTCAGCATGCCTTAGATATATACAAAGAGACACTTTTTCACCTCTAAATGAATAACATGAGCTAGGTAAACAGTTTTCACATGAGTCTGAAAATCAGTACAAAATTCTTTAACCTTATTTATCAAGTTACATTGAGATGCCAACTGAACTGACCAAATCACCAAATGGATACAACATCACAAAGACACTGAGATACAACGGATAGCAAACAGATGCACCCTTTATGAAGATTTAATGTTCATTATTGCATGTCAGATAATTTTTGCCTCATCTTTATGTGACATTTTGAGGCCATAGTCTATAACGATGTGGTAGTAGTGACAACATATTTTAAGCTGTATATGATGTCATTGCTTATTTGCATCTGTATCAGGAGTCTCTCTCTCTCAGTCTGTGTGAATAACTAGCCAAGAGGTAAGACATGTCCATAGAAATTATTATGAAATTCCAACATTTTGTTGCAGTTTTCATTTATGGTTGTTGGATCCCACTATATTAAAATAGTTCAAACACCAACAAAGAAATGAGCTTTTAGCATGATCATGACAGCAGAAACTTTTAAGTCTATCCATTGTCTTGTTAATTTTTGACCTAAAGTTAAATAAACAGCGCACAACTAGATTAATTTTATTGGTACGAGTAATAAAAAAAAAAGTGTTTTTTTTTTTTATAGCTGTGGGAGATAACTGTCTGGTTTTACCAAAACTCTCTCTCTATCTACCTACCAATCCTTCAATCCATCTATCGCCTTGGATGATGGTATTTGACAGCGAGCACAAAGCTCTTTGTTAAAGAGATTACTTTGATCTGTCTGAGGGGCGGGGAACAGATTATAATATCGCTATCTGATAGCTGCCGAGGGAGGCTTTTGTTTCCAGTCATACTGTACTACAAATATCTACTTTCTCCTATCAATGGGTTACTACTTAAAACCTAACTCTACAAAGTTCAGTCACATCTCTACCAGAGCCAGTTGTACCCAGCGGCTCATCGTTAGCTACTGCGGGCAATATGGCTAGCTAACTGTCCAAAATTAACGGTTTTTAATGAACGATAACTCCCTTTTGCTACGGATAATTACTGAAAACCTAACTCCTTTTGCCAGAATACATGTATTACAACGGTATTACATTTCACTCCTTTGTTAGCATTCAGAAAAAAGACACCAGTCGCTGACTGTCTGGGTGGGTCAGAGCATCTTTGCTGATATGGCTAACGTTAACGAGCGGCTAGCTCGGAGCAGCCAGGCTGTTCTGGTAGCTGGGCCTCCTTCACAGGGGTTCCCTCAGCAGTGGTCTGGGGCGACCTACATATAAGCGTAAAAGTGCTCGGTGTGCCTTTCACAAGCTTGTTTGGGGGTCTCGAGTCTTTACCTGCTAATTTTCTGGGCGAAGGCGCGGCGTTCAGCCATGGCAGTGGCCGCTGATGTGCTTTCACGAAATTCCCAGGCAGGCGACTGCAGGCAGACTCCGCTTTCCACTCACTCACTACGGCCACAGGGAAAACGGGAGAATGGGATCATTACCGTAATTACTACAATGATGTGCAACGGAACACACCCAAAGAAAAGCCCCTGCGCACTGTATTATGAGAAGTGAACGGAGAACAATTCAACCGCTGTAGAGAACAAATAACACTATATTCAACCATGAAGTTCACTAAAATTTGGAAAATGTGTAAAACGGGCAGGGCAATTTTTTTTCATTCTTACCGTCCATTTATTCTCTTTAGACTATCGTAGCAACTAAGCGCAAACAGCAGTTTCCAATCAGTTAATTTGGGTAAAGGCAGTAAATTGAATTTTAAACTTCGTGATTTCAGCTGGAATATTTGACATGCACAAGACAAAATTTGTAATACATTTAATCTTAATAGACGTTGCAAAATGAACACAATGTAGAGGAAAAAGTCAAAGTGTGCATAAACGCATTCTTTTATTTAAACACATTATCCCACTTTAAGTCGATAATAAAAATAAATAAATTTCCTTTTCGCAGTCCCTAGATTCAAAAAACGACTTGAAAAATAATTAAACTGTATTAGCATAATTGTATCACCTTAAATTTTATAATATCCACATGTGTAAAGGAGTAATCGATGTGTTGTCACTGTAATGGGTCGGTCTCTTAAATAAGGAAAGCTTGTAGATGATTATCAACTCACCATTGTTATAACAGCGATGACAAGGGAAAAATCAAGTAATGTGGTGAAGGTGATTTAGTGGCGCCTATGGCTTTTATTTGTCGCCTTACATTTATACAAGAAGCAGCGCTCGGTTTGTTTCAGAAACGAACCAAAACAAGCGGAGTATTCATCCACAACAGCGCGGGTGGTGCAAGAAAAGCTTAAACGCCGCCCGCTCAGGCCACTTTGATAAATAAATCAAGCTTTCGAGACCTTCTCCTTCCTTCCTTTCTTACAGGCGGAAACACCGTTCGTCACGTGACTTGACTCCCTCTACTTCCTCCATGTAAACATTGGCGATAACGATATAGCGTTCAGTAATCATGGTCGACACGATATGTTTGAAATTATCAGTGTAACACAATGTGACGGTTGAACTTTTTAACGGAACTTTACAGCGGGTGTATGCGGAAGAACACTTGTATCGAGGAAGCTCCAAGGTAACGACTTGTTCAATTCAACCTGTGTTTTAATGTAACTTTGCACCGTGAAGTGACTGTTAGATTATGTGACTGTATGTGTTTACTCCGTGCACCAGAGTTTAAAGGCTGTGTGGGAATGGGTTCCATCCCAATCTGGTCTAAATGGAGAATAAAGGGAGCGACGAGGTGGAAAAATTGAAGACAAAGTTCTTGTCAGTGTGGCACAATGTGAAGTACAGTAAGTAATTTGCTTGAGGCCAGTAAACACACACACACGCACACACACAAAGACCAGAACCCGAGCTTAGTCCTCTCTGTCTACTTCGTTTCTAATGCTTTCATGCATCGCTGCTGTGCTGTTTCGACCTGTCCCTACAGTCCACAATCTTATTTTCTCGACTGCGTTTGAATCAGGTTAACTGCCCTGGAATCTGTACAAGTAAAATGTGAGGAGAACAAAAGTATCATGTAGTGCAGAAACGAGAGACTGCACAAATAAAAACAAGCATCAGAATTCAGTGAGACAAGGACGTACTGCTGTTGAGTCAGCCCTTTAAATAGTTCTCTGTCATACTATCCACGCTGGCTTGTGTGCCACATTATATTCTTTTAGCTCACTGAGAGTAAAGTTTCTGCTGTGTCTGTGAACCTAGTTATTATCTGTCCTTTATGTTTCAGTGGGTAAACAATAACATTAGTACTTGAGTGGGCAGTAATCTTTGGATCGACCCAGAACATTGAATGATGAGTGTTGTAAAGTAGGTGTGCCAGTTAACTGGGTAAATAGAACGACTCAGAGTATGTGTTTTCTCATGTTAAACCTAACCATAATATTGTCTTTTTTTAATTGTGTATCTTAGGTTGGGCTTTGAAAACAAAGACCTCATTCAGTCGAAATTCCCCGGTGCTTCTCCTTGGAAAATGTTACCATTTTAAGGCAGAGGGTATGGTGTACACACACAAGCAAATCTCATTATTATAATATAAAAACACACTGAGTGCATTTCCTGTACTGGCATTTACATGAAAAACAAAGGCCTGAAACACATACATTTCCAGGCATTCATATCTATTATTACTCTAACAGCCATGAGGGCTGTGGTAAGGATTTAATCACAGAGTAAAACAGTTGCATCACTAAAACACTAAACAAGTCATGACAATGATGACAATGCACTAAGCCACCAGTGTTGGGTGATTTGTTGTCATACAAACACTTGGTACACTGATAACATATAATCACAAATATTTAGGTGGTAAACGGTGGGAAAACATTTCAATTGTGTCTTGTTTTTTTATTGCATGTTACAGTTCAAGCAAAACAAACAAAGATGCTCACCATGCACATATCTGTCCTGACATGAGACACAAGTCTATATATTATGTTCAAAACCAAAATAGTAAAACTTTGAAAGAAAATGTTGTAAACCAGTAGATTTATCATCTACACAAGACACTGGATGTCAGTGTCACAGCAAATCAGTCACATGTGAATTGTTTGCTTCAGATGACACCAGTTCAGCAGAGGCCTGCTGTGAGCTCTCTGATGAGGACTTCATCATGGGGAACGTGGAGGCTTTCCGCAAGGATTTTGCATCCAGATTGTGGCTCACCTACAGGGAGGAGTTTCCTCCCCTTCCCGGCTCCACGCTCACCTCTGACTGTGGCTGGGGCTGCATGCTCAGAGCCGGGCAGATGATGCTGGCTCAGGCACTTATTCTGCACTTCTTGGGCAGAGGTGAGTGGAGTTTTCGTACCACACCTGAGTTACGGTGAAACCCCTTTGATTTAACAAGAAGTATGAAAAGTTTGGACAAAAGTTGCTAAAGAGGAGTTTGATCCTTTTGAATCACAATTGAAGCATATGGTTGTCTGAAATATAATCAAAAGGACAGGGGAGAGTATTTTTGTACTAAACAAAACAGTGTTTTCATTTTTCTCTGGGTTTACTCTCATAATTTCAAACTTTTTGTGAAATGCTGGATTTGTTCTAGTATTTCAGGCCTCTGTCATCTCTTATCGTTGCATTGACTTCTTTAAAGACTTTGAACCAGACTAAACTTTTGACAAGGGATCAAACTGGCAGTATCAAGGTATTGCTTCATCCTATGGCATCATAACCTCAAACAAAGGGCTGATCTATAATAATTGCCAGGGACAGAGCTTGGACAAACACCTGTCATATATCGTGCATGCTAGGTAAACGTAATGTTAATTTTGAGCATCATGATTTTAAAAAATACAGCAGTATAAACATGTTATTTTCATTTTGTCATTTTGGTTTACTAATTTCAAATGTTAATGTACAATTTGTATTAAATAACTACTGTTGACTGGGAATTGAGGTGGCCAATATGGCAGACATCTAGAGGCTGCTTATGCCACGCAGCCACCAGGTGTTTGTTTTTGTACTTAAATATGAAGATGGGCATTGATTTGTACAACAGAAGTCATCATTTATAATAAAGAAACCTAAAGATGTAAAAAAAATAAATAAATAAAGAAGGTTGTACAGTTTTTGATTAGGTCACATACTTTTGAAGTGCACTGCATCTGTAGTTCATTTATTTAATTTCACTTAAGTGTTTTTTTTCTACACAGAAAGGCAGACTTGTAGCCCTTTTTCAGAGTTTCCTAATTCTCTGTAAAAGTGAAAGTTTAATTTAGTTGATGCAAGGCATTTAAAATGAGTGAATTCCTCATATCTTTCTCAGATCTATTGTCTCTGAAGTGTCCTAGACTTTATGGGTCCACATAATGAGATGACTGCCAGTTTAATGCAGTCATTTAGAAAACAATATTTAAAACTTGTTCTTCTGTCAAATCTAAAATATGTCACTAATGAAATATTTCTCTATAAAATGACTAATGGCCACTTAAATATATTTATTGATCAATTTCACTTTGATTCACTTTTAGATCAAGGTCATTTTGTTAATGCCTTAGACTCTACTCTGGCCAATTTTATAGCCGGGGCCACTCCCTTTCTCTCCGCCTTCAGCTCCCACCCTGTTTGTAAGGCTAAGGCACCGTTAAAGTGAAATACTGGGACAATCAAACTTATAATTGAACAGAATGACACCAATTCTGTTACTGAAGAGCACAATGTTCTGTCTGTTTAAGACGAAACCTTTAATTTCACAAGTTCTCAAAGACTTTTCGTTCTCAATGGTGATGCTGTAAATGGAACTTTGATGTGTTGAATGAAAGGGTTCAGAGATCCTCACTAACAGCTGGTCTAATAGGTGCCTTTCTGTTTTTTTCCATTAGTGAGATCGGGCTTTGAAATTCTATCAGCTTTTCTTGTGCGACAAAATTTTGATTTGTTTATCTGTTTTCTGCATTTTCACGTCAAATTTGTTTTCCACATTTGATTTCTTTCAATATATCTTTTATGTCTCATCTCTTTAAGTATTCAATTGTATTAACAATGTGGAAAACGTGGCAGACACATATTTTTGGAGAGATTCTGAATTTGAAATTAGTAATATTTATTCTTCTCAGACCTATAAAAATTCAGTTGTCTTATTCGTTGATTTCTTGCTTTATGCTTTCATAATCTAACATAGATATTCCAAGATTTTGCCGAGAAACATGTTCAATAATTATTTTTAATATTTGTATCCACAGAAATATAGGATGCTTATCTTTCCATGCACAACCACTGGTTTAGGGAATATAGTTCTTAAGCTTAATAAAATTTGTTCAGTTAGCCACAACCAAAGTAACATGTGCATCTACAGCTGTCTTCAATACATTATTTATTCCTCCACAGACTGGACCTGGTCAGAAGCACTGGCGCTCCAGCCTTTGGACACAGAGACATGGACTGCCACTGCAGCCAAGCGTCTGGTGGCCTCCCTGGAGGCTTCTTTGCAAGGGTCCCCTGGGCCCTCACACCATGAATCACCACCCGTGCATCAAACTCAGCCCTTGGGGTCTGCAGAAGAGGCAGATGCACATTTGAAAGAGATGTACCACCGCACTCTGGTATCCTGGTTTGGGGACAGCCCCTCTGCTCAGTTAGGCCTCCACAGGCTGGTCCGCTTGGGCCTGACAATGGGGAAGCAGGCAGGAGACTGGTATGGGCCTGCTGTGGTGGCACATATCCTCAAGTAAGTTTAATTGTGGTTCCTTCAAAAATCAAAACCTTTTAAGTGTGTCCCATATACCCCACTGGATCACATAATTATTTTTAACTCCTCAGGGCAAAATATATGTTTTTTTGCTGATTTGAATAATTATTTCATAATTGTTTGAGATTAGCTAAGTAAAAAAAAACAAAGAATAAAATTTAACATGTGTGAGTAATTAGGCAAACAAAATTTTACATTGGAGAAGCTGTAAGCAACATAAGCAACATAGTTTTATTTTTACTTAAGGAATTCTCACTATAACAAAATTGTAATAATTAGTTTTCTGTCAATCAACAAAACAATGATTACTTTAATACTGTTCATGTATTGATGTTTTTGTTGATCTTATTTTACCTGGTATTTTTTAAAATGAATATTAGGAATCTGAGTAAACAGGAAGATGGTGGCAAAACATTTTGATTAAGAGAAAAAAATTTTAAAGGATAAGCAATATTTTTTATATTTATGTGTGTGTGTGTGTGTGTGTGTTTTAAAGTGTTTTAAAAAGCTCAAGTTGCATAAAAAGCTAGCAGATCAATAAATTAATGGAAATAAACCAGGAACCACGTCGGTCGTCACTCTCAGTACTGTGTGTTTGTGTCATTCGCTCAAATATACTATTCTGATTCAACACTAGTTAATTTATTAATGTTAAATTATTAATATCATAAGCTGATGGTAGTGGTGCTTACTCAGCATTAGCTCTCCTGTAAACTTTAACAACCTCTCTGTCTGTCTGCTCCCTCTGTCTCTCCTCCATCTCCCTCTTAGGAAAGCTGTCGAGGAAGCGATGGACCCTGGCTTGGCGGGTATAACTGCTTATGTCTCCCAGGACTGCACAGGTGTGAAAGATGAGCCTGCTGTTGATAAAACAGGATACTGGGCACAATGCCCATACTGACCCTTCTTTTCCACCATTCCTCTGCTGCTGGGAGACTATGGGGCTGCTTACAATTGTGATGGGAAGCTCAGCTAGCACATCCACCAAAAAAAAAATCTAGAATGTCCTGTTCAAGCCTCTTCTTACACCTAAAACATGGGTTTTAATTAATTTAATAGCCAGAACATGGAGTGAATTTAACTTCCAGAGTGATTACAATTAAATCCTACATAGATGCTGTTTTCTTCTTCTCCAAATGTAATGATTTGATAACTTTTGTTGTTTTATATTACTATTAATTACATCTGTTAGGGATTCGGTTGGTCAGAAAAAAACAAGGTGACTGGAGACATTACCATGATCTCTGAATATCTGTTATGGATTATTTACACTCTTTTCTGACTCATTAGAGATTAGGCCATTTAATAATTAATTGTAAAACCTACTGACAATTAATTTATAATTAAAATAGTTGTTTGTTGCAGCCCAAATGAAACTTAAATTCATAATTGGGATGGTTTTTAGACTGTATTTAAACAGAGCAAAAACAGAATGAAACTCATTTTCAGAAGGATGGATTAAACAAAAAAGTCACAGCAAAAAAAGAATATTTGCCAAAATTTCATCCAAAAGTCATGATTTGAAAAGAAGACAGATGAAGAGTTTGTTGTTCACACTGTGAAATATTTCATGATTAAGTGATATTTACACCTATTAAAAACTTGTACCAGCATATGGATAAAATCTGCCTATATTTTGACAATTTGAGACACAAGAACTTTGTAACTCACAGGCAAAATTACACTCAGTCCCCGCCATCAGACCTCGATAACTTGCACTGTCAACAAAAAGACAAGACTGAGAGTGTGATAAGCACAGAATGACTGATGGATTAACAGATAAACAACACAGACATAGAGACAGACAAAAGACCCTCATCTGACCTTTTTGTTATTGATCCTCCATAGTGTACAGTGCTGATGTCATCGATAGCCACAGGACACCAAGACCAGGGCAGGCCTCCCCTTCCCCACAGAACGACCAACCAGCATCTGCCTCCACCCTGCCAGACGACCGAGCCGTCATCATCCTCATCCCTGTGAGGCTGGGAAGTGAGAAGACAAACCCTGAGTATTTTAATGTTGCAAAGGTGAGCGACAAATGTAGACCAGAGGTCATTTTTAGAACTCTTTTTTAGTCAATCTTTTGGCGTTTCAGAAGATTTTAGACATACGCTCACAGTGATAAATAAATAAGAGTAATTCTCATACTGTAAAATGGGATGCGGTCACCTGGCAAAAGGAGAGTTTAATATATCTGTTTCACTGTCATTGAAAAATAGTGTGTGGCAAACAAAGTGAAAGTATTTAGGCTCCAGTCAGATGTACTTTGTATTTCTCTGTCCCTCTCTCTGCATTTAGAGCATACTGAGTCTGGAGTACTGCATAGGCATCATCGGAGGGAAGCCCAAACAGGCCTGCTACTTTGTAGGATTTCAAGGTTAGTGTTAGCGAAATACAAAACAGAAAAAGACACACAGAGAGAGGTTGGTGTGAATAGCAGATTATTTTGCATAATATACCCTTCTCATGTGAGGAGACTAAGTACGTTAATATATTCCTGTTTGCGTGAGGAAAACGGAGAGGAGTGGAGATGGAAGCAAGTGAAGCAGGGCTTACTTTATTCTCTGTGACCCATCAAAGCCTCACCCATTTATCACAAGTAAACCTCCCAAGTTGTGAGCAGTAATTGATTTCCATAGGAGGCATGCATTAAATTTTATCTAGGGCCCCAAAGTGAGCCACTCTTCATCACCTTCAAGAACCAGGAGGAACCTTCAGTTGTACATCTTTGCAGTCAATATTTACGCATTTACATTTTACCAATTTGAAATACAGTGGTGGATGATGTCTAAATGACAAGCAATACATTCTCCTTGCCAAGTCGCAGCTCGGCGCAGCATTTATCATATGCAAATGGTCGAATATAATTGCGTGTTTGTAAAAGTAATTCCCCCACACAAAAATTAAATGACAACCTCTTTTTCGTGGGTGTAACGAATGTGCTTGTACAAACGCATCTGATTATGCAGAATTTAATCCACCCTGGTGGATATTAAAAAGCAACAACCTTCTGGGAGGCATATTTGACGCACACAAGCCTAACAGTAGGCCAAGCGGGTGACTTTGAGCTGCTCTGCATAGAAATTGAAGAGAAGCGCGTTTTTGTAATAATCCGATGTTTTTGAATAACTTGTCTTTTGTTTTGTCCTTGCAGATGACAGCTTGATTTACATGGACCCTCATTACTGTCAGTCTTTTGTGGATGTCAGCACCAGCGATTTCCCTCTCCAGGTAATGTGAAATTACACAGACGAGCTGACTGGGGCCCTAGTAACGTGAATTTAATAGTTTCTGTTAGTACTTAAGGGTATGAATCTTAAAGCAGCCCTCGGACCAATTACTGAGTCCCTATCTGCTGATGTATTTGCTGCACAGATGTGTGAAGCTGCCACTTAAGAGAAATACGACAAATACCAGATTAGGTACTGTGAGCCTGAATATTTCAGGACCCATACATAAAAATCAGCACACAGCACTGTATAGCAACTTTGTTTTATGCTTTTGCATGCAGTGGTATGCAATGTGACAACACACCAGAGTTGTAAATTTATGAATACTGTGACAGCAGATAAATTGGATTTCATTCATCAAATGATGCAGAATACGTCTCATTCACTGTTGATGCTGTCATGGAGTGTATGCATGCCCTGCAGTTGTTGTACATTATCTGGCCTTTCAGCTCGATGAACATTTTCTGGTGTATTTTTTTTTTTTTTCTAGTCTTATCACTGCCCCTCACCAAAGAAGATGCCTTTCAGCAAGATGGACCCGAGCTGCACCATAGGTTTCTACTCCAGAAATGCTCAAGACTACGAGAGAATCAGACAAGAGCTGTCTAAGGTAGGGAATACTACTGCCTTAACACAGGACTCCTTGAAAATCACTATACCATTGCCAACAGTTCATGATATTATCATTGTTTTTTTAATTATTATTTTATTAGAATTTGTAGTAGTAGTAAAAGCAGCAGCAGTAGTAATACTAGTATAATTTGCAGTGGTAGTAGTAGTAGTAATAGTAGTAGTGATAACTATGTTTGTGCCCTGAAAATATGTAGTCAGAAAGATAAAAGTTGACCACTAGGTGGCACCATTTAGCCATGAATCTGACAGAGTTCTTACTTCTTCAAACCACTTAAACGATGCTGGGGAGATGCTGTAAACCAGAGTTCCCTTTTCAAATCCATCTTGCCTCTGCTAAGGAGACTCTTTATAGATTATATTGATAATGGTGTGCTGTAATTTTCCTGGCTGCAACTTTAGAACAAATAAGGGTTAGAGATGATACCCCTTGTTAGGCTAAGTGATGAAATTAAAACCAAACTGTGATGAAAGCATAGTATGGAACTAGTACCAGTCTTAAACACAGGTCTGTTCTTGTTGTTCCAGGTGCTGCAGCCATCAGGGAAGGAGAAATACCCAGCATTCACTTTCGTGCAAGGTCATGGCAGAGATTACGACCTGTCGGCCAGCCTCACCCAGGAGAAGAGAGAATGGCCTTTCATCCGTGACCCACGGAGGACGGTCACCACTGCAGGGGACTTTGTGCTGCTTTGACGGCGCTGTTTTTTAAGACCACTGACAGGGAACTTCTTCTTCTAATGAACTGAGCTGCTTGATTATCCAAAGCCTCACGTCTAAGGCTATGGTGACACTGAAGGTTATGGAGCATTTTTTTGAACTACAGTAATTCAATGGATAAGTCCTGGAAACTTAGTTGCAGATTCATTTTTGTCAACTAGTTTGACTTGTGTTTACTGTCCAGCAACGTGAGTATTGCTGGGCAATTTTGTCAGGAAGCCTTGGGTCATTGTTTCTGGTATTCAGCCTATTTTAAAGCCTTTTTTTCTTCAAGAGAAGATGAATAGCCAGGAGAACACTATTTGTTTTGCACCATTATCTATAATTTTGTAGACTTAAGACAAGCTGATGACAAGGACTATATCAGCACACCAGATTTCAGGTGATTTGGTGTCGGATTTTTGGGGGCCTGAAATTGTCACTTAAAGGGATTTGCTGATAATGATCATTAGGTCCAGTTCAGCACTTGAATGTCGCCATGCTCTCGAGGCCAACAATGTCATAGTGCAGCAGTCACTATGACTGATCAGTGTTGACTCACTTAACTCACTTAAGGCTAAACCTATGGTATTTCTTAAGTGTGATTTTCATTGGCTTAAGAGGAGTATAAGGGCTCTCTGAAAATCAAGCACAGTAACTTTTCCAGGCTTTCCTGTTGAAGTATTTAATCAAACAAGAGGACTTCTCCAGCCCTCTAAAACACCTAAATAACAGAGGAATAAGTGGACATATGCTTTGAAGGACAACTGCCAAAATTTCCTTTTTATTTATTCACACCAGAGCTCATTTCCCCTCTGTGAGCAATAATGCACGATGGTGTTGTGTGATTATGATTGTTTGCCATCCTTAGTGTTTTTGAGCTCTATTAATTTTGAGTGAGTTATGGATCATAGTGCAAGTGACCGGTGGTGATAGAGGGGTTTTTGTCAAAGGGTTAATGTCATGTGCTACATCTCAGTAAAAACTTACTGCTGCAAATGATCCTTAGTGATAAAATTCCACAGTGGTAAAAGGATTTGCTGCATTTGTCAAAAAAATTTAAAACAACAGCTGAAGTAAAAACATGAAAAACACTTGTAAGACAGATTTGGGGAATAATAGTAAAATATATGATAGTTAAATTATTTGTAGAATTTAACCTTACTACATATGAATTCAGAGACATATTGTGTTAATGCTCCAAATTAATATTGTCTATATACGCTGTATGCAGTTAACTTTTTTTCTGATTTTCTAACATTTCCTATTGTATTTCTTACCATATTTTGTACTTTTACCCCCCCCCTGTAATCTAAAGAAGAGAGTGACTAAATGATTTACTGCTGTTCTTTTATAACACTTAAAACAAGTAGGTGTGAAGGAGTATACAAGAACATGTAAGACTACAGAGTTTGATCATGCACTTTGATTCTTTGATTCTTCACTTCAAAAACACTGAAATATTCTGAACCATTTTCATGTGCTTTCTTGCATCGCAACACCTGCACATCTGCAAAGTTGAAAAGTGTTTTGAACACTACCAGGCAATAAAAAAGTTTATTAAAGTCAAAATATTTGCTTTTCCTAATCGATTTGTTTCTGGGTCCACTTGAAGAATTTGAGGCGGCTTTGGCAAAATAATTAAAAAAAAAATATTTTCTTCATTTCAGTGCTTGATACAAATCTCAGTGGTGTGTTGAAATGTATTCAATCCCTTTCTCTTCCAGTCAAATGCAGTAGATTAAAACTAATCGTACGTGCTAACCATCTCTACAGCCCATTAACCAGGGACCGGAAAAAATGTGACCCAGTGACACTGGCGGCAATTGTGTTCCTCTGTGGAGGAAAAGAAAATATCCTTGTGTGCAAAGCTCTGTTACCATGGATAATCTGTGTGTTGCCCCCTTAGTTTGAGCTATGCCTGACTGTTTTCCTGTACAATACAAATTCTTGTATTATGATGAGCCTTGCTTTTTAAAGGAAGGAACTGTCCCTTCTCTGAGGGAGCCAGGGCAAGGGTGAGGATGGATGGACGGAGAGGAAGAAGAATCCCTCATCTGTTCTCCTCTCTACCATGGAGAAGCAATGGCAAAACACATAAAGGCATCATTTAGATCCCCTGTCTGATCTCAGTGTTCGTCCATGTCTTTTTTCTTTTTCTGTCGACGGCCGACCGGCTGTGTGGACAGAGCGGGAACATCAAGTATGCAGAGGCAAAGGAGCGGCAACATTCTCCGACTTTGGAGGATGGAAAGGAAGAGGAAGGGTTGAATGGGCAGGAGGGAGGGGATGGGACATTTGGGGATTTTTGTGAGAAACATGAAAGAGCGTTTGTGCTGGGGGGCACACAGTGCTCTGAGGGTTGACTGTGTTCTCCATGTATTTACAGGGGGATGTATGAATATTTGATTAATGAGTCACAGGCTCGGGGGAAATGCAATAAGCGAGCGGTGGCTTTACAAAGCAAGCCCATCACACGCGCACACACAAACACATAGACCATACCCTCCCATTTAGCGCAGCTGCCTAAAGTGTCATTGACATTGCAGATTCCTGAAAATCTAATCTGCAGCCGAGCAAATTCCTCACAAAGAGGGAGTCCATGAGAGTCATTCCTCTGTTCCACAGATGGATAGATGGATGGGGAGTGTGTGAGGGGCAGGGGGGTTACACGAAAAGGCTCAGAAATGCCTGATAAAAATTCTCATTTGGAGTCATCCACAGAGGGAAATTGCTTGTGGTATGCAGTCTTTTGAGGGACCAACATTGAATTGGGACAAGTTAGACCCTTAAATACTTTTGTACATGAACATCATACATGTGACCAGGTTTCACCCCAGTGACTTCACTGGGACGACTAGACCTCTGGGACATTTTGTCCAAACCAAAATTTTAGTCTGAGAGCAGCTGTGTAAATCTTGATACCAAGGTAAGCTGTTGAAGGTGTTCAGGCTGATTTTTTAAATGTAACTTTAAAAAAAAAAATTCAAAGAAAAATTAATACAACAGAAGAATTTCAATCACTTTTTCTCAGTTATATGTAGGAAGTAATGAAAGTTTTACGGTTTTGGATTTGGCCTGAAAAACAAGAACAATATGGATTGCTCATTAGAAGTGCATGTATGACAAGATTAATCATGTAATTCTACTGTAAAATTAATGGTATGGACATACATAATGTAAGAAGGTGCTTCTTAATGCGTTATCTTCCCTCCAGGCTTACGGAAGATACACATAAACCCACCACTCGGATGGGTGTCTCAAGTTTTCTGAGTCTCATGCACACAATGTCAGTGTAAAGATATTCTTACAAGGATGATATAATCAAATTTGTAACATTTAGTTGCACTGAAGAAGATAACGGTGGTACACCACAAAATGTTTTGGCTTTTTTCCCCCTCTAACCCTGCGGTTCTCAGGATCTCCTCCAGCCAAGATCACACCATGATGGATGACAGTGAGAACATCCAGGAGAATTGGATTTAACAAAAAGGGAAAGACACAGGGAAAATTTTAATATGCACCCACTATGTGTGTGTGTGCATGTATATGTGAGTATGTATGTGTGTGTCTATGTGAAAATTAAAGAGCTAAAAGTGAAGCATCTGGTCTTTTCCATTCATAGGTAGTGCGTAAATTAATATGGATGAGTGTGTAGTTTACACATGTATGGCTTGTGTGTAAGTCATTTTAAATCTTAGGTGTCACACTCCCTCACTGTCTTCACACCAGGTGCAGGGGTGCTAGATTTATACCCAGTAGCCCTTGCCCACCCTTGTGGAATGCCATGCATCTTCAAACAGGTACTTCACTTTGAAATCTCATCTCGGCGTGATATCTCTAGGCGGCTAAATATATCCGGCACCCGGATCCCGCAGCCGTCGGAGCGTAAATACCGCCTGCGCTGCATCAGACTGCATTCAGAGTCTCAAGTCTGTCCACGCAACTGTCCACTTGTCTCCAGCCGTCTCCTTCTACCAACTCAGCCCCCCCATCTATCCTGTTCACAGGAGCTCCTGGAGAAGTGCTGAGGCATTGCATACCTCACACTTCTCTTCTGGGTTGAGGCCAGACAGACGTCACGATGCTGTGATTAATCAGCACCACACAGGACAGGAGCTGTAAGGGTGCTTCACCACGTGGACATGACCTACAGCACTAAGCAGGTCAGAGGTTCTTAAACTTTTTTCACCCCAGGATCAAACAAGAGAAACATATTTTAAGTACAGATAAAACTTGCTTTTCTTCACATTTTCTCGTTTCGCCAGTGCATATATATTTGCATGTAGTAACTGATGCACCATATTCTAACTAAAAATAGCAGCAGGAGGTGTTTTGATGACTCATCCTTGGTCTCATATGTTCATTAGGTAAGGTTTATAAAAATAACATTTTGCCTTTTTTGCTGACAATGCTGCTTTATCCTGACAGAAGTAAGTGAAATAGATATTCTGTGAAAATTAAATCAAGTCCCTCTGACGTCTTTTAGTGTTCTGAATGGCATCTGAAAGACTCCACCACACCTAAAAAAAACAACAAAAGCCAGTTTGTTGTTGAGCTTTTCTCCCAGGGTTGTCAAATACAGACACTTTGGTTCCAGTGGCAAACCCGCAGCATCAGTAATTGACAACCTGGAAATAAGAGTCAACATTCATCTATTTTCCTCCAGAATCACCAACTACAACTTTTAATGATTCAGAAATAATACAGTAGAGTAAATTTGAGAATATAGTTGATTATTGTATTTTATTGCTTTACCAAACAGTTTTTTGTAATGATTGTCATGGTTTATTCTCTGGCTCAGTTATTTCCCTTTTTATGTTGATAGTCTCCTCTTTGTTTTCTCACTCTCTGTCTTTATTTAATTTCCTGCCTGTTATTATTTGTCCTGTGTTTGATAAGATAATTAGTTTTGTGTGTATTCAGTTTAGTTGTTTTGCCTTTCTCTTCAGTCAGTTTGTCAGTTTCTGCTTCCCAGTCCTGTCTCTGTTCCTCGGTCCACTGTCAGATCCCCAGTCCTCTTGTTATTCCTGTTTTTTTCATAAGTTCTGTCGTGTGTTTTTGATGTTTTTATGTACCAAGTTTCTGTTACTTTTCTGAGCTGTTTTTTCAGCTAGTCTTGTAAAGTTTGCTTTTTGCTTTCTTTACCTTCCGTGTTTGTTTTGTATTTGGATCTTTTCTTTAAAATCTGACAATGATTCCAAAAAAAAAGGATATTCACAGGTAATAAAATGACTTAACTAGGTTGTTAATGGCATATAAAACATATTTTTAGTAAGTTGTTTGTATGTTTAATGATTTCAAGTATATTTTTCAGACCTAACTCATTTGTTTGGACCACTGGGTTAGGTGATTTATTGATGTATAGATGGAGGGCTGGACTTCAGTACCTATGCACACAAAAAATGGGTTATAGCTATTATGACTAAGAAATCAAACATCTGAATATTAAATAACAATTTTGTTCTAAAATCAACAACTGTATTGAACAACAAAAGTCAAACTACTGTGAAATGGCAACTTAAGAACTTGTCATCAAGGAGGGCATTAGTATAGTTCTTAGGAAGCATTGTCTAAATTACATCAATCACATACAATAATTTTTAACATCATAAACCTGCCTTTAGGACAGTAATCAGTTGGGAATTTTGGTTTTAAAAAAAAATTCCTTGCTCCGTCATTATTTCTTTTTCTGATTAAAAATTAAAATGGTGAGATAACCAAAAAACAAAGCAAAAGTAGCAATTTGACAAGAGCTGAAAATTGTTCCTCACTTAACTTTTCCTAAATGAAATGGTTAGACTTTAAAGAGGGGACTAAATTTGCTTTTCACTGTGATTATTTTGCATCAGATTCTTTCTCTCCTCTCACTGAGAGGGTGCACCATGGCAGAGGCCCAAAGCAAAGCTCCTCTCCTTGTGTTGGCTAACCTCGTCCGGCTGCGACAACAAGAAGGGCACTGGAGTTAACATTTAGATAACGGATGTGTGTGCCGCTTTCGATTTCCATTCCTGGTGACAGGGAATCTTAGGAGCACATCACAGGTTGTGTTAGTGAATGCGTGTGTGTTGGGGGTGGGGGCACTTCTGTGTTTCCTGCATCTCAGGGGTGATGTGGAGGAACGCCGAAATTCCTCATTCTGCTGTCCTCTGAGGCATGGCCGGCCCTCTGTCAGCTTTTACTAACCAGATGCATCCGAAACACGCACTGAGGCTGAAGGCAGGGGATATTGCCTGCTGTGTAGCTGTCGACTTGTTTCTTATTGCATGCCTGTGTTGAGCATGGTGGCAAGTGTGCTGTCTGTGTGTGTGTGTGTGTGTGAATGGGGAGGGTGGAGGTTAGTGGGGGTGTCAGTCTGTCTCTGTGTGTAAATGTGTGTGGAAGGACATGCTATGAATTTAGGAGTATGTATCATCCACCACATTTACACACCATAAGTCTTGGCTCTTACTGACTCTTGGATTGTAACTGGCATCAATCTCTGCATTGCTGTGTCCTTTAAGTTTTCGTCTGCTTAGTATTCCTCTCTGCCTAATGACAGCAAGTGTGTATGTGTGTGATTGTGAATGAGTGTATGTGACAGAGAGAGATAACTTGATGGAGAGAACTGAAAGAAAGCTGAGGGTTGTTTTGGCCTTTTTTTCCTTTTTGTGTGTGCATATGCCAATGTGTACGTCTGGGTGTGCATTGTGTGTGTGTGTGTGTGTGTGAGAGAGAGAGAGAGTGAAAGATCTTCCCCATCCTGTAGATTTGTGTCTGTGTGTGATACTTTGCAATCTCATCTCCATCTAAGACTCCTGCAGGCCCTGTGCACCATTATCACGCAGTTGCAATAAAACCCACAGTAATTAAAGGGGATCTGGCTGTAATTGCCTCAGTGAATCAACTTAATCAGCACCTGTGCTCACAGTCAACCTAATGGTGCAATCTAACCTTTTAATGCCCCAGAAATTAGAATTGTAAAAAATTATACACCTGATAATCATTCAGTATTTTGAAACTCTTGAGTGGACAATGAGTGGACCATTGTCCAAGGCAAATATTAAAGTGGCAGTCTGCTGAGTGTGCATATAAGAGTGTGTGTGTATGTGTGTGTGTGTGTGCGTGTGTGTGTGAATGAGTGTGAGAGAGAAAGAGAGAGAGAGAAAGAGAGGAAGATCTACAACTAAGCATTCATATTGGAATTGAACAGATTAAATGATCACTTAATTAACAAGAATTTGGCTACTTTTTTTGGAACAATTTCAGGCTGTGTTTGTCTGCTATGATCGTAAGCTGAATACATTTATGTTTTGGACTGATGGTCAGCCATTTAAATATGTGAATTTGAGCTTTGTTAAACTGAGTTTCACTATCTTCTAATGCTTATGCAATTAAATGAAGAAAATAACCTGTAAATTATTTAATAACTGAAAACAACTGAATAACCTGCTGCCCTGGCTCATATGTTGACAGTTGGTGTTCGACAGTTGCACACAAGGAGTGAGAATTTAATGCTTGGTCACTCACTGAATGTCTGTTGTAAATGAAATGAATCTCACAGTACTGTTAGGACTCTTTCACACCAGCTTTTATAACTGCAAAATTACACTCTACAATCAGTTTTACTGATAATGAATTTGCTTGCAGAAACAAAGTAAAATTTAAGCTGTATGTTGATGTTGGAGTTCAGCTTGCAAACATTCTTGACAGAGCTGGTCTAAATATGATGCAAGAACTCAAAAAACAAAAAGGAGAAACTAATAGTGTTAACTGCGTAATAGCATTCACCTTTATGTTAAACACTCCACCAAGAAAATGCTGCATGGTTTGTACTCAGGTGCAAAACAAGGTTGGATGGTATAAATGCATTCCTTGAGTTACCTGTACTAACTATCCATAAGGGGGCTAGCAGGGGGCTTGCTTATATTGTTTGAACATGCTTCATAAAAGACACCATGACAAATTTCAGTGTGCCATTTCTGACACTTTCAGAGAAAAGGAGAAAAGGAATTTTTTCACCGTAAACGTTGTGACTTTTACCATTAAAATAAAAGCACAGGTTAGGCTAAAACATTGATGATTGGTTGCATTATTAAGCCATAAGCCTTAGTAAATGTTTTATCCATCTCTTGTTTATTTCCTGTTTGTATCTGCACCATCACTTTTAAAAAGGGAAGCTTTAATGGCAGAGATCTGATAAAATAGGAAAAAAATCTCACAATAGACTGGAGTTATTTAGAAGCTATTAGAAGGTAAGCGGTTTAAAATGGGTCAGAGGCACAACCCATGAGGATCATCACCTAAATAGAGTCTATAGGGTACGGTAGCTGCAATGGGGTGCAAAGTGGGAGGGCATATAGTCTCACTGCACTAACTGTACGATTTCTGCATTTTATAGGAGCTCACATGCGGATTATTTCTTCCTTGATGACATTTACACTCAGTAACAGATAAAAATGTATTAAAAAAAAGTGTTATGCAACAACAGATGTAGACTTCAGTGTACACAGCATACATTACAAAATACAATAACAACCACAAGAAAAAACACAGATAACGACACAGCTAAAATCATGAATAAATTAGTACACCCATTACTCTCACGCTGCTGGGCCCAAGGCCTCATTGAAATATAGGTCTTTTCAACACATATACCTAATATACTAAAAAAGAACATTTAAAATGATTCAGTGGCTTGTGTGAACACATTAATTTTCAGTACTAAAAATATATTTTTAAGCAGGTCCTGGGCCCTACTTCTTTCTTGTGTGGAATGCATAATGGATTCCTATGTAATCCATTATGGCTGCGGAGGGAGCCAGAGATAAAGAGTCTTCAGCAGCAGCCACCCGGGGTTGTTCTTCTTTAAATGAAGTTTTAATAAAGAACGACTGAGAGGCTGTACAAGGTCAATTATCAGACTTCGCCCATCCTCTGATACTGTTCTCAGATCCCTGTGCTTAGTTAACCATAATAGCTGTCAGTCATAGCCTGCTGATCTACACGTAAAAACGTCAGACGCCCAGACGAAGGCTGAACCTATCTATCCAACGCCACTGTCGGTCCACGTTTACTGTTGACTATTTTTCGTCCTGACTGGCATATAAGGTCGCCACTGTCACAGACAGGCAAATCAGGAGAGCTGACTGTGCTCGATGTTCATTTGTCAGCGCCCTTGTTGAGGGGGATATCTCTTTATGCATCAAGAATACGTTAAAAATCACTGGGGGGAGAGGTGGAGATATTAATTTCATCTGTCCGGGTGCTCGCACAGCGTTGAAAGTTGAAAGGCCCCCCGACCCATCTCAAAGAGTGAGGTGGATTTAATGTACCGGGTGCTTATGAATACACTTATGTATTCATTTGAGCAATAAACGCCGGGCAGGGTCCCACACAGAAAAACAAACTGCCTAGCTTCCGGCAGCCATTTTAATTAAATGCCATGGATTGTCAAATTTATCGATCCCCCCTCCCCTGACACAAGCCTGAGGTATGTCCTGTGCCATTTCCATATCTTTCGCGGCGTCTCTGGCTAATGTGAGGTGAGGGATGGAAGGAGATGGAGGTCTGTTTGGCTAAATTGGGCTTGGCTCTCGCAGCGTGTCGCTGAGGGAGGGAGCAGGGTGTAAATGGATGTAGATAGGCTTAAAGAAGGTGGGGTGGAGGAGGTGGGGGTTGCACATGTCCTGAAGCGATAGCCTCGGTGCGGTACTGAGGCCTCATTCTTGCTCTCCCTCTCTCAGAGCAGATCTGTGTACAGATGGGTGTCTGACAGGCCTACAGCTGTTCTCCTAATTGTTCATTAAGTGTTCTATTGATTCCCTTATTTCGAGTACATGTGTCTTTCAGCCGCTGCTCTCCATGTGAAGTAGCGGACACACATGCCACACACACACACACACATACACACACACACATACACATACACATACACACACATGTACACACACACACATCCGGGCTGGGTGTCGAGATGACAGGGCCGGCTGATGCTGAAAATGCGAGCTGCCACTTCTAATCGAAGGCTCTTCTCTCCGCAGGGTCCGGCAGGGCCTGGAAAGCAGTGCCGCGCTTGACGCACTAGGCTTTTATTTTCCAAACTTTTAGCATCAATCAATTAAAGTGCTGGCAGCAGCATGGAAAAATGTTTAATTCCTCGTTAAGCAGGAGGCAGCCTCAGATTGCACCTGGCTGATATGGGAGCTTGTGTGAGTCTATTAGATCCTGATGCTCTTGCCTGATTACTCGGGGAGAGTGCAAGCTTTATTTAGGCAGAAAATGATCAAGAAAGATAGTGAGGAGGAGATGAGAGGAGATGAGAGGACGAAGCAGGAGGAAAGGGTTTGTGATTCAACAGCACCATCATCCTGAAACCTGTTTTTTTTTATCAGTCACGATCATCTTCTATTGTGCATTACAGCATTCAGCAGCTCCCACCCTGATCTGCATTTAATCTGCAAGCAGAGACTGATAAACCATGCCAACGCCAAGGTAAAAATTATTTAAACTCCCATAAGGAAAGGTGCATAACAGTACCTTGTTCTTTGTAGCCTAACTTCAGGTCATCCAGGGCTATCTACTATATCCAACTGATGCAATAAAAAGAACCGAATATAAGGTGGAAAAATGAGCCAAAACCTGAGGTTAGAGCAGCAGCTTCTCTCTTGCTCTGTGCTTTAAAGTGAAAGTATGCAGAGCACGTACAGGAAGGCAATTTGTTTCAGCGCTTTTATGAATTTATAGAAAATGCAGCAAATAGAAAGGGTAGTGTTGTATGGACTGGTCAGCGCTAAAGGGAGAAAAATCACCAGACAAACTGTAACCATTTCTCTTTTTTCCCTTTTGTTCTTAGCCTCACAATTTGGCTTTCAAATTGGACTTAGCGCTTCAGTGAGTCAAGTCATATACTCCCAGCCCGGGTGGTCGTCTCCATTTCTTGGGCGAGGAAATTCTGTCGGCCCTCCCGCGTTGAGTGGAGTGATAATGTTCTCTGTAAAACACAATCAGTCACCTCCCTCTTTGCCTTTGTATAAGCCTCGAGGACCTCCAATCAATACTGGCTGGCTGGGTGACTTATCATCGCAGCCTGGCCACAGAGCTGAGCTGAGCTGAGCTGAGCTGAGCTGAGCCGAGCGGGACGGCAGACAGTGGGCTGCATCTTGATGCAGACGTGAGGTGATGCCTGTTGGTGACCTGTCTGCCAGGCACTGACCAATTTGTTATGAGTCAGCGTGGAGAAATACAGGGGAAATGTTCACACAAAAGGTTTTAAGCAAGAAACTATAATTTATAAAAAAATTAAATTAAATAAATCGCATTAAATTCTAGATTCTTTGTCAAAGCAGACTACAACTGTTGTCGTGCTTTGACATTGTAGTCCACATATAAACAGTGTTGCCTATGTAATTTCTTTGGGGGCTTATAAAACAATTGTGGGGTTTAGTTCTGTAGGTATTTATGAGGAACTTTAAATTCATGTTTGAATAATTAAGTAATATTATAAAGTTGTTAAAGAGAAACAAAACCAGAAACTTTGAAACATTTAGTTGAACAACAATTTGTTTAGAGAACGAAATAAATATTGTGTAAAAGTGACAAGCTTACTGTCAACTCTATGTATTCTATGACCTAACAGCTTATGTTTTCTAGATTAACCATAAAATAGTATAGTACTTAGTCTTCTTGTTTACTGTAATTATAGGTACATGTGGTTATGTGGTTTTTAAAATGTGTGCTTGTTTCCGACCTGTTATCTGTGTTTATGGAGTGAGTGCAATGTAAGCAAACAATCCACTGACGTGCATAAAATCATGTTGCTAAATCTGACTTTTAAAACAGATGTTTAGGACACTGAACCACAATTTTGATTTATTTGGTTGTAAATGCACTGATCTAATGGTTGGCAACAGTATATTGGTTCAATATTTGTCTATTATGTTGGACCTTGGTGATACAGAGCTTTCAGTGTAACACAAATACATTACTGTTATTATTATCACCGTTAAGCATGTGGGTTTATTCCTTTTGTACTGTGATCCTAGCACTGTTGTCTAGGTTCAGTTTCAGATTACAGGCACACAGTGACAACACCATGTGAAGGCTGAGTTTTCAGTATCCACAGCAGATACGCTACTATGGTTATTTATGAAAGCTGCAGTGTTTATATTAGAGAGTTCTGCTTTAATCTTTTAACCCATCAAAATGACAGACAGTGAGACTGTCTAATGCATCTTTTGATTCAGAGTATATTGCCAACTTGTAAAAGCACTACAAAACGCCGCACTAAAAGAAACACAGCATTAGACAGAGAAGACCACCGACTTTATGACCAATTTATACCTTCAAAACAACTTGTATTATTATTTTCGTGCATGAACAGCCCTTTGTAGGCCCTGTTAATAAACTCACATATCCTGTTGACATCTTGAGAGCTTTTCATGAGCAGCAGAACTTTAATCTGGCCAATACACGGAAACCCCATCTTGAAGGCCACAGAGGTTGATGTGTGGTCTTATACAATTGACTCTTGACCTTGCTTGCATCTGCAGTTTTGTGGCAATACTTTCAAGGCCTTTATTTAACACTAGCGCTATTGTCTCTCAGTTTTTATATGATGGCCAAAGGCTACATGCTTAAGATACAGTAAAGAATAAGCAAGCTGCCTAAAATGCATGTGTAAATCTGTTGTCTATTGAGCAGTCACAAACAAGTTTATTTCACTCTCTGAATTACTCAAATTCCTTAGTTGTAATTATAAGATAACTGCATTTGGTTTCATTTATGATACCTACTGAAATAAATTCTCTGGTGTTTATCTTGATGGGGATACATGTAAAAATTATACTGGCCAGCATAAATAATACTCAGTTTACTTTTGCTGTATCTTTCTTTAACTAGACCAAGCCCAGAAAAAACGCTCATAGATCCAACCTAATTCATTTAAGTTAATTTTTTTCCAATTATGCCAAGCACATGTTGGAATCAGTGATCTGCAAATGTCTGCCTACCATTAGCTTTTTTTTAAAACTGTGTGAAAACATTTTTTATCTATAATCTTTGAAGCATTGTTATTCCTGAATACAAGTAAATCTGATTATTTTGCTTTTTTTATATACTAAAATCTATAGATCAAAAACACACTGTTCAATGAACATATGGGTTGCAAAGCTTTGTATTAAGAAGTTAACAATATCAAAATAATTCCTCTTTGTAGCACATTTTAAAACAGTTCCAAAGGCTTCACATAAAAGACAAGGGTTGCAGTCTAAAACTCGATGTACATCGTACTCACATATATTTCCATTATATGTGCATACACAATCACAAGGAGTACACACAAGTACAGCAGAGTGGAGAGAATTTATGATATGCTAACCTGTAAATGTACGTTTTCAGCAGTTCTTTTTTTAAAAAAGTTTATTGACACAAGTTGTAAAGCAAATGCTAAAAATGTTAGAAAAACAACTGCAGCAGTTTACCTGTACAGCTGATTCACCGGCAGACGGAAGACAAACCGGCAGAAGTCTAAGCTGGCCAACTGTTTACTAACATTTCAGTTTCTATGAGCCATCTATTACAACAGTGAAAAAGGGGGTTGGAGAGATGCTTTAAGTTTGATGATGTTTGCAGCCAAGCAGGCCTGTTAATGGCCTCTAATTGGCTTAGTGAAGAGAACATGTTGACATTTGCTATGTGTTCACAGTCCAGGGCCTCGCTTTAGCCATTATGCTAATTCAACCATTATATATCTGGGGGTATTAATGGGACTGACACAAGTGATGTTACAGGTAAAGGGCTGTGAAATGGTCTGTAAACAGAGGGAATTGATTCCAAGGCTGAGGCGATTGTCACCAGCCGGCACTGAGCCTAACAGCTACCTTCCTCCTCCCCCTTTTTTTGCCTCCATTCATTCCTTCTCCTCCTCCCACGCTTGTCCAGTCTGTCAAATAGTCTCCGACAGCGTTCAACAGAGGCTGTCAGGGGCCATCAAAAAGGTACCCAAACACAGAGGGAAATGCCGTCTGCTTACAAAAATGAGACTAGATCAGGATCAATACGGTTTCCCCCTCTTGCCCAACACCAGAGCACATCCATCCACCAACACCATCACAGATGAGCCTCAGCATCAGCTCCACGACAAGGCCTGACTCCATGGTGAGCCAGATCCCTGTCATACTGAGGCTGGGCTTATTTTACAAAAGCATTGCTTTTGAAAGACTGGGATGGGTCTTACAGCTGATGCACAGATTTATTGTGAGATCAAGTGCAGGCAACACTTGATTTTGTTGAAAGACCAGATGTTTGACTAAGAAATTCTTATTTTGTTTGAAGGGAACAGACAGGCCGAATCAGGACATTTTAGAAAAAAGGTTTAACCATTCTGTTCCAAAGTACATTCATACTGATGTTTGATAGCCTTCTATTGCATTAATATGAAGCAGTAGAGGACAATCATAGACAATAAGCAGGTAAAAGATGACAGTAACTACCACTTCATAAGCAAAGCTCCCGTGCTTTTACAGCTCTAGTTTAAAATACATATATATATATATATATATATATATATTAATGAATATTTATAAAATACATGTATAAAATAGACATATATTTACAGACATTATACAAGTGCTGTAACAAAAGATTATCATTACTGATGAATCTGCAGTATTTTTCTCACTAATAATAGATATTGTTAAGGTCTATAAAAATAAAAGATGGCAAACAATTCCAGTTACAGTTTCCTAAACTGAAGGTGACATTATTGAAATGTTTGTGTTGTCTGATCAACAACAAACTCAAAGACATTCAATTTACAGTCACATACAAATAAAATAAAAATGGAATAACAAGCCCTCAGCTGAGAGGATGAAACTAGGGAATGTTATGTTTTAAGTTCTGCAGCTCTAACTGTAACATAAATTAAATTGATGATGTGATGATGTGATGAAGGTGATGATGTGAACTTGTAAGTAAAAAATGTCTGAGAATTAAAATTTTTACAACTTGTGTAGGATATTTATTAGGTTGAATTCCTACACTGTTCTTGTGACTACAGAAAAAAGAGAAGTGAGCTCTGAAAGCACATGCCTCAGCTAAGGCCAGCTTTTTTTTAGGTCTGCAGGGGAAACCACTGTGCCCAGTTTCAGACCAAATCACTAAAACTTTGAATGTTAGTGTGGAAAAGTTAACAATTGCATTTTAACCTCTTTGTATTCTCTCTTGGCAGGATTGTTCAGTTTTGCTGCCTCAGACTGGCAAATCAGCTGATGGGCCATCGCAGTGTGACGTCTTTTAAAAACAGATTACTCCGCAGTTTCTCTTGCAGTTCTCACCAATGCAGCCTTACAACAAGATAAATGAATAAAGAACTTGCTTTTTTTGGTATCAGGGCTAATGCTAAGTCTGGATACATTTCCAAGAGTGTTAAGTTTAGTCAAGATATGGTTGTGCCAAGCTAAAGCGTCAGCACACCCTCTCAATCATAACTTAGGACCCACTACAGGTGTATGGCATTGTCTTTATGTGCAGAGATGCTGTGTGTTCCTGTATTTTGTTATTATTCATTTGCTGTATTCAGGGTGTTTGTGGGAAACACAGGTAGGGTATGGGGTTGTGAAGTCAGTCTGTGGGCCATGAACATAGCAAGCGTGGACTTGTTTATTTGTTCTATAGAACGTAACCACCATGAAAAAAAAAAATCAGAAAAAAGCGTATTTGTCTGAATCACTGCTTTGTTGTCGCAATACCTCTGCCTCCTCATTCACTGTCTAGCTTCTCAAACACTGCTGCTCTGGAGCTTGAACAGAGAGGCCAGCCAGCAACAGAATCTTTTGTCCTTCATTCTGGGTAAATAAAAAATGAATTCATGTCCAACCCCATGATTCAGATCTGCTCCAAAATATAATAGGTTTCCTTGACTTCATCAACCTTCCAAGTTACATGTAAAATATAGTGAGTGGTGGTCCTTTTAAACCAGCAAACAAAACCAGAAAACAAAACCAGAAGCAGAACCTTCTTGGAGGAGATAATAATTAAAAATCTGAACAATGGTTCCAAATAAAAAGTGTCAAGCATGAATGAGACAGCTAATATTGGTACTGAAGTTTTCATTAACTGATATATGCTCATACGTTGTTAAAAATGAAATCCTATGACCAAATTAAAATATTGTTTTATGCCTCATAAATAGTCTGGGAACCCAGAGCCTGGTTCATATCATTACTGAGGCAGCCTAACAGCTATCTTGTAACAACAGGGGGAGATGACCATTGCCTATCATGTTCATTTAACTGTGGATGTGTTCACAGAGCAGAGAGCAGACTATAAAACCGGGCCTGCACTGCCACACAGTAATTGAATTACTCCACCATCCAACCTTGTATTCATTTACTGTTCTGAAATCTGCGGGTAATAGTGAAATGAGATGTTTTTCAATCCCATATTTTCAGTCAGCACACTAAAAAAAAAGGGTCCTTCGGAGTATATCTCTTTTAAAATAATGCTTTCCACAGCAGTATGGCTGTGTGTGGTTAAATCTGTCACTCTAGGTGCCTCGGTTTAACATGGATATCAAATAACAGCCTGCTAACCAGATCTGTCAAAAACATGAGGCTAATAATTACATGCCTCTATATGGGGGTCGGGGAGGAGGCGCTGCATAATAAATCTGCTGTATTCATCCAGAGAAAATTCAGCCTCTTCACTTTTTTTTTCTTGATAGGGTTTGAATATGAAGCCCAGGCTAATAAAAGATTGGCCTGTCATAATGAATCAAGAAGGCCAGTGTCAGGTAGGTAGTGTGAGTCTATCCTCTCACATATCCATCTCTTGAACAAACCCCGGTGTGTCTACATGGCTGGAGAAAAGAGACCAGTCGACACCCTATTTAGGTCTCTCCACTGAAATTAACTTTAGGCCCAGGAGAGAAAGAGAGACAGTGTTTGGAGCAGCATGGCTTCATTTTCTCCCGCAGTGAGCACTGGGGCCCCAGAGGGACACCAAGACGGATTTGCATGCCACTCGCTATTCTCTGCTACCTGCTGCAAATTTATTATTGTGGCAAGTCAGCTTCCCCAACAGCAACTTGGAGGACTTTTCAAACCTAAATGGTATCTGCGGGCAGTCAGGAGACACATAGAAATCACAGACACACACACACACACACACACACACACACACACTGTTTCTCTCTTTATCTCTCTCTCCTTCACACACACACACAGATAGAGGAGGGGAAAAGCTGCATCAAAAAGTAATCATGGAGATCAGAATAAAGCTGTCAACAGTGCCAAACAAAAAGTGATGCCTCTGATGAAGTGTTGGGCTGTTTCAGAAACAAAGGAACAGGTATCAACTTTTCACCCAAAGTTTGTTAGCTCGGATAAAGATACACAGTGGGGCGATCACTGTGGCTCGGCAGGTCAAGACCTGGTTAAAATATGTTCCTATGTACTCTTGGTCAAGACTATTTCTTTTTATCTAGCAGTATATCCTGTCCCTTTATCAGACAGTCAAATTAATAAAAATGAAGAAATTCTATTAAAGCAGTCTGCTATTAGATCAGTAATGCAATATACAATTAGAATTAATTCATGGCTGTTATGCTAATTTTCATTCCAGATGAATCTGCTAATGTGATTTATAAAAATGGCCATTACAGATTTCTAAAGCTGATGGTGACATCTTCAAATGTCTGGTTTAATTGACAAGCAGTCTCAAAGATATAGTAGCGATTCCTCACATTGAAGAAACCATTGCTAGAGCATGTTTTGAACTTTTCACTCAAAAAAAACCTAGGAAATTTCCTGATAATCAAAAATTAACCTTATTTTTTTTCAACTGACTAACAAATCATTTGGCTTATCGTTTAAGCACTAAAAAAAACTGCTTTGAATTTACAGTACTTTTTTTCCTTTTAAATTATTAGATTTTAGCACAATTTTGAAATAAAAATTACACTGAAAAAGGATGCATTCACAATGAACTTTTAGAACAAACTTTGCAGATTAAGTTTTTTTTTATACAAGGTTTAAATAACAGGCACAAGCTACTAACCTAAAACTAGATTCCCTGGCTAGACATAATATCTAACATGTGGCTGTCAATCACTGTGGACTTAGAAGTACTGTGAAAGTGCTCAAGGTCAAAGACCTGTTAGAAGGTCATGACAGAGTGGGATAGAGAGATATGGCAGAGCCAGGGTCAGTGATGCCCATTACCTTTCCTTTGTCCCCTACAAATGAGTATCATTCACCTGATTATCTATTATCATGTTATTGGACGTAAATTTAACAAGCTGTTGAGAGCTCTGGAAAATCAATACCTTTTAAATGCTGTTTATGTGTGATTAACGGTTAATATCCTCACAAATTATTTAATATAATAAGGTCATTTGTCTTTCACATGAGCCCGGTAGCCTGCAAAGAATAATAGAATAATAAATGAGGACACTAGTGAAGAGGAGATTTCTGATGCTTTCCCCAGCTCCGTTTTATTACCCATATCCTCTTTACAGCTACAAAGCTGCACTATGGTTATTTTATGCAAGTCATAAAATTAGGCTGAGATGGAATTAGCAGACTCGGGGCTCTTTATAGGTCAAGCCGGTAGTTTATGAGCCCACGACTCCCTGGCACTATTGTCAGGAGGCTAGTTAGAGGGGTCTTTAAGCATGATTTAATATGTCCATGCCTTGGAAAATAGTTAAATAGCTAATTAAATGGAGGAGTTAATTTACATATTAATTGACCTTCCAGTAATATTTATATTGATACCTACATGAGGAGCCCTTGTCTTCATTGCCTTTCATCATAGTTAGTCTGAGCAAATATGGTGTAACTTTTTTTGTTTAAACTCAAGTTTCTTTTTATTGTCGCTGGAGAGGGGCTGTGTATTCCCCACCATGTCAGGCACACAGCTGGCTGGGGTTTTGTGTGTTGAGGACTCCTTTTGTTGTCAGATAATGGAGGAAGCACCATAAACAACGATGGGAAGTGGCCTGGGGGGCTTTGCAGGTTGGGTGGCTGGGGCAGTGTGTGTAACTGTGTGTATGTGTGTGTGTGTGTGTGTGTGTGTGTGTGTGTGTGTGGAAGAAGGGTGGGGGGGTTGACAAAGGAGCTTGAGGAGGTGGAGGACAGTGTCTGTGTCAAAGCTGCTCTTAATTATATCTCTAATCACCAATCAGCTTGCCAACAGAACAGGAGCCGGGGGCCCGACATTAGCCCAACCTGTACAGAATTAGCACAACATTTCACCTGCAAAGCTTTCCAGCCGACACACTCAAACACACATGCACGCACACTCAGCTCAGCCAAGATGCCCCCTCAGAGAGAGCACGACATAAATCTGTTTGTTTGTTACTCTCCACACTGCCTATAATGCTCCATAAGAGATTTGTGCCACATTCTCTATGATAATAATCTATCGCACTAATGTGGCCCCTGTATGTTGCATTGTCATGCTGATGTCCGCATGGCCATCTAGGGGTAATGATGACACGGATCAGCAATGATAGATTGTAAGCACATTGTTTGTTTACGACGGGGGGCGCGTACGTTCTGTGTGCCGTGTTGTTAGCATGGTAAGTGTGTCTTACAGCCTATTATCAGGTTGATCATTTGTCACTAGCCTGTCTCCACTTTGTCTCCCACATTCTTTTTGGATAATGGCCCTTCAAATGGATCTGCATATGAGGCCTGCACTCAACAATAGCTTTTCTGAATGGGTCTTTTCAGGCCATGTAAACCAGAAATGTGGCAACAAATAACCAACAGGAGGGTTTCTGGGATGGGTGAGTGCAGATAGAGAGATGAAGCATTGATATGACTTCTGGCAATTGTCTGCTGAATAAAATTCGAGTAGTTGAAAGACGCTTTTCCTATTAGAATCTCTCCATCTTAACATTCGAGAAATTTTTTCAAAACCAAATGAATTAAACACAGGTAATCCAGCAACCCATCATTCCAGGTGTGAATAACTGATCCCGTAGATGGTATCTATCTTCCATTATGTGTCTTCCCATGGCCTCCTCTCCTGCTGGTTATTACAATATGGCTGCCAGCCTGAGCCCCCTAATCCAGCCACAGGCCAGCAGCTGCCCAGCAGACCCATGCAGCCATCAGCAACATCTCGGGGCCGTCGGCGCTCATCACTCACGGGGGCTAAGTAGCCTGTCAGAAGGTGCTGTGGCTGCAAATTGAATATTGTTATGATCCATAGATTTTCTCATCAATGCACCGTTCATGTTGTGAACATGTTGATGTAAAACAGTGCAGCTTGTTAGAGAAAACTTCGCAAGCAACAACAAACAGTTTTTATTTATCTCTTGCAATTTAAGCTGATAGCTGTGATAGAGAGGTGCTATGCTTGTAAATTAACAACTTATTAAATAACACAACTCAAAGGATTTTTCATTAATTGATCAGTGAATCACCAGAAAATGATACTTTAACTACTTTAATGATTAGTTAATCACTTCAAACATTTTTAAGAACACACCACCAACTTTTACCTCTTAAACTTTAAAAATGCAAAGGTTTTGATTGTTTTATGTAATTGTGCATTGAATATTTTTCATCTATTTTCTTTATTTTGTAATATGTTGGAACAAGCAATACTTGAGAAATCAAAAACTAACTGGAAGAATGATCAATAATGAAAAATAACCTTTACTTGAATCTCTATGAATATGAAACATCAAATGCATAACTGTAATGCTGCTGGCTGGCAGAGGCAGAAGAGTAAACAGACCAACAGCTGGTCACCTATAATTCCTCTTCTGCTCTGTGTCGTTTGTGTGGTGATTAGTGGCAAAGTGGCACTGTCCTCAGGACTCTGTCCAAGCTCCGCTAGCAGTAGCCTTGATATCACCTCAGGTGCTGGCTGTTAGCTACTCGGAGGCTAAAAGCTAGCTAGAATCTCAGGGCCAGATAGCAGTACAGAGAGGAGCCTGGGAGATGTCAGCTGTGCAGTAACAATAATCCAGCCAGGCCTCTCCGCCCCATCCTGGGCCTCAGCCAGGGCCTCAGCCAGGGTCCAACATTGCAAACTGAATAAGTCTATAAAATGGGCACCTGCCACAAGACCCCACATGCATCACCAGTGCCAGAGTGGTGAGCACAATCGCCCAGCAGTCACGGGCAGTTGCCTGCTGATATATCAGATGCGATCCTCAGGAAGGTTCTCCATGCCCCAGCCAAATGTTAAAGTTATTTGTTCTTGTCATTAAACTAAACTTTATTGTGACCCTCTCCTGCTGTTATTGCACTAGTAGCGATTCTCCCGGATTGGACTTTATCATTGAGACTGTCTATGAATCTCTGGGGCTTTGCCACTGCACTTCACTGAGCTATAATTCCTTGTTGCCCTTACAGTCAAGAGGGCCAGAGAAAGGGGAGAAGAAGAGACAAGGAGGAGGGAGGACCAAAGATTGAATATTACAGGAGCAAGCATTTTACTGTTTGCCATCCTGATCTTGTCTTTGTCTATGTATGCCATCTGTTTCTTTTTAAGTACTTATTTTTTAAGAGTTGAAAATCAGCAGACTGGACACGTACAATACGCAAATGCTACATCCTTACTTATGACTATGACATACTTATTGAGTCTAATATCAAGTTTAGGCAAATCATGTATTTGAAATTTTCTTATTTTCTATTGTGTGTGATAGTGGTTAATTTTTAGTAATCTTAAAAATAACTCCATCAATTGTTTTATTTCATTTTCAAGGATTTAAAAACTCATACCTGAAGAGACACAGAGTGGCCATAGAAATTGAATAAAATAGGCCAATGGTTTACTATATTAAGTGCACAAAATGCTAATGTGTGTGCACAAGGTGCAATTTGTTCCCACAGTTTGGTTAATTCATATGATATTGTAAGAGTAGAGACAGCCAGCACAGCTCTCTGTGATTTTCCATGTTTGCTGACTAATAGATGGTTTTACTTGTAGCTTAAGTGCTAAAGTGCTAATGGAATTTGATGCACTGCAAATACTATTAGCTAGTTAGACCAGTTAACTGTGCAGCCGCAGTCCTGTTGGCTTACTCTGCCTGAGATGAGAGCTCAGAGCATGGGGGTGTGTTGGTGCACATTTTAAAACACAGCAGCTTTGGACTACAGGGAGGAAAAAGTTTAAAGATGTGGCGGTGACCCAGGCGGTCAAATGGATGCTGCTGGGTTTATTTTCTTTTATGCAGTTTTACTAAAATCATAGAATTAAGTTATGAAGCCCTGAAGTTATTTAAGTTGTGTTTATGTACATTAATCAGTGATGCCTGGCATCCTTTTTTGTTCCAACCCAACTTTTGTTCACTGGTCTCTTAAACTGTTCATCTAATCAACCATATAATTATTTTACAAGCTACAGTAGCTGACGTATGCTGTGAAGATTTTTATCATACAAAGAGCTCATGGTTTCATCTCAAGTAGGCTGAAAAAGGATTGATGCATCCTGTTGCACCTGCTCTCCATCCACTCTCTTGTGCGAGTGAACCAACCAAAACATGGGAGCAGTTGATATCCCATGTGCATGCAATATTATTTCAAGTACTTAGTGTAGTCAAATATGTCCCTAAGATTTTTTTCTCCCTATAGCCACCCCAAGGCTCTGTCCATACCTGTTTATATAAACTTAACTTGGTATCATGTACACCCTATTGTATTGTGTTGTCCTAGTCTGTTTCTGTTGTCTGTTTTGTACTTGTTGAGTCATTGTCCTTATTTTTCTGATTTTTTAGATTTAGATTTGTCAGAGTTCGGGGTGCTGGTACCATATGTTTTATTTAAAGGATAGGATGTGTCTGTTTTTTTTGTTTAAACCAAACTAGAAAAGAATGTACTCTGTACTCAGTCTGAGCACAGCTAAGATCCAACCCATTAATCAGTAAGCACACAGAGAGCCATTATTATTCTTCTTATTATGGAACTTTACATCAAAATTTTGGTTTTACTGTTTTAAGCTGATAGTGAGAAATGGAAAGTATGAATCCTCTTACCGATGTAATGAAAAGGGTTGTGATCCATGGGTGTTTGCTTTGCCTCAGTGTGCTTTATCGTTGACGATGAGGGTATCCCTCACTAGGTTTACACCATTTTCAGAATGTTTCATTACTCTCCACCTTCCACCTTCACTGACCCCGCATCTGCTGCTTAGGGAAGACATTCAAACCAATATTAGAAAGAAATATCTTGCAAAAAGTGTTTGTGGATCATTAAGAGGCTGCAACTGTTACAAAAACATTAGCATTTGTGACGTACATTGCAGACAAAAGGTGGCTGTTTTAACAGCCTGTGTATTTTCCAAAGGTTCTTGAAAGAGACAATGCGGTCATAGAAAATATAAACTGCAGATAAACGACATGACATAAAACTGCAGCCCATGTCCTGTCAAGCTCGGGTGGCTCTCCAAGCTCAAACTGCCTTAATTTTCACCTCCTGTGAATTGCGCCAACATCCTCTTTCTCCTCTGTCATGAAAAAAGGGATACTTTAGTGTGAATTAATAAGATGGTGTTATGCCTGGATTATGCCATTTTACATCTTTGTAGATAAATGTGTTGAGGATATGAAACTATCCACGGTGGCATGAGTACTCTCTATTCAAATCCTTGGTTATCTTTCATTTGAATTTGTTAAAAAATATATAAATATATCCGATGCAGCATGAAGGCACAAATTATATACTTTGAGAGACATTTTAGTCCACTGCTTACCAGGCATATTTGGCCTGGTAACCTTGAAAACCACCAACTCGTCTCGGAAACTCCTTCTTTCCCAATGAGGTAAAAAGGGCAAGTTTTTGCTCTTTAAGATGGCGGTACATAACCCGTCCATGGAACATAAACGTGTCTGCCGGTTGGGGAAGATAGATGGAGGCCCACATGCCTGCCTTAATAAAAAGGTCTTTAAACCCTCGTCCAGATCTTCTTCCCAAGGAAGCATGATATTAAAGACAGGCAGGGAACTGGGCTTGGTAAACGTAATGGATCGGCAGAAAAGTTTAAAAGCACCAAGGGGGTAGGCCATTATGCAAAACAGGACTCGCACAAGTAATCTGCACCCTGTCTCTTAGCTGCCAAAGACAAAGAACACATGCAGAGGCCCTGATTGCTTCTTAAGAAGCTCCCCGCGCCGCCATGATGGATTCTGGTATTTTGACTGTTAATATGTTTGAATGAAAATTATTTATACATTTCTGTGAGGTTGAGCGCCTCTCCCTGTGATTACTGCATGTGAAAATGAGAGCGGAGGAGCAGGAAATTTCCATGTCACAGAGGCCTGATGTATACTCAGATTATGGGCTGATTGCAGCTCAGATGAGCACTGCGGAGAATCGTGTGCCTGCGCCTGTGACAACTCCCCGTCCCTGACAAGGCCTCTTAGTTTTTCCAGTTATTGATGCATTCTGCATAAATGCAATCCATTGATGGTGTCTGCTAGCTGCGCGTAGGTATGGGGGCCACGCAGCTGCCTGTGTTTGTGTGTGTGTGGGTGTGTGTTTGTGTGGAGTGGAAGCGTGGTATTTAATACACTCTGAGGCAGGGAGGCGAGCAGCAAGGAGAGCATCTTGAATGTTTTTTATCCACCGCTGTTCACAAGAGCCGATCAAAAGTGAATTGTGTTCGAGGGGAATCTGCATTTGTGATGATGTTACCTGGGCAGACATTCATCAGACCCTCTGTGGATAGCAAGATGCAGAGAAGAGGAGCCAAAACGAGAGGAATTGGTGATAAAAACACATGAAGGAGGTCATTGAAGGTGGGAGGCATGTGGAAGGGAGCAACATGGATTTAACACACATACATAGATGCAAAGTTGTTCTGCAATGCTACTACAGTGCTGTAATGTCACTAAGTACAAATGTGAGGTACTTATACTAACCCTTCTCCTAAGTGCATATTGGTAAAAATACATACTTAGTACACAGTAGCATTTTTTAAATAACATTTATGATCAGACTTTAGCTTGCAGCGCAATACATTTGTATTGCTGTTGTACTGTTCGCTTTGCTTTGGTAAAGGATCTAAATTTTTTGTTTATTGCTTCTTGCTGTACTTCCTACCTTAACTTGTAAACATTGGAACTAAACTTAAAATAAATATAAATGACTAGCCGTGTCAAGAATGTAAGGTGTCTCCTCTCAGGTGACAATAATATGAAACAATATATCTCTCTTTCACACTCACACACATTCATATATGCACACTAAAGTGAGAGTTCACAGAGGGCGCAGACACAACAAATTGGAATCTCATCACTATTCCTGCAGCATCACTGATAAACTGATGCAGAGATATGACCAGAAAACCTCAGGATGTGAGTGAGCTCTAGTGTAATAATAATAAACTATACAATGTCTGAAACATAAAAGAAGACAAAAATACTTTTTTCATTAACTTCAAGATTCAAATTTTTCTTCTGGATATGTTTTTGTTTCACTAAAACTCTTAAAAACATACTGTAGATGGATTTCCAAGATATTTCAAGACAAATTTTCCATAACTTTCAATATTGAAAAGTTTAACTTTTTGAAAACAAGAAATGAACATCCAACAGTAACAAGGACTTGCACTCCAATATTCGCCTCCAAGCTCAAATGCATAAAAATGATGGATAGATCCACTTACAGCACAACAATCCCCTGAGGACAATTACCACCGCTTTGGTAATTCTGCAATCATGGCACTTGATCACAGCATATCGAGCTCCTTCATCCTTTTTTGGACGATATTCAAGAGAAACTTTTGGCTCCTCAGTTGAAGAAAGACTAACGAAAATATTTCACTTGCCAACTTTTTAAGCCAATGAAACCCCAGGTAGCATATACGCACTATTGCAGGGACAGTGGAGCAGTGCCACTTTGCAGTAAAAAGGACTAAGCATTATAGGAAGAAACAAATTGTCCCCCCTCGCCCCCTCCACACAGACACAGTCACAGACACACACTCATGCATGTACACATTCAGTCAGCGCCCCTGGGCATGAGTTCAGTTGTCCCTGGCTGTGTCTTTCTCTTTTGGGGCCTGATTTGAATACGAGCCTTGTTTTATGGAGGAAGGTAATTGGAAGTTGGTGATTTACTGCAGTGTATACATGGACTGCATCCAACAAAATATCTGGAAGCAGGGAATAATCGCTTTGTAGCCTGCTGCTGCATTTATCTGGACACAGGTATATTTTAACCACCGGGTGTTGACAGTGTTGACTATTAGCCGGCAAATAAATTATTCAGCACTTACAAGAGGGGAAAAAAATGGGAAAAATCTCCTTTCCATGGCTACAACAGGACAAAGCAGCGTGCAGTGGAGGAAAAAAAGAGGCAGTCATTTTTTCTTCAATTACAAAAGGCAAATATTTATTATTTATAAGTACTTGCCTTGTATGGGCTTAAATGTTATTTATGAACCTGTTGCATAGTGATTTCCAATGTAACTCATTATTTTTAGCTAGAGGGTGTTGTAAAGGAGCAAGGATATATTTAATGACACTCTGCTAGTCGGTGCAATTACACTGTAATCATTATGTAAAATGTCCTATTAATTAAACCAATTTCTGCTAGGGGAACATTCTTTTCTGCAGGGCCTGCGCCTCATCCTTCAGCCGCCTTGCTGCCTCATGTTTTTCACCGGGCCCCTATTATGTTGTGCCTTCACTGCATACATATTTATAAAAGAGATTTTCATTATCCCCAAGATCTGGAACCACTTTCAGATTAATAAATAGAACGTGCCACAGAGGTTTGAAAGGTAATTATATTTCTTTCCGATCATACAATTTTTTGGCTTTTTTTATTGCCATAGTGCTTGGTACATTTATAAGTTAGAGATTAGAGAAAGCTGAGTTATATTTGTTCCTGTTTCAATAAGAACTTGTATTTTTAGAGGTTAGAATGCTCAATAAATGTATTAGAGAGTGATATATGACTTAATAGAAAACTTATTAATGCATTTGTAATTTATTAGAGGACACTCAGTGGAGAGTGACAGGACAAATGCACAAAAGCTGACAGAGATGTTGAATTAAAATGTTTTCAAATCCAGCCAAGGTGTGTTTATAGTAAAAATAGTGGAATTTATCCTAAAAGTTGCTATTCTTTAAAATGCAAGAGGCTACACAGAATTCTAAATTTGTCTCCCTTTAAGAAAATGTTGGTGCTAGCAATCATGGCAGGACAGAGTAGTTGACCCGTCTGGCTCTTTATCTGCTGCTCTGGCAGTCCTTATGTTGCTGTCGTGACCAGAGGTCATTGGCACTTCCAATGCTCTTCAGACACAATCTGTTTTCTTTACTTCTTGGCACAAAGGAAACGATTAAGAAAACAATTCAATAGAGAGCAAGAACACACTCGCACATCTACATTGCAAATGGAGGCGCTCGGATGTTTGCTATTCAGAAAGCATCGGTTGGGATAGGCCCTCTTTGTGAGAGTGCTTATCCAAGAGATCCACTTCTGAATACAATAGTCAAGCATCATGCTGTTGAGGGGATTTTGTGGCTATGATGCATAACATTAGAAAATGATTCCAGTTCAATTGATTCAATGAGTAAATTTAAAACCACAAGTTCTATAAACAGTATTTCATTTACTGATTTAAAAAAGCTGCATTACGAGAAACTGAATAAATAATCAAGCTTTTTAAACAAAGAATGTACACTGTAACAACAGAGGGTGAGCTGTATTTAATCTCAATCTACAATATCAAATTACACTGACACTACAGAATCATCTACACACATATTGCCCTTTTTTAAATGTTCAAATCCATAACTTAGGATTTGTACAATATGTTTACAAAGGAAAACATAAAAATGTTGGTGGTTTTGTACTTTTTTTCTTACATCAAATTATTTTAAGCTGCAGCTGCAGATTTACTCAACATTGTGAAATATTATCAATAGAGATATAAGGATCTAAATCTCTGAGGTTCTCTAAAAGGCTGAACAGATGGCAACAAACTCTCCAGTCATAACAACCTTGCAGATTTTCCCATGCAGATTGCCATGTGTCATGTGTCCATTCATAAAGTTGTTACAGATGACTATCTTTGCGTGTCAACCAGGTTTTGGCAGATCAAGCTGGGAGCACAATAGCCTGGTTCTTATCAGGAGTGAGGGCTAAAGCTCCTTGTGAGAGCATGACTAAAGTGCTGACAGTCTGAGCGGCTTACAAAACAGAGATGTTAAAGTCAAGACACCTGCTGCTAAATGGGAAGGCTGGATGGTGATGATGATGAACATGATGATGATGACTAAAAAAGAGCGAATATAAAAGAACGATGAGGTGTGATTGTAATGAAAGTGGAAAGGGAGGAGGTGGTGATCGTTGTGAAGATTGGAGTGCTGAGTTATTTTGGGCAAACTGGTTCCAGAAGTAAGAGTGTCATTCATTTTCCCATAGCCTTTTACAGACTGTTACATGATAACACTTGAAGCAGTCCTACGGTCTAATCTCCTGGTTGACTCATTAGTGGGAAAGATAATAAACATGTGTTTTGTTCTTTGATAACAAAGCTAAAGGTGCAACTAAAAAATTTTATGGAGAAGTTAAATTTGTCACCAAGATGCCAAGATTTAATTCAAATAGCTTTGAATTCATAGAAATTTAAGAATCACCTGTTCAGGGACAAATACACCTTTGAATTCTGTGACAGTTTTAGTTTCATTTAACAACTATGGCACTATTTTATTTACAAAAACAAAACAAAAATACATCTGTGATGTAAAAACATTAGATTCCCACAGACAGAGAAAGTAAAAATGAGCATTGCTCACAGTTTAGTGATAAAAGAAGTTCAGTCAGCTGACTTTACTTATGTCTCTGGAGTGGACAACATCTTAGCAGCCAACAGACTGGAATCATTCATGTCCTTTCTGCTTCCATCACAGTTAGTTCTGTGGTCTATTTTGTGCTGTGGTTCCCTCTGTAACTTTAACAAGTGCTGAGTTTTATGACTTTTGGTTGAACATCACTCGATCCCATGTAGCAAGCGGCTAACTTAACCAGGCTGTCTTTTCTTGGGCGCACGCCCCTTATGACCCCTGAGGTGTGATGTGTGTGCTGATGAGGAACACTTGGATCACAAAGTTGCTGGTAATTCTGTGACTCTGTAAAGTTTTTCTGCTGCCATTTGTTACTCCTGTGTTTCTCTGTGTTCGATTTAACAGCTAAAAAAACAAAAGCGCAGAGATTTGACAAACAAAGTGCGAGTTCACTTGAGGTCTCCTCAACACATTATCTGAATTCAATTCAATTTTTGGCACAAGCGAAACAAACTAAAATTATTGGTTCACTACTTTATTTCTAAATAAGGTAACACTGAGGACATAATTTAAAGATAAAAATTAAATGGAATACAGAATTGGGCAAAAACACTGTTAGAACCAGCAGATCCTCCTACTTTGCACTTCTATACATGATTAAAATCATATAGAATATTAAGTAAGTCATACATTTTTCAGAAAATATGTTAAGCATTTACACTGCATGTGTTCATTAAAAAAACACATGGACCAAAAGAATGAAAACAAGATAATTTGCACAGTTTAACATAAATGGTGGACATTCATCCTCTCAAATGTTTTTGATTATTTGCAGCCTAAGCATGAATTCAAATACACCCACACACACACACAGCCACACAGTTTGGTTTTTCCAATCTGCATCAGCAGGTTAAGATTATTATCACACAGGCGAGAGGTGGCACCGTGATTCTTATCACAGGTATGAATTACAATATTTATACGGCGTGCTTTATTTGTTGCTGGCAGACGGATGGCAGTGTTGCGTTTTAATCCATTACGCTGCGGTGGGGTGTCAAATTAGGCCGCTTCATTAATACACTATCCACAAGCGAGAGAGAGAGAGAGAGAAAGAGGAGAGAATGAAAGTGGAGAAAAACAAAGGAGAAGAAGGAGGAGGGGGCAACTGTATATCAGGGAGAGATTATTATTATTCTGTCTCTCTCTGAGATGAGAGCAAATTATAAGAACATACACCTTCTTCATCTGTTTGGATAAGTGGGGGGTCGGCGGCTGATGGATGACTGTGTTTACAAATGAGGGTGACAATGTTAAGCAGAGGAGCAGTACATACATTTCCCAGCAATAAGGCTCTGTCTGGTCACACACACTCGCACACGCACACAGGCACACACACACACACACACACAAACACACATACAATGAAGAGGCAGACTGATGATAAGAGTCCCTTGGCTACCGGATTAGGCAATCTTCCCAACTGCCAGCAGATTGATAGAGTCACTGCTCACAGACACAATTGCAACGGGGAGGAATAAAGTTTGGCCTGCTGGTATCATCTGTGCTTACTGCCAGCTTGGTATGAATCTCTGAGGAAGGATGACCTGCGAGTAAGACAAGGCACAGGACATTTACCTCTGTTTCTTTTGTATCCGTGCAGCTGTGATGGGCCACCGTAGTCAGATTAATGTCACAGCTGCCATACAACAAAAAACATTTCTTGACTTTTCATTTATTATTTCATACAGAGATATATATATATAGATATAAGATATATAAAAGTGCACTAATATTCTATTGATGATGCAAGGTTTTCCACTTTTGTATTGTTCTCTTTATTGAGCTGAAACAATTGGTTGAATGATTAGCGCACTGACAGCAAAATCCATCCTAAGCAAAAGCAGATATATATTTTATCAATCAATTAATAATTTTTATAGTAAACATGTCAAATTTCTCACATACCATCCTCTCAAAGGTGATAATTTGCTGCTTTTCTTTTTCTTGTGATAGTTAAGTGAATAACTGTGGGGTTTTGGCTGTTGGTTGAAAAAACATGATGTGCATTTCTTAAAAATTTCTGACATATTTAAACTGCAGATGAACAGAAACAATAAAGATGAATCACTAATGAAAACAGCACCGTACTCTGTTATTTCAAATCAAGCTTTAAGGCGTTTGCAAATCCCTGTCTTTATGTAAGCTGTATACAACAGTAAAATTACTAAGTAAAATGACAGTGATATAATAGGAGTTGGTCATGTAAGCTACAGTACAGTTAAATAACGGCAGATGAGCCGATTCAAGTAATTTAAATTCGTTCTGCTTGCAGAGTATGTATTCTCAGTGTGTTGAATATCAAAAAAGAAACTTTATTCCCAAATGTGCCCCTTTAAATTTCCTTTTGAGCCATTCAGCACTATCACAGTGGAATTACCTTGACTTAATGAAGAATAAATGAACTGGGATAATTGCCCTATAATTACAGTAAGCTTCTGCTAACTTTAACATTGTTAGAGTGTTTACACATGTGTGCGCTGCACAATTTGTGTTGTAATTTGATGTAATTGTCACATTCAATAAATTTTACAAGACTTACAATCATAACTGCTACGCTATTACACAATACCTCCTTTGCTTTATTAAGGATGATAGTTTTTTATTTTTTCTATCTTGCAGATTGATGTGGATCTACTTGCAGAAGACAACTTTTTAGTATTTCCTGTGCCACAGATAAATTTTTTAACACGTTGTCCAACAAATATTACAGATAGTTTCATCAACAGCCAGACTGTGCCTGAAATGAATGAATGGACCGAGTCAGTCAAGAGTCAGTCAATCACTGGCGGGGAAGGAGGTTAAATGTCTGCATTAGAATGTGTTTGCCCCCCAAGCATGTTAAAGAGCCCTTCTCTCAGGATCCCCCATAATTCCACAGGCCTTAGCGTGTCATCTTTCTCCACGGTGTCACAGGAAATAGACTGATGAATCACTTCCTGATGTCACTGCCGTGGACTGGTGACAATCAGCGAAATGATAGTGTCTGCCTGCCTACACATATCTGTAATTGATAGCCCAAACCCCAAACACTCGTCTCTCTCCACTAGCTATGATGGAACATTGGATTGAAATCACTCCAGATGAGGTGGGGTCTGGGCCATTTGTTATTTACTTCTCGTCGCTTCACAACAGCCCCCCACCCCCACCCCTTACCCACCACCACCACCACCAAACCCCTTACCAACACCACCCTCACTTCAACCCCCACCCCCACTCGCCCCTTGCCGCCAGAATTTTCGCCACAAGAACACATTATGGTAATCAGACAGTATGTGTGTATAGGAATCAATCAACGGAGAAGCCCATCGTAAGAGTTATGACACGGCAAAGTCTGTTTGTAACTTTTGATTAATGGGCAGATCTCCCCTGTTTTCTGCAGGACCGGTAGGTTCAACATGGATGAGGTTGGCTGCTTTTTGAACTTCAGTTTAGATGAAGACAAGCCTGTGCTTTTGGGAAAAGGGGTTGCATCCAATATGGCAAACTAGGGTTTAACCTCTTTTCTTAACGACATATGGCTGCATGGTGGTGATGGATGCCATCTCAGATACCTCTCATCAGCGTTACAGCCACCTTGGCACTTCCTCTCTCCCTCCTGTACCTGCCATCCCTATGCCTGCCTGATTTATAAAGTTGTTATGGCAATTCACTCTAATGTTATTTCCTGCCACATAAATACATATATCTCAGGCAGCTATTATAAGGCCTGTAATGGAGGAGCATCAGAGCTGCTCTGGGGATCCTTTTAGGACATTTGGCAGGATGTTATTGGTTGCGTTGAGAGAGGAACCTACGTTAGCATTAATCTGCAAGATGTAAGATAAAAGACTGTGGGGACTGTTTCATTATCACCAGACAGACTCTTCTTTCAACCTCTGCATTTTCCTTTTGTAAAAATGAAATTTCAATGCAATGTTTTTGCACTTTGAGTATATCTTTTGACCCTTTCATTGCTACAGTATCTCAGTGCAGCAGTTTAACTTTAGCAAACTTCTTATTTCAAGCATTTTTGCACATTTTTAAAAAAAAAAAAGGATAGTAGAGGTGACATGGAAATAAGTGAAAGAAGAAGAGGATAAAGTACATTAAAAGTAGTCTGGACTAAAACAATGTATGTTCTGAGAACTTGATCAGCTCCTTGAAGATCTCTCCTTCATGGATGCCCCATCAGCTTATTTTTTTTATCATAAATAGGCAAGAATGCATGAAGTCATTTCTTCTCTGTTCCAATTAATCACTCTTCCTATGAACAAACTGCTCCAGGTCTTAGGCCCATAGAGGTCTCCAGTATTTAAGCACCTAATATTATTTCATCACTGTGTTAACATTTAAGTATGAGCAAACACAAATGAAAGAATCATTCCTCACCCTTTTCTAACTTCTTCAGATATTTAGGTTTGCAAATCCAAGGGGCAAATTGTTTGTGGAATCTCCATTATGCCCTTTTCTAATGTTGTCATTAGCAATCAGCTCACTGGGCAAACAGGCCGGCAGGAGGTGGAGGAAAATCATTTGAACCTTCAGCCTTGCCATGGATCCCCTGCCGCCAAGGGGGGTCAGGGGTGCCGGCCAGGGTGACAGCTTGGGTCAATACTCAGGAGCTGGTGGAGGATCATGCAGTGGGGAGGGAGGTAGGGGGAGTCGTATGGGGGGAGTTAGAGTGGGTCGCCCTCGCAGATCAACCAGCTTTAAGGTGAAGTCTGCAGAAATGTTGAGACAAAGAGGTGTGTGAGTGTGCTGGAAATTAAGGGGAGTGATAGTTGCTGACGGTGCCAACTAAGCCAGGAAACACACACACACACACGCACACGCACACACACAAAAGCTAATGACAGGCAGAGTGGAGGTATTGAAAGGTGTGACGGCCTTGTCAGGGAGTGTCCCTCCCTGTCCTCTGCTGCCAACCAGCTCCCTCCCTCCGCCGCTCAGAGGGCATGGCACACCACACAAGACTGACACCTGAAATATTGAGTTATCGATACAGTGTCTCTGTGTGACAGCATGTGTGTGACAGCGTGTGTGCGTCATCGTACGAATGAGAGAGTTATTGATACGATGCCTCTGTAATGTGCGTGTCTCTATGTGTGTCTGTGACTTTTTTGCGTGTGCGGTGTCACTATATGTGTGATGGAGTTATTGATATTGCGCACTTGGACTCGAACCACCCATCGATTCCTGGAAACACAACACCTGCATGCTAGTCAGGTAAAAGCGGCATGCTTTAGAAACACGGCAGATAGGTTTGCTGGCAGAATCCAAAGTTTTCAGCAAAGACATCCAAGGACTTTGAAGATCCATGTTCCTGAAACTACTCAATCAGCTAACATTATGGGGAGATTTTATATGTACACAATTGATGACATTCAGGTGATAACATTTGCGTGTGGGCAAAGAAAAATGAAGAGAAGGAAAGGGGAAAAAAAGTGCCAGGAGGTAATAGAAAAATCTAGAGGTATTATGTCAGGTACGGATGTGAGATATACAGACATTTTTTTTGCCAGTCCTATTTCAGCCAGACAGTAGGGGGCTATTTGGAATGGAGGAAAAGTAATAACCTCCATTTGTTCCCCCTTGTCCCTTGGCTTATGAAAAACGCCTTTACAACTTGCTTTGCCTTAACTGGGTTTTCTGGGAGATTTTGAAGTTTGGCAACTTGTCACTGGGATTGGAGCTGGTGGAAATATGATGTTCAGGTCATGGCTTTCTCTGCTAGTTCAATATGTTGCTGCGTGATTGAGGCAGGCTTGGCGAAGAGGATTTGGGCTATTAATAAAGCCCAGTGTGGTCTCGGGGCTAGCACATACTGTACTGCTGTTGCAAAAGAAAAGAGGCGGTGATTTTTTTTTTCTGTGAATAAAGCGGAACATCGTCTTTGATTTTGCTGAAAGCTGAATATATTTGATTAACTTTTAATTTAAGAATGTCAAATTGAACATGTTTTTTTTTCCTTTTTTCTCTTTCGCTAAGAGAGCAGCAGTATCTATGTGTTATTCCACATTCTGGTCTGGCTTCCCCTGAGCCCCCGGAGATCTTGGTCAGCCGGCTGAGCTCCCTGCTCCCCCTGTCTCCATCACTATCAATTGTCTTTGAACAGCTCCGATCATCACCTCAATTATCCGTTGTCCTGCCCACCTGATGGGTTTTTTGCCAACTATAACTTCTGTGTGGATGGACAGGGAATAATGACAGCTGAGGCCTGTGCTTGGGTAGCAGGGTGGAATACAAAAAGGGTGTATGGATGTAGATGTGGCTGAAAAGTCAGCTTCTTCACCACACACACGCACTGACAAAAAACACACTTACGAAAGACACACAAACAGGAGAGAGCACACATACAGTCTTGCAGCTGCACAGACACTCAGGCAGAGATATTCACAGATGTTGATGCAAGCACAGACACACAAACCCCCTTTCCCACCTCCTGCTGTAGAAAAGCCATTTACTGACCGAGCGCCGAGGTGTCAGGCTCTAAAGTGAATCTAAGAACGTGCTTGATGTGTTCTCTCTCTCTCTCTCTCTCTCTGTCTCTCTCACTCTCTCTGAGGCTGCAAGAAACTCATTTACCCTGCAAATCCAAATACACGAGCAGAGTGGGAAAATGTATTCATACCACAGGTGATCTTATTATGGGCGCGGTAAACTGAGCAATGAGAACATCATCCACTGCAAATGACACCTAAACACATATCGACAAAGAAAAAAAAAAGTAATATCATCTGCATAATCAGAGAAAAGCAGTCAGATATCATCGTCTGGCAAATGGAACGAATCGAAAAGTTCAGTGCCAGAGCATCATGCTATTTATGCGCGATAGTGATTCCATTTAAAGTCAGCAAGGAATTTCCATGTTGTTAGTACATGGAAAATAAGCGTGCTGTGGCTGTTTTAGCTATTAGCCAAGCAAAATACAGGGAAAAATGATCTATGCTGCATACAAATAGAGTTTACATGAAATTACCTACGTGATGAGGCACTGGAGCTGACAACACAACCTAATAAAGCATCCAACACATCAAATGCAATTATTATTGCATTGTTACACCACTTTTTATTTCCATTGTCCACTCACAGCACTCATCTGTCTATCAGTAATGAAACTACATACTGAGTAAAGTGCTTCTTTGCCTTTACTGCATCATTTTGGGTAAAGGAGTTTTACTAGATCTAACCCAAGTCCAAACACTAACCCCAGCTGACCCCATGTCTGCACTTCATTCTAACCTAAATATCATACAATCAGATCATGCATATCTTTTTATCATGTTTTACTGGAGCTGAAACATTAGTAATGTCATGGATTACACAACTGACAGATCATTATTTGCAATTATTTTAATAATTAATATTTTTTTTACAATTTTTTCTGCTTTGAGGATTTGGACTTTTATTGGGAGAAACAAGCACTTTTAGGACACCAATTTAGGCTTTGCAAAGAATGCAATGGGAACTTTTGACTATTTTCTGACAGTTTATGGAAGACGTAAGAAATAATTCGGGTACAGGGAGAATCTAAAGCCTAAAATAGTTACGTATTTTATGTACAAGATGTATGAAGCGCAGGTATGAGTGGCAGCTGACTTACTGTATTTATATTCAAAAAAACATGAGAGCTTTAAATGATGATGATTAACTCAAAATTCTGGTAATGGTAATGCTATGCTATTACTGTATTTCTACAAAATATACAATGTTAGAAACATACCATCAATGTGGTGTTAAATGTTATTGGTGTATGACAACAGTTTTTCATCCTTCAGTAAAAACGGGCTGCTGAAATACGGTATGAACAGAACTTGTATTCTCTTCCTCTGCAGAGGTTATAGTTTTTCCTGATGGGAAATTATTATTCTGCATTGTCTCAGGGCCATCCAGCCAGATAGCTGAGCCATTAGCATTTTCCTCTTTGTTGCCATCTATAAACATTTTTGTTGTCCTGAAGGGTCATCTCTGTATTCTTCCATCTCTCCCTTCCGTCGTAATGAATGAGTGTAATTACCAGGCCTGATTGGTTGGAAGGTCATTGGGAATCCTGTAATTTTTCACTTATGTTAAGCTTGTGTTCGTGATGAATGTATCCAACCTTTCTGCATCCCTCCTTAGATTACTCTAGGCATAGAAATGCATCCACAAATTAAGCTGTTCATTGAACACTGCTCCTGGCCAGCCATGAGTAGGTTTATACAGATAAACAAATGGAAGGAGGTGGTGCAGTGGTTATATTGCATTTTTGTCTTCTTTTTTTTTTTATCTTATTCCAGCTGCACTTGACCATTGTTTTACATGTTACATACACAATGGTACAGTATAGAGTAGAATTTAAAAATACATTGTGTCTTTGTTCCTCTGTGTTGACTGGATAATCAGTAAAAGTTGTGTCATGGTATTTCTCCTTCTGAGGATTGATATGACAATAACTTCCCAGATTCAGACGCATTTTTGTGAGCAGATAGCATGCGTTACAGTCCACTCAATATAATCCATAATTGCTGTGTTTTTTTAATAAGATGCAAAACTTTCATTATCACCTTCAGTCCAATGGAAATGTCTGAAGCCGTTCTTTTTTTTAATTTAATTGGGTTTCAAGATTTAATTTTTTTTTTTTTTTGCATTTTTTGCTATTTTGTTAATGCATACCAAAAAAAATTCAACAAACAGCAGATCTTGATGTATAGTTTTTCTTTTCATCTTCTCCTCCTTTCTCCTCCTGTCTCCTATTCAAATATTTCTTTGATCTTCACATCTTTTTCTCCAAAGCAAGGGAACTATTTTCCCTAGACCTTCGACAACCACCTCTGCCCTTCTCTGTTCGTTTTCTCATTTTCCAAACTTTTCTTCCCCTCTCTTTGGACCTGTAATCTGAGTGTTTGGTTGAGGTTTCTCTTCTTTCGGTTGAATTAGTGGCCTGTCAGAGATGGTTCTGCTGCAGGGCGCTGGCAGCTGCCCCACTCACTCCACGGCCTATCAGCCTCACATTCAGCTGTCCATGAAGGAGGGATGGAAGGACGGAGGGATCATTGGATGGAGTGAGGGAGATCAGGCTTCAAAGGACCAAAGAATGGAGGGATGTAGTGATAAGAGAGTATAGAGAGATGGTTTCTTGATGGAAAGAGGGAGTGGAGATATATGGTTGAAGAATGGGGGGATGGAGTGGAGGAGTGTATCTGTTCAGGGGCCCTGTGGCCGAAAGCCAGGCAGTTTGAGTCAGTGGATGGGCGCAGAGGCTATATTCTCCTTGTCTTCTTCTCTTTCTTTGTTTCTTTCTCTCCTCCTGTTTCTCTTACAATTGCCTTCCTGGTGGACTCCTGGGCTTCTTTCTCTCTATCTCTCTTCTCTCTTTTCACTCTCTCTTTTCTCCCACAATCAGCCAGCTGACAGGCAGACTGGGGCCATGATGGACGATGCCCTCTCCGAGTCCGACAACATTTTCTCTCAGTCCCCGAAGCAAGATCGGGCAGCATCAGAGGTAGGCCAGCACTGGCCTCTTTCAGTGTTTGTGAGGTCCAATTGCTGTGCTCAGTCACCCCTCTCACGACCCCCATATCAGCTGCGCTGGGCTTGTGCAAACTGGAGCTGACCACACGGCCCCGTCTTCTCAAAATCTGCACACTGGCCATGCCACAACATTTAACCACATTTCTACTCTGTGACTTTTCTCTCTTTCTCTTTGTCACAGGAGCAAAGTAGAAATATGACATCATAAACAAAAGAAAAAAATTACGTGTAAGGACATTCAGACCTGTCAGAAAATAAGATTACACCTCTCTATATGAAAATGCAGTCCTAATAAGTTATAAGAATAAAAACAATAACAACAATGACGAATAATAATAATAATAATAATAATGATAATAATAATAGACATTCTAATAAGAAATGATGAAGAATGACTGTAGTTTTTGGAAATTACTTAATTAAATAAATTAATTTCTAGATCACCAGTAATATAACTAAATAAAAAAAATCTGTATCTCTTAATTTGCCAATAAACCTAATTAATCAAACAGATAATTTATCAATTTTTGACAAAATAATCAATATGGTAAATATTTTATAAAATCAAAAAACAATTTTCTGTTTTTGAAAATTAGAGCATTTTCTGACTACAAGGTCTTCTGCAGCAAGAAACAAAAAAACGGCCACAACTTAATTCAGTCTCATTAATTTGATAATGTTTAATCAATGAGCCCCGCTGAGTTAAAAGGTCTAGTTCAAACATTGATTACCGTCTTTCAATTCTTCCTCAACAATAAGCTGTGGGAGGCAACTTATCATTAAATGCCTGAAGATGCTTTAATCTATGTTTCCCGAGGTATCTTTGCAGTGTAAAAATTGGAAGGGGGAGTGTAGTTTTATTATTGCTAAAATGCCAAGTTTTTCCCCTCCACACACACCCATACACACAGTGTTGGTACACCCCAGGCCACCCACCCCACCACCTCCTCAAACCCCTAGGCCCTCCATCCCCAGCTTTAATCCAATTTGTTCAGTCCCCCTGTCTTCTGCTGGCACAAAATTAAAGGCCTGCTCCCACAAAAACACCTTACATTTCCAAGGTATTGGCTGCCCTGCAAGACTAGAAACTTCATTTATTCTGGCTAACTTCTCAATTATCTTCCCAGTAGTGGAGACGTGTAAAAAGTACAAAAATCAATAGGATTCCATTCCCCTTGTATTGGAAAGGGGAAAATTAATGAGATAAGACACTCTCTTAATCAGAAATAAATGTTTTAATTCAGATAATGACATAGTTTTCCCTTGCAGAAGGATGACAAATGCCGAGGTGCTGTGAGACCCACCAAGAAGCCGTTTCAATTTTATTGTAAATATAAAAGGTATTGATCTGTGAGATGTACAAACCCTATTGCTTACAAAAGCCATTCAGGGGGACTGGGAAAACTATTAAGCGGCGGGTCAGAAATCAATAAACAACACTAAGAGGTGGCTGTGCCTGCCCTCTCTGGCAGATCTCTGGAAAGCCAAATGGCAGAGTTAGTGACAGGCGGCTCTGTGGCGGAGCAATGTTAAGGATGATAGGGTCAGCTGGTTAATGTGGCGAGGGCCCTGACAGGTCGGCAGCCCACCTCAGAGCTGGAGGCCTGACAAGCTGCCATTTAAACAGACACTGACTCATCAGCCTGTCGCTACAGTTAGTGTTTCACTGCGGTGGGCCTCCGCTGACAGGAGCCATTCGGCTGTTTCTCTCTTTCACTTGAATTCTTTCTCCTTTGCTTTCTTTCTCTCTTTTCATCGTTTTGTCTTCTTCTGCTGTGTGCTCTTATTTTCTCCTGGTCTGTTTATTTCTCTCTCTCTTTCTTGCTCTTTAAGCTGATCCTCTCTTCTCTTGATCAGGCATGCAGCAGTAGTTACATATGCATGTCTGCAGTCGGAATAAACCAGTGAGAGAGAACAAGCTGTTTGGATTTAGATTGCTCCAGCTTGAATGCATAAGTTTGGTGAATTGACAGTTGACAGTGTTGTCCTGCTTAAAAACACACTAATTAAATCAAAAATTTAAATTTGATTGTGAGCATTTTTTAACCCCTCAACCTTGTTCCTGCATGTCTAATAATTCTTTTTCCCACTGAATATAAATAACATGACAAAAACATAAAAAATCTACATAAAGCATCTCCTTTTGAAGACCTGGACTTAAACAGCTATATTTTAATGCTCTCTGTCTTCATAATTAATAATTCAGAGTTTCAGTATGAAGTATATCATGTTTAAACAAAACATGGCTGTTGGCACTTAAGACTACAACAGAGAAATTGATCCATTTTAGATTTTCTAGAGTTTTTGAAAAAGTGCAAAACCTGTGACAAACTTGTTTACATATATCTGGTAAATCAAATTGAATCTGACAGAAGGATTCTGGAAAACCAATACGTACAGGTTATGCATGTGCCTAGTGAGAGAAAAGAGGATATGGTGGGCCTGAGGGATGGATTGGTGTTGGTTTAAGAGCAGGAAGGAGAAAAAGTTTGGTTGTCTGTGCAGTAATTATGGGGAAAAGCAGGCCACCGACCAGCCAGTCAGGTCAGATGACTTAACCTCAGATCTATGCACTCCATTGGACTGTTGGAGGGTCAGGGCCCTCTGGCAACTCTCAAACTGTGGGCCCTCACTGACATCAAAGCCAGGTAACAGCACCAATGGGACCTGAACCATCTTATCAGTACTAAATTATGATATTATGCGTTTTAGGCGAGTGACGGGACAGATGAGACACTAACCTAAAGACGTATGTCAAGGTGTTTGAATTTAAAACTCCTCAGGAGCAGGTGACACGCTTTCAGCAGCTGAGCCACTGGGACGCCAAAGCAAAGCTATCTTAACAAACATTGTAAATTGATAAATCATTGAAAGACGCAGAGGGACTGTATCTGCAGGGAGATGCTAAGCAGGCTTAGAGGGGATCAGTGTGTGAGTATTGCCATCTTCAGCAGGGGACATCCGCTACATCCGCCAGACAGATAGATAAATAAATCGAGGCGTATGCGTCTGTATACAAATGAGTGAGCCTGTAAAAAAGAGACCGAGAGCGAGGCTGGGTGTCTGAATAGGAAGGGGGGGGAAAGGTATAGAAAGGAATGTCAGAGAAAATCCCACGCCATCTCCCCCTGCGCTGGGACGACGATGATGAGATTTAGGAAGGGTCAACGGCACCTATCAGTGGGTGAAGTGTTTAGTAGGAGTGTTTCTCCACCCCCTCCTCCTGTAGTGTCATCCCGTGTCACTCTCATCTCCCCAGCCTGATGATGAGGGGGCTGGGGGGCCCGAGGTGCTGGCTCCCTCCTCGGGTTCGGGTCATCTGACCCCGCTGTGTAATTCCTGCCTAATGCCCCTCGTACGAACAAAGCCTGCATCCGTGGCACACTCAGACCCCACTTGACCCCCGCAGCCCAACACAATGCAATTGGCCGTGTCATTATATCAGGCCCGCTCTGTCCCATCTCTCCCTACATGCAACGCGGGACTGTATAAATTGATTTCCAGCTGCTGGTAAAGCACCTTTGCATCTCACCCACCAGCGTGGGGAAAATGAGAAAAAAAATGACAAGGCAGGAAAGGTCATCTGATATCTTAGATGATATCCAGGGAAAAATGGGTCTAAACAGTCATGGAAAAAATATTTATCTACAGCTCCATCTGAATTTCCATTTAACAGCAGCAGCAGCAGCAGCATCTCTGCCTGAAGCAAAATGCTGTTTATCTGTAGCGGCTTTAGCAGAGTGGTACTACAAACTAAATGCAAATTAAGCAGTAACATATTGTGAATAAATCTGATTGTAATTTTACCAAATATTTTTGTATGAATTTGAATTTAAATTACTGATTTAATATATTTATTTTAAATATATGAAACAAGAGTCGTTCTATGAGTTTACAAGCTTTAGACCTCCATCTCTGCATGTTTCCTACTTTATTATAACTGCTTATGACTCTTGCAGGTACAAACTTTTAACACTAGGCTGCTTGCTTTTCTTTTTGTTTTATAGCAGAACAAACTCCTCATTTTTCATGGCTCTGATCTATATGGTGACCGTGACTAGTCCATAACTCAGGCTAAAGAACACAGGCACTTTCCCCACTTTGTTGTCTCACCAAAGCGAAGACCTTGCACGGCATGGCACGGCGCAGCATGCGGCTAGGGGAGAGACAATTTATGATCCGGTGACACCAGCAGAGGGGGTGATTTATAGTTTAATTTGCTGTGGTAATGGACAGAGGATAATAACATGTAAAATATTAATCAATGTGTAGCAACAGCAGACATCATTTGCTAAGCTTGTTATCCGCTGCTCTGCCCCTGACAGTGAACAATTAAACTGACATGAGGAAAACAAGGCGTTGAGCAGGCATACATGTGCCAGGTCTATAGGGTGGGGGTGGGGGGGTGGGGGGATCATAGTCTGGGTCAAGATTTGAAGGAAGGACATGGAAATAATATATGTTGTTGGTTAGGGTTAACACTTGTTTTGACTTCTCTAGAAGTCTTGAGTGAAAAAATAAAAAAAATCCTAAGAATTATAATCCTTGTACCAAGGTACAATTTAAAGGAATGCTGTTATCACCAACAGTTCAAGATTTTTCTAGATGCAAGAAATTTCAAAATAAAATGATCGACATATAATTGTTTTGGAGTTAATATTCAAAGCAAAATGCCTGTGAGTTTGTTACCTATGTAAAAACACAGTTTGCTTCAAAGGCAGGAGACAAAACAATTTGTCTAAAGGACTGCTAAGGGAACAAGCAGGCTATCTGAAATCATGTCCACCCGGTTGACCTTTTGTTTTGTGTGCCAGCGACACACACGGTTGACAAATGAGCTCTTGGAGGTGCAGAGCCCAGTGTAGCAGTGTATTTTGAGTGATGTCTACATAATTAACGTGCAGTGGTTTAGCCTCAGTGATGAAGTGTGTGTATGATTAGGGCTGTTACGGGGATTCATCTAACCTTGTTGGAGCAGTTGGTGAGATAGTAATATCCCCTCTCTGCTATGGTTGGATGGGGCTGAATGATGGATTATAATTCGCTTTATGCTGCAACATCAGAAGGGGAGCTTGCTGGCGAAAACACAAATATTTTTGTACATACAATGTGTTACATAAAAGGTATAGTATATAATTTGTACAAGGATAACAAAAAAAAAATTGTTTGGTAATAAATATATATGCACACAAAACCCCTAAAATTGTTGGCAAAACAAATCCGTAAAATTATATAAAATTGTATGATACGATATATAGCTTATCAGAATTAATAAAAAAAATGTTTTTTGTAGCCATAAAGGCATGAGAAAAAATAAAAATAAAACACTTAAAAAGTGTTTTTTCTATAATTATTATTGATTGATTAGTGAAATTAAGATTTGGTTTAAACACATTTTCCATTTAAAAGTAGACGTGTCAGCTACAGCATATTCTCTTCGACAGAACTGTGGATTCACAGCATGGAAGATTACACATCTTTCTCTTTTATTCTCTATTCTCTTCCTCCTCTGTCTAGTACAATCCCTTTCACCCTGCTTTTTTTTAGGTGTTTCTGATCCCCTCCTCTATGTGAAGGCTATTTGTGTGTGTGTGTGTGTGTGTGTGTGTGTGTGTGTGTGTGTGTGTGTGTGTGTGTGTGTGTGTGTGTGTG
>JAQMCX010000045.1:7853702-7866202 GCA_029814765.1 Acanthurus leucopareius | reverse complement strand
CAGAGCGCTAGCTTGCAAGCAGGCCGTCCTATTACCCCCATGGACATCTCATTTAGGGGGACTCATGCAGGGAAGCTGAGCTCCGACTTGCATGGTTTAGCATCTTTGACAGGAACACGTCCTCCTGAATGCTGCTTTAGTGACGCTTATTCAGAAAGCAGTGGGGCGTGCAGAGAGAGGAGGATATATATTTACAGGGACATACTCACAAAGGGCTTTATGTTTATAAGGGGGAATTTATTCGTTAGTGGTTTGTGGGATTTTTCATCATAACAAGTCAGCACTGAATCGATTCAAAGAAGGTACACAACTGGAATTCCTAAATTATGTAATTTTTACATGCAAGCTTGTTTTGTTTTTAATTCAGATGTGACACCTTGTTTTAAACAATTATTATTACTATTCTACAAACAAAGCTAATAAACAAGATTCCGGACAAGTAAAATGATGCATTAATAAATGGCATAATCTACAATAATTTTATTTTGTTATTAGACAACAAATAATCCATACTCAAATCAGAACGATGAAAAATGTTGTATTAAAAAAATCATAAACCCATCAGTTGCTCGGAAAGACTTGTGTTCTTTCGAGTTAAAAAAAGTTTTTAATTATCTTGCATGGATATCGATTGAGGTCTTAAAGCTTATTGTGAACACAAAGGACTGTAAAAAAAGATCAAAAAATTGATCTTCAAAATTGTACAAACAAAATTGTACTATAACAGGGAGAAATACATGTAGCTTGAGAATAGAGTGCTCCCTTGCTGAGGAAGCAGGCTGCAGGTTTGGAGAACACATCCATCTCATAGTTTGGGATCAATAAGAGGCAGTGGGGCTGCTGAACGATTGATCTATTTTAGACCATGCTATCAGCCCAATGTACAATTCAATATAATTCACTGGGAATTTACAATTTCACAGTAATGCACATTAAACAAGTTTTATTCCAAATAGCTATTATAGAATTTTGGATCATGTATTTCTATTACTTAAAAATTTGTAAAGATTTAACATTTTTTTGTTACTCATGTAATATTATATTTGGCTTTAACAATCTTTTTGACTTGCTCGTCTCCATTTCTGCTGTCTTTCCTTTTAACATCCCTGTTTGTTGCAGTACGACTCATTTACCTGTGTACATGCTATGTCTACTTCATTACTACTGGACAAGTTTTTGTCAGATTTCTTGATTGTGTGGCCTATTGTCCATCTGGTCTGTCTCTTTGTCCATCTTGCTGTTCAACACCCTATCTCCCTAGTCTTCCTCCTGTCTATATCTGCCTGCTTGAAGGCCCAGTCAAGCGTCCCTCTAGAATAAGCTTGCCGTAGTTTAACACACTACCTCATTAACACGTGTAAATAAAGACGGATGGCCAGCGATATTCCTGTAAATTTGTTTGCCATTACTCTGGGGTCAGTGGTAATTGTGGCTGGCGTCTAACTCCCCTGAGTGTGTGTACAGTTACATTCATATTACAGTTAATCAGCAGGGGGCTAACAAATTGTCCTGTTACACCACAGCCCCTCACACCCTCTTCTCATGAAGGGGACGGAACATTTGTTTCTGGCACTCAGCTACAGTAGCACCAGCAAGTGGGAAAACAAGAAATAAAGGGAGACTATGATATGTAATGCCCCCTTCATTCTATTTCTCCCACTCTATTACTCAGCAGAGGGCCAAAGGGTCCACTTAGCCTGTCCAGACCTCAGGCATTGGACCTTTGTGTGTTTCATGTGACATGATGACAAATGTGAGAACTTGCATGTGTTCTTTATAAACTATGCATACAGAATAATTCAGTATCTCATAGAGGCTTGTAGTACTGTGATTATGTTGATGCATACATTTAAGTGTTTGTACATGTGTGTTTGGGTTGTCCTCACACTAATGTGTTTGTGTGAGACAAAGCAAAGGCTAGGGAATGATAGCATGTGTAAATTTCATTGTGCTGCTTGTTCTGTGTGTGTTTTCTGTTTGTGCTGACAGGCAGCTGCTCTTAAGGACCTTTAAGTGCCTCCTTATTGCTGCCATTACATGAGTCCTCTAAACGGTAAAATGTATCTCACTGTTAACCACAGTAGGCTCCATGTGGGACACAGCAGTCTGGTGGCGAGGCTTCAAAGCAGTAGTCTAGGGCTGACAAAACAGTGTATTTTAACTTTTGATAAACAAATGATGGCCTGAAATATTTTAACAGCTTTCTTAAGAGCAGTATTTGCCAGGATATGCTTAAATTCAGTAAAGGGGGTTTTGTTGTTTTAATTTCTTTTGCTGCTCAGTAGTAAATCCTACGAAACAACAAGTCTATTCAGTTCTGCATAGATACAATTATCTGATTATATCCATAATATGCTGATGCTTCTAACTCTTGGCTAGATCCTCTGCCAGGGGCTTCCCGCAGTATTTTAACCACAGAATGCAACAGGAGATTGAGATTTCATAAACCTGAAATAAACTTGCTACTCCTCCTAATTTAATTTTATCCACTGCTCCATGTCAAGGTTTCCATGGCCGAGGAAATTAGAGCAAAGTTGTCTTCTGTGCTGTTTTTTTTTGTCATTAAAAACAGTTAGTCATACATTTTTCATGAAAAAACTCACTGAGAATTACACATCTGATCAACTATTTTGATTTTTTTTTCTGTGTAATGAATCATACCGTTTGTTGCTAAGAATAGCCTGTAAAGGAAAAGCAGGGAGGGTAAAGGGAGTTCTGTCTGTTTTTGTATGCTCTTGCAAGCTCCCATAATCCATTAGAAAGGCTGAGGATGAATGAATGAGCGCTGCACCCAGAGAGAGCAGGGCAATAGTTTCTTCAGTTCCCACCTTATTGATTTCTGCAGGAAATATAGAACCTTGGGCACAGAGGTAGAAGAGGGAGGACCACACTGATATTAAGTCGTTTTCTCATCTTTTCCAAAAATCTTTAATCAAAGTTTAAGTGAAATACTAACATGCCACTTGACATGACCTTTTAGCCCTGTTATGAATCACCTGTTTTTGAGTCGAGCATAGTGGCCGAGAGCAGTTAGAGATATTTCCTAATCACAAATCGCTGCGAGAAAAAGAACAAGTTCAGTGGTGTTAAATGGCCACCGAAGGGCTTGTTTGCTGTTGACCTTTGACAAATGCTAGACAACAAATCTATGTTTAAAGCACTCGCCCGACTGGATTCCTTTATAGCTCTAAGTGACTCCTGGGAAGGACGAAGCCTTGAAATGTGACTCCAGCCCAAGCCAAGAAAGCTCTGCTACACCAAAACAAAGGAAGATACAATGCACTTCCTGCACAAATATGGCTCTATGAAGGATGATATACTGCAGGATGGGGGATACATGTCTACAGGGACGTGGCAAACAGGACGATTTGTGAGCATACGAGTGCCTGGCATATAATGACAAATATGAAATCAATATAGTGACCTTAATTTGCCCAAAGCATAACTGTGATGTAGTACACAGTGTTTCGATTAAAGGAGGTATAAAAAGATGGTGTCTGCGTGTTGTGAGGGCAGGGAGGCCATGCCCTTTTGAACCCTGGTGCTCACTGAGAGTGTGGCAGCCGTAAAAGGAACAACCGGCCCTGTTTGGTCATTGAATAGGCTCCTTATGGCTCATGGGTAATAATGTCACGCCTCAAGACGTTTTTTAAAAAGAGCCGGCGAATGATAGCTACCAATGTGTTCCGCAACACTGGCAACATTATGGCAGCAGAGGAGAAAATATAATAGCTTGAATATGCTATGAATAACAAAACCTGTCAATACTCACCTCTAGAAAAATTGCTGATCAGACACAGTTCATGCAAAGTGTACGTGTGTGAGTGAGAATTTATGTGTCCCTACATGAGAGTATGTGTGTATTTTTTGTGTGTAAAAAAAGTGATAGTTCCCTGTGTGTGTCTGTATATGTCGTTATTTACATTTTTGTACTTCTGTTGAATTTATGTTGGGCGTACTGGATGCAGTCAAGTGGCGATCTAAATTTTCCTCTGCTGGTATTCAAATTGTGTGATGTTAATAATTGGATACGGTTTTCCCATTTAGTCTTGAAAATAATGTGGGTCTAGTTTGAAGTTTACAGTGCTGACTTTCAGCTTAAAGTGTATTTGAGACTGTAACTGGCTGAACAGTTTTTTGTGCGTTTTCTTCATGTGGCTACTATTTCAGGGACAACGCAGCATGGCATGGTTCCTTAAAGTAAGACTAGGTGAGGTTGGGTGTAGGCCTGGCAGAACATCAAAAGGACTTCAGGAAAAAATGGACTTCAGAAAAGCACTGCAAAGGTTTTTTAACTAACTATTCAAATTAATGACCTTATTTAAGATTGTCTAAATTCTCAAAATACATTTTAGTCACCTAAAACAGGGAAAGTGTCTATTAATGATTAGAACTTCTACACACAGTGAATGTCAGCATTCTCAAATTCAGTACAGTCATTGTTTAATTTTCAACTATGTTACTGTATGTTATTAATGCTTAGAATTTTAGCAAGTACTCCGTCTAAATTTAAGTATTAAATTTCTTGTATTTGTGAAGATGTTCCTCTCAGACAGAGTTTAATTTGCGTACATTATTTAGCCAGGCTTAACTAGCTACTTATATTTAGCCCGGTCAAAGCGGGAATGTTGTGCTATTATTCATACAAATGTACGAACATGCTTTTTGGGGACACTGTATTGCTGCTAATCCGGCAGCAGAGGTAGTAAGCTAGCAGAGTGACATCTGTATACTATGAGAGAGCTAGAGCAACTGCATAGCTACACTATTGTGTTATAGATTGTATCTCATTTGCTCCCAAAAAAGCCTCCTAACAATCAAACACTGAAGCAGCACAATACTGATGTTGTTTGGATCAATATATAAAAATAAAGCTGACGAATTGGCTGTTCTTCATTATAGTACCTCTGTTTAACAAAGGGCTTAAGTTGAATGAGCCTGTTTGTTCGTTTGGGGTTGTTTCAGGTCAGGACTTCAAATTTAGAGGCAACACTGCTGTGACATGATTAGTGGAAAGTGTAGTACATTAGCATGAACACCAGCTTTCACTAAAATAAACAAACAATAAAATCATTTTAAGAATATTATCATTTGAATGGAGGGAAAAAGCCATCACTTTGTAAATGGGCCTTGGGCTCTCTCTTTTTTTTTTAAAGATTTAAGAGAAGATTTTTAATCTGATGATGTTCTGTAACTGAGTAACCCAAATCATTCAAAGCCTCGTTTCAGCCCAACACCACTGAGCTCATTATAGAGCCTGTAAATGAGTCCGTCTTGTTTAGCTCTGCCCCTGGGCTGTTAGCAGCCCAGGGCAGAATGGCTCACACAATGGAGTCATTCGGATAGAGCTTAGCCCTTAAAACAACATGCCACTCAATGATCCCAATGATCCTCCTGGAAAACAATGCTGGGACACATCAGTCAGGCCTGTGTGGGAGGGAGGGTGGCAGGGGGACAATGATGCCCCCTTGGTGCAGTCCTGTTGGGAAGACGTTCCCAACGGGATGGCTCTTTTTACAGCCTGACTTGGAAGAGAACAGCATGGTGAGGGTGCAGGGGGTAAAACTGAGGGGGATAAACTGCAAAGTCGTCTGTCTTAATAACTTCTCTAATCCGGCATTGGGTGCTTCTTTTCTTGGTACAAATAAATAAATCTGACAGCAGCTTGAGATCACTTTAACTTTTGCAGAAAAGTTTTGTGGAACTTTTGAAAATTCTCAAAACAAGCAGATTTGCACTGGAAGCAAGTACAAAAAATCTCATTTAAATGTGTCTTTGTTCTCTTTTTTGTTGGAACAAACAAGCCATGCACCACAGCTCCATCACAGCGCTCTGCAAAATAAGTGATTGTAACTGATTGTTTGAGCTTGTGAACTTTCAAATATGCACAAAAATTACCCCTAGAACTTGTGTAGTAATCCTTTAGTTGGAAGCATTACCTTGATGATGCTGTAACTGGAAAGATGAAAAGAATATTTGTATAATGTATGAAACTAATATTTCTAAGTTGAAATTAAAAGTTTATTGGTTATCAGTCGGAGATGTGTGACAGATCAAACAAAGTCTTAATCAAACTAAACTTTCCCATTGATATACTGTATTGAGGGGGATTCAAATGGAATTAGGCAGAGAGATTGAAAAAGATAAAAAGAGAGTAATGTTTTGGGGTTGGGTGAAATTCATCAGGACAGGGATAAAGCAGAGGCCCCCTGGGTCATAAATACCATAAAGCCTCCAGCATAATACTCAGTGCCAGGCCAATCTCTGTTCATTACTGCTCCACGCTACTCAGCTCTTCATTTAAAACTCACATTCCTCTAATTAACACACACTGCTGGGTACAGATGAGCCAGTACAGAGCCTGGTCTGTCTGTCCATTGCTTTTACTACTCAATTATGTGTCTCTGTCATCACATTGCTTTTGGTCTTTACTCTGTTCGTCTGTCTGGTCATTTTATTTCCTTCTTTGTGGGCTTCTTGGAATGAAAGTGGCGAAAAAACAAACAAACATACTTCCATTTCTCCAAGTACATTCAATAAACACAATTAGACTCCAGACACAAGTTTTTGCTCTTGTGATAGCTATTAAAGAAAAGAAGAAAAACATGGCTGCATCAAAATCTGAAGAAACAGTTTGTCCAACAAATTGGATGTGGTAAGTGTTTGTTCATTTATTATAACAAATGATTACACTGCGACAGAATTAACTCCATTAGAGTACAAAAGGCGAGTATTTAAAGAAAGACAGGCACACAGATTTTTCTGCTTTACATAGGCTTACATCACCCAACACTGGGTGCGTTTTTCATTTTAAATGATAGCTACAAAATTATACGAGGTGATCTACATGATAGATACAAGAGGCAGAAATGAAATTTGGATAGTTTTCATAATGTCCTCTGTATTCCTTAGACACAGGAAAAACCTGCCATTCATCTGAACTCATATTGGTTTCACAATACATCGCCCGCTGTTACTAAAGGAGTCTTCTGTGCAGCTCAGAGTAAATGATTCTGCTTCCATCATGGGTGCTTATGTGGATCAGATGATGCGTCTACTGATAGGTTTGTAATGGACTTTTCCTGTTCATTAACTGAGTTATAGCAGCAGGATTTTATGCTTTGCGGTTCTAAATTGAACAATGCATCTCCAATGTTTAAAGTAATATTAATATTTTCAAAATCAATGTTAGTAAAATTTTATGTACACAGTTGTATTTGTTGATGGCCAGCCGCCGCAAATAAAGATAAGATTTATGAAGGCGAGGGTCTCTACTCTCTGTACTATTATCACAAGAGAAACGCAGACCATAAAAAACTTTAATTAAAATTTTAATTAACACCGGCAATCAATAGGGTGTAACATAACATCTCACATATTTTCAGTGGTATGGAGGAAAATGTAATCAAACAAATACAGAGGGACCAAATATGATGATTTTATAGGCTAATAAGACCAAGGTAAGTGTGGCAGGACAAATGGAAAATGTCACAGGCTTTCTCCTTTTTCCCTGTAGTGTTTAGTAATGTGCTTCAATGCAACTGTTTGTTCTTTTCATCTGGGTTTTACACTGCCAGGTGTTTTTATCATTATTTAAATAGTTGATTTGATTCGTTTTTTTCAGTCTGAGTGAACCACCCCCTATAATATGTTAGTGTACAACCTGCCTGTTTTGGTTTGGATTTGCATACATGATTTTTAAGGTTGTATTTAATTAGCAAAGAATGAAATTGTGTGTTGAAGCTAGTGAAGATTTTGTTTCCAGTCTTTTTCCTTGCACCATCAACAAAACTAAACCGAACACAACCAATTAAAATGTAAATTGTTCATCATAGCCACAGATCTACCTTTTTCCAAATAATGATACTTGGAGAGTTACTTTTAGCCAGATATGTTACATAGAAAGGAAAGCTGCAAAAAACAGTTACAGTCTTTCTACCCTGTGTTTCTGAAATAAAGTATAGACTGGTCACACAGTCGGAGCTCGACTTACAGGGGTAAGACAGAAATTAGCAGGTAACACATAGGATAAAGATGGGGTACATCATTATATATGTATAAATATATAGAGTTGTATTAATGATTTTTGCTGTCTGACGTATGAGCATGAACAGACTGAAATCAATGAAGTGCAGGAAACCAGTCGTGTTTTGTTTTTGACATGTCTGAACATGGTCAATGGACAGAGGGGTGCATTTACTGCGTCTGCCCCTCTGCCTCGATGCACAGTGAGCTACCAAAACACAAAAAAGTAACAGGTTAGGTTAAAAAATAACCACACCAGGAAAAATTAATCCACCTGTGTGAAAATCTAACACAGAATGTGGTGAACAAATATAAATTTGACATAGTCAGGCAAAGAAAACAAAATTGACCATATAATCCAAGTTTAATCACCGAAAATATGTTTTTATGGAGCTAAAATATTTTAGGGTGGACTCAGAACATTGTAATATCAGATGATGTTTCAATGAAACACATTAAATTATGAAAAATATCACATAAAAAGCACTTAATGGCCATTCGGACTGAAGGAGAACATTATCACTTCTTATTACTCTGCTGGCTTGAGTGGAGCTGGACGAAAGCATGAATGTTGAGAGAACATGGACAAAGTGAGTGAAAAAAGAAAAACACAGTGAAAGAAAGAGAGAGAGAAGGAGAGTATTAGGGTAATAGTCCCTGAAGATTGTCTGCAACTCTCATTCCTCTACTATTTCTCTCTTTTCTTCTACTTTTGCAGAGGTAATCTCCTCCACAGCTTGACGCAGGCGTATCTCAACTCAGCCAAACAATAAATAACCTGGATTGGCCACAGAATGGGAATTGCATATCAGGCAATAAAGCAAATTTCAATTACGCTCAGGGGGTAGGTACACTTCGATCCTGAGGTTATCGAAACAGTGAGTGAGAGGGGCTCAATGAGAAAGTTCATAGAGGCCATTTTTGAGTAAGTATTTAATATTTTACCCCACACCATTCTCTCAAATCTGTCAGCTGACATTTATATTGTTTTGTATATTTATGCAGTCCTTGGTTTTAAGTTTTTTCAACTTTAACTCAGCAAAGTTCTAAAAATTTATGAACTTAGGCACAAAACTCTTAATGTAGGTAGAGGGTTTTAAGCCTTTGCATAAATCCACTTAAATGAAAAGATAAAATAATATATGTAATAAAAAGTGTTGTCAGTATTTAACAAAATTACCTCAGATGGTTTAAATCTAATTATGGGCTGAATCATAATGTAAACAAAACCCTTTGTAGGGTTTTAAATAGCAGAATGAACTTTCTAATACGTAATATAACCACTAGAATTTAAGTTTGCTTTATACTCACTTTCTTAAGTTTCTGCTTGGAAAGAGCACAGTCATAAATCTAGAATTTAAGCTTTCACTGCACTAAATAACCACTATATAATGTGATTATTGACCTCCATATTAAAATTCTCCTTTCTCGAGGGGGTCAAAGGTCAGGCTCAGCTTCAGAGCAACATCATGGAGCTGGCAGGCTCTCTCACTCTTGCTTGAGGACACATCAGCAAAATAAACTGTTTCAAATTGATTTATTATGAATCAATCAAGCCACATAACTGCCACCATGACTCTGCGGGACTTTTTTATTGCCAATTTGACCTTTTTGTCATGTTCATAAATATATGTTGATGACAAAAGGACCACAAAAAAATCAAAGAAAAAATTAATTCAAAATTAACTTTTATACAGAAATTTAATGTATTTTTGTAGTTTCTTTTAGATATATGCTAAATATTTATCAGGATTTGTAGCTCCTGCGTCAAACACTTTCAGTTTACTTGTATATCTGTAACATTCTGTAACCTTTAGCCTTAACTCCAGCTGTGTTGTCTCTATGTGTGTAGGTATGTGAAGGTATGTGTCAGGATGAGAGTCTCAGGAACGAGCAGAGACAGTACAGGTACTATGCGTGTGTATGTGTGTGTCTCAAACTGTGATAAAAGGCCATGCTCTCTGGACCTCAGAGTAACCCAGCGATGACAAATAGTTTCCCTGTCTCTTCCTCTCATCACTGCCCTCGACCCTAACTGAGAATTTCATCTGCAAACAACTCGATTTGATGGGCAAATGTTTGGTCAGCTTCCAGTGGGTGTTCAGCTGAATATTTTTAAGTAAATGTTTGCACAGTTGTTTCTACTTTCCTGTTTTATTTCTCTCTGTGATAATGTCTCCATTTTTGGTCTTGTTCTTTTGCCTCTGAAAAAAAAAAGAAAAACTGATTGAAAACTATTTCCTCTCAGGGTATTTTACAGTCATAATGAAATGGGAGCAGTTTCATTTGTTTTAAGAGTTTTGTCTCTGCAGGGGGAGTTAGTATTTTCTCTGCGTTGATTCTTATGCAAGTACAGAGCACAGATGGTGTAACTCTCCATGGAAAAACAGGCTTGCTCCTTCTCTGTCCCGAGTGTCAAACTTGCTAGCTAGCTTTCCAATGAACAGATTTTTTACAGCTCACATCTAATAAATATTTAGGATTAACTCAATGAAACGATGCAAACACAAATGAAATGTATTTAATGGGCATCCTGTCCATTGGAGGAGTTTCAATAGGGCACCGTTGAGGTGTGAAATGGCTACAACAGGCAATATAACACTCACATGGTCTCTTGCTCTCTGAGTCTTTTTGTCTCTTGCTAACACACACTCATACACACACATACACAAGGAAAAAAAAGCACCTAATATTTTCTGTCAGCAAGATTGTGCATACCCCCAACCTTCAAATAATTTACTGCCATGTGTCTACTGAGTGTTTGGCGCAAAAGTGTCACTAAATCTCAGCCCTCAAAGTCAAACGTCAGGTAAACCACAGAGAAATAATGTTTATTTTCTCTCAGCCCTGGCCCTGTTCTTAACCATGCTGTCAGTGCACCAGGAGCTCGTATATCTCACAAATTCCCCAATGATCCGTACAAGTAGCCTTTGAAAGCCGATTCTTTATTATACTTGAGTCTTGAAACAATGACACACAACTTTTTCCTTTGGCCAGAGAAGTATTGCAAGACCTGACCGTTGTCACACATGGTAATAAGAGGTCTTATTACCCAAATTATTAGTCCATTGGTTCTCAGTGTGGGGTCTTGGGGTCTCTTGGAGTTTCTTAGGGTGGTTCCATGGGTTCCTCAGCGAAAAGGAAATAGGCTTATTCACCTCCACTATAATTCCAGCCATTAGTAGTACAATTAAAAAGGACTGACTGTTTTGGTCATGGGTTTCACATATTTTTTGTAATGACACGTCTTAAAGCAAAATTCATATTAATATTGGACCTTGAGACAAAATCTTTAAAAAATCTAACTACTTTTTCATAGAAAATCTGATACGTTCGAAACCACTAAATTAGTGCAATATGCTGATAGTTATCACTTCTAATGTAAAAAAAATTCAATGCTAGTAATAAAACTTTATTTAAATAACATTTTCTTAAAAGGGCTAAAAAGTGCTTTGGAAAAAAAGATGAAAAACAGCAAATAAAAGCAGCTCTGAAAATGTTAAAAAGTAGAAAGTTAAAACCCATTAGGAATTCATAACTTTAAAAAAATAAATGAAAGTTTTAAGAGAAGTTTGAAAAGATGTTGATTGTCTTGTCTGATTTCAACAGGCACAGTGTCATCCTCAAAAAATGCATACTGATGTTTTCATGAGCATTCAAAAATAATCTCTACATTTACTGTAGATAGTTATATGGTGACACTTTTCTCCTCTCTTTCTCTTTTACTTCTTAAGATTCTGAGAATTTCCATTAATAACATTCACACCTTTCAATTTCAATAATCTTCTGAAAGAAATTTTGTCCTTTTCCAGTGAAAGGAGATACTAATATGCTCCATGCTGGCTATATTCTAAGGATTATTGTACATAAACAGGCTCAGTGGTTAACACTGTCATTTTGCAGCAAGAAGCCTCTGGTTGTGACCTTGAAATGGAGTACTGAGGTGTTGTATTGAGTTTACATATTTTCTTGGTGTTCCTGTTTTCTCCACAGTCCAAAAACATACAATTTATGTAATTTAGATACACTAAATATTGGCACATGTGTTATCAACATTTATTGGTGTGTCTGTTTAAGACACTCTGATGACAATCTCCCTGCTTTTGAGATAAAACATCCAACTATTGTCCTGCTCTCTGACTGATTATGTTTGCTTGTGGTTACCCCTTAAACCCTACTCAGGAGTATAATAGATTTTCTTAACCCATCGAAACCCCTTGCTACCCATCCCCCTAACCCAGATAGCTTGGTCCCATTTCATTCAAAATCCCTTAAATGCATTCACACAGACACTGTGCACAGAGAGAGAGAGCTAAACCTTGGGGGGCGGGGGGGGGGGCAAGAAAGAGAAACTGACACAATTAAGCAGGTGGATGCAAGCACCTTAGACAACACATAGGTGACACATCATTCACCACTGTCTTACATACTTGCTTCCTAGCCTAAAGATTCACCACAGGGCATTTTCTAATAAC
>JAQMCX010000045.1:7775046-7853602 GCA_029814765.1 Acanthurus leucopareius | reverse complement strand
CACAGACACTGTGCACAGAGAGAGAGAGCTAAACCTTGGGGGGCGGGGGGGGGGGGCAAGCAAGAGAAACTGACACAAGTAAGCAGGTGGATGCAAGCACCTTAGACAACACATAGGTGACACATCCTTCACCCCTGTCTTACATACTTGCTTCCTAGCCTAAAGATTCACCACAGGGCATTTTCTAATAACAAATCATTTCTTTCAAAGTATGCTTTTTAATCTGGCTATGCTTGACAGGGCCCATCCTTTGCGCTGAAGGGGGAGACCACTTAAAGGCCAGGCCAATAAGGCCCAGCAGCCCGGTGGTCTGACTGGGGTGATTTGTCAGGCTCCTCCAGCGTGCCTGTGGTGGTCACACCGATGGATTTATCCCAAGGTAAATGGAGATAGCCCTCGCCGGACGTGGGCCCTGCACTCTGATTACAGACCTCTCTTCGAGTTGCATTGATAGATGTTGCTTGTGTTTATCTATTTACAATGCCACTAAATCTGTGAATACAATGTAACATGGGCAGAAGGGGTACGACTCTGGGGGCTGAGCAAGAGAGGGAGCGAGCTCTTGCATGGTGTGATTTATGCTATGCTATGCAGAGCAATAGAGAGACAGTGCAGATGAAGGGTCTGGGATGAAACAGCTCGGTAGGGCGGAGGCTGTAGTTTTGCATTGGGGTCGGGGGGCGCGAGGATGAATCTCATGCATTTCTCATACTAGGAGCTGTCCACCATGCCATAAGAATAACAAACATGCAGCAAAAGGAATGAGGGGAGCGCTTCAGGCACGCAGGGGAAAACAGAATGTACTTTCGCGACAACATTGTGGAGCCAATCTGAGATGCACGCTGGTGAACATTTATCCCAGCGCTCCCACATCTATGGTGAAGAGTAATTTCATCCAGGGACAATCACCAGGACAGCTTTGGGTCAGACAGCCTTTTCTATCTCATTCCCATCCAGCCGACCTAAAACAGCTCTGCTCTACAGTCATCCACCTTCCTTGGATTTTAACCCTACTGTCCAAGTCTTAAAGTCAAGCAGCGATCATGAAATAATGCAAAAAATGAAGAATACTTACCAATGAGCTATATCAACATATTTATCCACAAAATATAGCAAAATCAAATTACATTTTCTGTGAAGTGGTGAAGTAAGGTTGCACTATAGCCTTTAACCCAAACCCAAGTGTCTTACAGGCACACTAAACTGACTAGAGAGAGTATGATAAAATCTTTCAGTGTTACACACCTGTAAGTATAAGCTTTTAATAAGATGGGTTATCCCTGTTATTAGATGGTCTGTAGGTCATTTACCACATTAAGTACTCTACTAACCTGAAATACGGAGCCTGAACATCCAAAAAGTAAACAAGCAAACCTATTGTTCTTATTTGTTAAAATGGGCCAGTTGAGGTGTTTCAAACGTGATCAGGAAACCGACCAGAACCTACTGGATGGATTACAAATGTCACCTCATTCAGTGTTCTCCTAGAAAGAGTTATTTGAGAGGAACACCTGGGCTCCTTTATTAAACTGATGCTTCAGCTCATACAAGGTGCAGAAAAAGGGATGGATAGAAGGGGAAAAAAATATATTAAAAAAAGGGCAGACCATTTAATGACTTACTGGAATACTTAAAAGTTTTCCTGCAGACCTTGCACATTTGACTATAAAACTGTTGTTACACAAAATCAACTGAGTCTAGACTTTAAATTTAAGGTCACTGAACCCCTAAACCTTTTATTTATTTTTTTAGATCATGCATGTGTTTACCTTCTCTGCTGTGGATTTCTACTTTTCTCCCATATCCCCTTAACCAGTGATACTGCAACAAGTGCTTCAGTCCTTCAACACATATATGGTGAATGGGAAAAGGACGACTATGTGATGTGTTAGTTGCAGTATTTATATGCTGCTTTATAAAGTGTAAGAAATACCTCACTCTTCTCTATCTTAAAGTACTTTCAGATTCCAAGTGCACACACACAAACCTCTTGTACCAATATCACACAAAACCTGTTTACATTCAGCTGTGACACCTAAAATCCACCAAGATATTAGAATCAGACTTCATAGTCATTAACAGTGGCTGAACATCAGCATCAATAGTGACTAGAAGCTCCATAACGTTCGGTCTCCACCAGATAGACTGCCATAGGAAAAGGCACACAAGTTGTTGCTATCTACAGTACAGTATCCCCTACCGTACACGCCTACGCACCTCAACAACCCCCCTCTTACCCCAACCTCTTGGAAAGCTTATGTATGGCGCTCTCATTGTTTCCTCAGCCTATTGAGGTAAAGATAACTGTGGGTTGTGAGAGCGCTGAGTGATTATACATCAGTAAAATCATGGGGGGTATATATCACTGCCACTGGGACACACCCACTGGAATGAATTGGGTCAAATGAGAGCAGTGCATCGGGCAGGGCGCATTGACAGTTACTAATGCACCTCCCATGGCCACTAACAGGAGTGTACAAATTGCCAGAGGTTTGTAAACTTTGCTTGTTTAGGGCAGGGGCATGCAGGGCTTACAAGAAGCTTTGTAGAGGTATTATGGGTAGGTGACTAAATCAACACTTCAGTGTCGCACAAGGATGAAGGGGTTAGACTTCATTTGAACCAAGAGGAGGAGCATTTCTTCAATAAGTATTAGCCTCACAAGACAGGGGTTGAGTTAGAGGTAAAAGGGGTTGAGTCAGTCATGTCCAAATAATGATTCATAAAATAGCAGGTTTTCTGTTAATGCAGTGAATATTTACCCACATTTCAAGACTGTCAATGCAGTAATATCACAATTAAGCAAGATGCAGTCAAAAAACTTTACAAGTGTTGAATTGAGATCATAATAAAGGCTGAGTTTGATGACTGGTTGCGGTCTAATCCATGAGTATGGGTACTCATGTAAAAAAGAAGTAATGAAAATGGAATGCTTATGGGGTAGAACAGTCCAATTGCAAGATGGTGTAGTTATTGTCGTAATAATTAAATTTTAAGTACTACCAAAAATTCAATGAATACACACTTTATATTTACTTATAGGTCCTCTCATAAGGCTACAGGAAATTTAAGCCCTTTTGCTAAGTTACTGTTTTATTTTGTCAAATTGTACATTAAATCATGAGAATAGTAAAACAAAGCTAGGTGTCTCAATCAACTGTTGAGCAAATATTCAATTTAATGCCCTAAACTGAACAGAATTTAAATTTACATAAATTCCTCTCAGGGCAAAATAATTTTTTGGCAGCTGTCAAAAGCTGTGATTTTTCTTTGCCTGTGACTAGTCGTAATTCTTAATATTGCTAAATTAATATGTATCTGTGTGAACTGAGCTGTTGTAAGACAGACAAGTGGAGTCTGACGAAGGAATGTTACACGCTGCTCTCTGATCTTGCCACACCACTGAGTTTGTCCTCCCTTAGACTTGTTATTTTATCACACTACAACACCAGGGAATACAGACATGCCTGGACTGCAAAGGCACCTCAGTCACCAAGAGTCATCTAAACTACTATGTTGTTTTATGTGTTTGTATATTTGTTGTATTTAAGTGAGGGTGTGTGATGCTGCTTGAGTGATTAAAAAAAAAAAAAAAAACTTGTGATAATATGGAAATGATGTATTGATTAACCAATATTGCATGAACATCAGTGCTTTTGCATACAATTATATTTTAGGTGTATAGGACGACATAAGTGTATTTCTGCATAATTGAGTGTGCATAGCCTAAAGAAAGGTATTCAGAGTCACACCTGTCTGCTGCAGTTTGCACTGAGGCGAGGGGAGGCACAACAGGCATGCAGTGTCTATACACGCCTGTGCACCTGGAGAAGGGGACCTGGTGGCTGCATGTGCATAGAACAGCAACACATAGAGAAGAAGCTCTCAAAGTTGCACGACTTTTTCTTTTCTTTGTCATTAATTATAGGCCACTTTTCTTTTTTTACTTTGGCTCAATTAAAAGTCCACAGTCCTGATAAAGCCACTGATGGCCAGCTGCAACACTGATTAAGATCTCTGTATTGTAATTTTATGCCCAAGGAGTGTGACTGACATAGCAACAGATATTTGCTTTGCTATTAATTAAAACTTTTAGTCAATATTTAATTAATCCTAAGTTAAGGCTCAATCAATTAGTTTTGACTATATGCAAGATTTAAATAACATGCTTAATGTGTGATTTTATCAAATTAAGCATTTTTGGTGCTGCTTACATTTGGGCATCAAAAATAAATTAAAAACTACTACAGCCTGTAATACCTTAATCTAATTTTAAAGAAATCAATATTCCTCAGTGACAAATAAGATGTAGCACCTTTGCTATTATTAATCATTTGTATTGATAAATACCAGTCCTCTCGTTAAATGTGACTCAATGAACATTGCATGTTATAGTTTGTATCCTCTAGTTTTACTTTCTTGTTTTTTTAGGTTGTGGCCTGGATGCCACTTTAAAAACTATCATACTGGATGTTGATGATGCCGGTTAAGAGGAGACCGACAAGTTACAGAGGAAAGTGCACCTTCTGCTCAGTCTAACTCTATGTTCAGTTATGTATCAGTATAGTGTGACTTGGCCTGTGGCTTGGCAGTGGACCGACACTCTGAAGCCCTGTGTGTATGCGTGTGTGTTTGCGTGGATTTGTGTGTGTATGTGAGTGCAAGAAGGTGTGACCTCAGATGTGTACAACACCTGTGTCCACTAAGCATTAGATGTACTAAAGACCTGCAGCTGCTAAACCCATCTCTCTCTCTCTCTCTCTCTCTCTCTCTTTTTCTCTCTCACTGCGTCACAATACATGGATTCACACACACATGCACACATGCACATTTGCACACATTCACTGGGCCTATACCATAACTATGAACTCACATAAGCCCTCATAGGACATGTCAATTCATTATGTATTTACATATAAAAAGACTCACGTCCTTCTACCTCTAACACAACCAATCAGAAAACATAAGCGCATTTTCACTCTGAAATATACACTCCCAGTCCAGGGTGTTGGCTGTACACACATACACATAACACACAAATGCACACGCGCACACACACACACTTTCTCTCTCTGCAGGATTATGACATGTTATTAATTGCCACCATTATCAGCGACAGCTTGCTCGAGAACTGGGCCCTTCTCTCGGGGCGTGAGGCCTGGTGTCGCAGAACACAAAAAAGTGAGCGAGAGAGGAAAAGAACAGAGACACAAAGAGGAAAAGGGCACATTGAAAGAGTGAGAGAGTGATGGAAGGAAGGAAAGAGGAGGGCGAGATGGGGGAGAGGGAGAGCCAGAGATGTGAAGGTGTAATGCGTCACACAGCGCGGTGCAACACTCTGCCCAAAAGGGATTGTGGGATTGTGAATAATTTATCAGAAAACATTTTTCTTGGTCCTTTCCACAGACCCACAAATCCTCCCTGAGCTCTCTTTAGGCTGGGCTGGAGATAATATACTGTGTAAGTGTGTATTATGTGTGTGCTTGCGAAAATATACTTTGCTGACTTGTGGCTCACACTCCAGCGATGTAATGTAAATGGACACACACACAGAAACATAAATGTGCATTCACAAATGCATAAACTGCAGAAAAGCACACATTTCTGAAGCTTTACAACAAGAGACAAGTGTCCACAGGAACAGCAAGAGCCCGGCTCTTCCTGGGTTTGTGTTGTCAAAATAGTACTGTATAGTAGGTCCCACATGTTCAGAACCATCTCCTATTCGCACTTTATAAAAGAAATAAAGATGGTCACTTATAAACAGATAAAGATATCATGTAATTACTTATCTAAAAGCTGCATCAGTGACACAGAAATCTCTGAACCTTGTCATATAATCACTGGCCCATCTAGATCTCCTTCCTGCTCATATGTGGAGAGAGAGAAATTGATTGGAGGGAGTTTGAAGGAGAATTCGATTGTCAACAGCGTTCTGGCATTAACTCCCCGAACCCATTCATCTGTAGCAGCAGAAAAAAACAGTTACGTGAACTGTCACACCCAACTCTACAGTTAATTTAAGGTAATTAGCGAGCGAGTGATTCCCAATACATCACGGTGCAACTGGCAGACTCCACAATATTTCACAGCCAATCTGTTACCTTTGCGGCCCCGCCTCCTTCCCCCCACTCCCCCTCCCTCCCGCTCTCTCATACCAGACACAGTAACTACACATGCAAACACACTTAGCCCTGCTGACAAACACACAAACAGTCACAGTGACAGATACACTGACACTTTCTGACAAGCTAATGTGTACAAGCTGTATGATAACAGAAAAATGAATGTCTTTTGTGCTAGTTTAGCAGTTATTTTTAGAGTTGGGGATGATGTACAGGCAAGCCAGCTGATTTTGTGATGATTTTTTGGTGATTTTTTTCACTAACTGTAACCAAAATTCTAACATATAACAAGAGTAGCATAGTTTATACCAAATAGCGCAACAAATACAGAAAAAAAAGAGCTTAATGGTGAAGCTATTAACTCACCCTTTCCTGAAACTGCACACTGTTCTTTCAGAGACCACTTAACAACAATTTGCACCTTGTTTTTTTTCTAAGTATGAAATTGTCCTTTCAAGATAAATGTTTTTGTCAGGCAATAAAATGTCTCAAAAAAATTATAAACTATACAAATTATAGTAATTAGAGACATTTAATGCCGCTGATATAATAATAGGAGTGCAATACAGCTAATACACTCACTGGAAAAGCAATTAATTTTTAATAGTTAAGAATATTCAGAAACTGAAATTAAATGCATCAAATTTTAAAATTCTAAACATGAATGAAACACATATAATATAAAACCAAACAACCACAAATACATTAAAAAGAAATAATATAGATTCTTGGGCTTAGTTAATAAAAAACTAAACATTACATTCCTTAATAGGCCATACATCGCCAGTCAACTTACGCCATTTTGTTGATACAGTTAAAAAGGTAAAAGCATCAGCTTGTTCACTTTAATGGGCTCTCCTCTTTATTCAGCCTAAACTTAAACCAAACACATATTTTGTGTTCTTACAGACACTTTGGTGATGCCATATTGAGCATCAGAAAAGGGACTTTGCAGTTTATGGTATATTCTATATCATTGGCACCTATAAGATACAATCTAGCTAGCTCATCCATCCAGCTCTGAAACTAAGTTAGCAACATCAGCTCCCTTGCAGGGTTTAGCGGTCATAGAGAGTACAGTAAGAGTGTAATAGATTCAGGACAGGAGAAAATCCTCATCTGGGGTGCTAGTGAACATGCAGACAAGGTGTTAAAATAGCAGCTGTGTGCTCTAAGGCATCTTGTTCATTTCTGACAAAACAAACAGATATCACATGTGTACTAAACATACCACTGCACAGCCACAGAGTCTTTTAACTCTCCGAGTTCAAAGACAATAATGTAGTGCTTAGGTACTTTTGTTTAGTTTTCATGTCCGAAAGAGTTTGTTTTCAGAGTCTGAGCTGTTGTTAATTCATGTTTGAGTGAGTCTGTAAATTTACACACAAATGCAAATACAGTACTAAAAAGTGTGTCAACAATGTCCAACATCTGGTTTGTATTAACTCATGTGCCTTGGATTTAGAAACAGTCTTTTTTTTTTCAAAATACTGGTTCTTTAGGGCCATTTCTGTCAAATGCTGTGAGAAACCCCTCTTAAAAAGGAATTTAAGATGTGATAAAAAGAGAGGGACAACAGATTATGAACGCAGACTTATGGTTCAAGATATGTATGAAAACTTTCATTAAAAAAAACAATTTCACAATAAAGCAGTCTAATGTTTACATATTGTGTGCATTTCTGATTTTTATACTAGTAGGCCAAGGAAACTTTTTTTCATGACAACTTATAAAATCAGAAGTGATCTTCAATTTTAGTATCTACTGTAAATCTGCTGCTACCATTTGAAACAGCAATTGGGCTAAATAAGATGTGTAAATGCCTCAGGAGTTGTGCAGTGCAGCAGTGGCATGGTTCCAGAGTCATCAAGCTAATAGTTTTATTATATCCAGCATGTTGAAGAATGGTAACACATTACATCTTTGTTCAGTGATAGACAGAAAATCAGCTGTGAGGGAGGCTTATAGAATATACCAACAGCTATAAGGGGGGCTTATAGCTTTAATATTTTGTAAAAGCCAAACCTTATGTATGGCTCTGCTCACTTTCAGACAGTAAGTGAACCAGCAGGCCTCGGTCTCAGACAGAGCAGCTGGGGAGGTGTGAGACTACTTTAGCTCGCTGCACCACATCAATCTCTTCGAAGCTCTAAGACATTCACACATTCATACACCCGCACATGCATGTATCACACTTGCACTAATACATACACCTGCCATGTTCTATAAATGGTACTATGTTATGTTAATGTAAAGGATAATGGTTTAAGTTTTACCATTATAGTGGCCGTGACATTTAAAGTGCTGTAGTAACAGCAAAGGTAAAAATAACTGTGAAAATGTTGTACCATGGCTCTGATAAAGGCGCACCATGGTATTATATTTTAGGGCCCATACCACGAACCAAATCCAAAAAATGTAGATAAGGTTATTTATCAGTATTACTTCACAGCTATACAGAACACATGCATATACACGAAGCTTTTTTTCCTCCCATTTTTCACAAGTTGGCTTTTTGAGAAAGATTTTTTTTTTTTAAGGCACAAAGGCTTTTTTTTTAAATTTTGTCAACAAAGTTGTTTAAATCTATATCACTGAGCACTTCTTTGACAAGATAATCCTTCCATCTGACAGGTGTGGCATATCAAGATGCCGATTGTTATTGCACAGGTGCCTTGGGCTGGTCACAATAAAATGCCACACTAAAATGTGTTGTTTTAGCGCACAACACAATGCCACAGATGCTGCTGACTACAGGAGTGTCCACCAGAGATGTTGCCCAGGATTCGAAGGTTCTTTCCACAATAAGCCATCTCCAGCAATGTTTCAGAAAGTTTGGCAGTACATCCAACCGGCCTCACAACCACAGATGTTGTGTAATCACGCCATCCCAGACTTCTTAACCTGCAAGATTGTCCGAGACAGCCACCCAGACAGCTGATGCTACAGTTGGTTTGCCAACCAAAGAATGTCTGCACAAACTGTTAGAAACTGTCTCAGGAAAGCTCATCTGCATGTCCATCATCCTCACCAGGGTCTTGACGTGACTGCAGTTTGTCACCATAACCAACTTACGTAGGCGGATGCTCACATCATTGGCATCTTATCAGTCAGAGAAGTACTCTCTTCACAGATGAATCCTGGTTTTCATTGTACCAAGAAGGGGGCAGACAGCATGTACAGCGACAATGTGTGAGAGCTTTGCACATTTCACTGTTGTCACAGAGTGCTTCATTGTGGTGGTAGGGCTATGGTATGAGCAGGCATGAACAACAGACAAGTGTGTTTCACTGATAGCAAGAGAATACACACAGATATCATGCTTAGATCCTAAGGCCCATATATGTGCCACTCCTGTTGCCTCATGTAGCAGCGTAACACACAGCCAAGTTTTGCCTGAACAATTCTATGCAACAGTGATGTGTTAAAGACTACAATCATTTTCCTACAATCTAAAGAGGTAAAAAGTCAACAAGCGATACAAATTCAGAAGGTCATGAGACTGACGATTGAAGACAAAAAGACAGGGACAGGGGAGAGGGGGCTTGCCAAAGATATTTCCTTTTTCCTTTTTTTCAGCCTTCTGAAATTTGTTTATGTGCAATCTTTGGTTTGTCTTTTTAGGTTAATCACTGTCATTGTGGGACAAAATGAAGCCATCAAGGGATCCTCTTGATTGTTTTGGGGTGTGTGTTTTTGTATGAGTGTGTAATCAACTCGACCTTATTGTGTGGTTCACAAACACAAACAAAGAGAATACCATAAACACTCACCCTCTCTTGGATCGCCATGGTTTATGTTCCCAGTGGTCATGGCACAGTCTTTTATAATGGTGGCACAAATTAGCCTTGTGGAGTTTAGGTCAGACTGGAATGTGGGGACCCCTCAAGCAAGGTTCCTTAAAGAGAAAAAAAGAGAAAGAAAAGTGTGTTTTTTCCTTAAAATAATAATTTTTAGTAGTATACCATATAGGGTTAAAGAGCTGGTTTTATTTTGAATAGGTTCAGATTTTTTCCCCTGTGCTGTGAGGTTAGGTGAGCTGTTAATTACATTTTCAGAACCTTACTTTGGGGAAAATTTTAATACGAGGTCAGAATATTGATAATTTGTGAATAAAAGAAGTAGTTTTTTGCTTGCAGAGCAGTGGAAAAGTCGATACTGTCACTGTGCTGCTTTTTGGCATGTTCTGATGTCTAATTACACTTTTAAAGACCTTTGGAGAGAGTTAATGTTGTGCCAGTTAGCATGGCCCCTTCTTCCTAAAACACAGTGGCCACAGAGCTTTCCTCTGCTTTCAACTTTTTGCTTACAATCGGGGGCCACTGAGCCACCCAAAGCCTTGGTTTGTAAGAAAGTAGTGGGAGTTTTTGGGTGGCATTTTGGTTAGTGTTCATGCTGTAAACTCCATATGCGGCTTTAGAAAAATACTTGTAAATCAGCAAAACTGGATACTTCAATCTTAATTAAAAAATAATCTAACAAAAACTCTAAATTTACAAGACTTTACAACACTGTGTGTGGTTTTGAATTGTAACTACTACTGTCAGCTTGGTAGCAAAAGTTTGGAGATGAAGTCATACAGAGAACAAAGGCCATGAAGAGCAGCAGAGCGAATCTACCTGAGTGCCCTGCACTGTCAAACTTGCACCTTGGTGCATTCAGTGCATTTGGAGAATGTGAAATGATTGCATTCAGAGGTTTTTATCAACATTGTCGCAGTGGAAGTAAGACAGAGAGAGGCACAGAGAGACTGGGGCGGTCACTGGGGTCTGTGTCTGGATCTTTATCTGATTTGTTTCTCCTTCTCACTGCCTCTACTATCTTTTCTCATCACACCTTTTCTGTCTGAGTAAAAATGTGAGCAGACTCAGATCATTAGGTTGCTGGGGAATGTTGACTATGTGCGGACTCAAATGTTGGGATTTTTGGTCCAGTATCATTTGGGTTTCTGCCGATCCATTTCCTGTTGTTTCTCTTCCTCCTTCCCATCCTCCAGGACTTCTGCCTTCTCTTTTATCTCCCTTTTGTCCTTTCTTTTACCCCACCTCTTTTCCCTACCCTCTGTCTGTATGACTGCACAGTAGAGATTTCAGCGCCTGGGATTTGTGCAGTGCTTCTAGCCAGCAAGAGCAGCAGCAGCCGTGAGCATTTATCAAAGCCGTGCTCCGTAATGACCACTCAGCAGTGGGGAAATTGAGCTGACCCCGAGGCCAAGCTGTTAGAGGGGACTGGTGGGAAGGCCAGCGGGGTCAGGCCATCCTTGTCCCACCCACTTAGTGGGCATTTAGCGCTGAACCATTAGTTTACTGTTTGGAGGCCTCACAGCTACCCCTCACACAGTACACACACACATGCACGCTCCTATTCACACAGAATGTGGACAGCAGCCCCTCCACCTAATCTCCAGCACTTCAATGTTTACCTGACACAAGTTGTAAAAGGAAAAGAGTCAAAGAAACCGAGGGGGTAAACTTTGTTGGCTGCCAGTAAATGCTTAGACTTGGTACTATCAGGAACTGTTTCTCTGTTGTTGCACAGAAAGCAGGTCAAGACAATACGGGCAAAGTAAATGTGGCTGAATTTAACTTTTTTCTAAAGAAAATGGGGGAAAGTTAAGGAAATTCATGGATATTATCAGCTAATGCCACAATGCCTGTATATAGTGGCTACATGTTGTGAGCAATTCATGTTTGGTTGCCTAAGAAGGAGATTAAACTTAACGATGGAGTTCAGAGAGTGATGGACTTTCTAAACCTTTTCACTGGCCGATCGACTCTTTAGTCACACTACCACCACAGAATATTTTTTGTCTCACAGTTAACACAGTTTCGTTCATTCCCATTCAAATACAACAGTGCACATGCGTTTAGAGGAAACGTCTAATAATGTATTCCTTTCAGGACAGACCCAAAATCTTGGACACATGGTTCATTCCTCACAATGACTGTTATGATCACAGTCTGAGAAAAGGAACTGGAAATTGTTTGAAAAATATTTTGTGATTAATAGACATTTAAAAAAGAAAATGTTCATCAATCCTTTATAAAGCAAAGGGTTATTGTCTGTAGTGTCTCATCTGACCTTTCTCTGTCTCTTTCCAGACACTGTGGAGACATGACAATTGCCAGGCAGAGCTTGTTAATGTCGGGAAGCTGCATTGAGACAGATCACTGGCTCTAGTTAGCATTTTTAACTCAGCTATGTCTTTAGGCACTTGCTGACAACAGTCGAAGGGCCGCTACAGGGCAAAAATCACAGGGGAGCCGCACACACAGACAATCAATATGGACCCAGATGGGAAGAGAGGTGGGGGCAGGAAAAAAAAGAGCTGGAATAGTCATTTTCGCTTGAGAGGCGCTCCCTTGAAAGCCATGAAATAAAAATCTGAACTTTAAAATTGATAAGGATTGATTTCGCTGACACGGGATCATAACATACACCCCTTCAGAGACTGGCAGCGTGAGGCTTACAGATGCCTGACGCATAAAGGAGAATGGGGAGGACGTAAATCTGACTACAGCACAGCAATTAGCCTTTGCTGTGGGAAAGATATGGAGAATCTTTACTGTTTCATCAAATGGCATTAGGCACGCTCCCGGCCTGGAGGTTTCTCCGGGAAGACAAATGCTAGAATAAACTTGTTTGGACAGATGGATTGGATGGAATTCTTCACAAAGTTCACTATTTTCCCTCACAGATCCATATAGATCACTAGCAAATGCTTAGTTCATTATGTGACTTCTATTAAATGTCACACAGTGTTTGAGCAATAAGTACAGAGACAAGCTCACCCTAAATGACATTTTCCACAATGTTTTCAAAGACAAAGTGTGCTGTCAGATACGTTTTGAATAAGTTGATCTCAGTGTTTACTGAAAGTGCTGAAAAGTGGCTGAATTCATGGGGAAAAAGAGTTAACAAAGAAGCTGTTTTTATTCATTTAATGAAACTAAAGCCTTACTGTTTTAATGACTATTCATTTGCAAGCCCCCTAATCATGTTATAAATCAGAAAGCAACATTGTTTTTAATTGCACTATCATGTACGCTTTAAAAAACAAATATCCAGACCCCAGAATGCCAATTAATAATTATTTAAATGAGCTCTGCAGCGAAGAACAAGATTAGGTTAAAGGAGAAAGAACTCTGTGCTAATTCCTTCTCAGATGAATGATTGGGAGGAATGAACAGGGAGGTCTTGATCAAAGCTAACATTGTAAGCTAACATTGTACTGTATGCTGGTGAGCAGATGGTGAGCCATAAATCCTCACCCAGGCTCTGACACATATTAGCATTTAGTTAGCAGCCCACAGCTTGCCAGCCATTTAGGTAATATCTCCATCAGATCACTTTGGAAATGGTGATGGAGTGAGTTGGGGGGATTTTAATGCTTTCCATGACTGTATTGTGCTTAGTTAGACGGAACTCTGGCTGTGCCATGAAGTGTTGCTGTTCGCAGCAGTAGGAGACTGCATGTGTTGACAAATACGCTCATCACTGCCCATTTAACTGCATAAAGCTTTCACCGGCACTAACAACTTGTGTACCAACAGCATTTACCTTGAGCTACTCAACTCACAATAATCCAAAGAGGCAGTAGTGTTCATATCCTAGTATGATGTTAATTTAAAACACATGCATGTATTTCATACATTGAATTGAAGTTGTAAGTTATCTTAAGGGGCCATTCAGAGCCCATAGCAGCCACATGAAAATTGTAGTCGGATAAATACACTGATTACATTGTTGAAGTGTACATAGATGAGACTTTTTTTAAATATAAAAAATGAAATACTTTTTGGTATATTATAGCCTGTCAAATAGCAAAAAACTGTATATGATCTGGGAATATTTGAAACATTTGAATTCCGTGAAAATGATTTAACCTAGATGTGCCATGCTCACAAGGCTGCCATTAATGCTAGCATGTTCTGCTCTAAATGAGATCATCACTATTTCAAACCATTAACACCTTCTCTAATGAAATGACAGCAGATATTTACATCTGACACTGCATCACTCAGCGGCTGCACCCAGGGCTCAGTAAATTTGTGACCTATAATTCAACCACTAATAGAAGCCTTCTATCAAATATTGGTATATGGCTTCTCTTATTCATGACTCTCTTTGTCTGTCTTTGTCTTGTAAAAGTATCTGCAGCCTACAACATTATTTTAATGTCATTTGTTGTGTCTGAGAACTAAATGTTACTTCACAAGTGTGTGTTTCAGATAGCCAATGTGCAATATTCCTGACAAAAACTCTTGCACCTTGCCTCATGGACTAAAAATTTTACAGAGGGCATTTTCCTTCTTCATCTTTTTCTTTACTTTTGTGGTTCCTTCTTTTGTTCTGTATTTTGGTGCTTAATTTCAAAAATCAATCATTTTATTCATCTTAGCATCCATATAGAGGCCCATTCAGATTTTTTTCTCTCTTAGACATTATCATTTAAGGGTTTATATATGTATTTTACATTAAGTTTGGCTTCAAGAGAAAAATATGTTTTGATCATACCTGAAAAAAAATATATTTTTGCTTTACTTTGCCAAAGCATTGCTTTTACTCTGCTAAAAATATCATTAATGTTTTTCACATTTAGACATTATATTAACTGAATACCAGCGCCTACAACCTCTTACTCAATCTTTTGATATATGGGGACAAAGCTTCTCTTAAGTTCATAATTGGTTAATGAATTTGCCATTTAAACTGGGGATTGTGCAACCTGATATAAAAACTTTAAAAAATATTGTGATATTTTTAATCACTCTTCACCACGAGAGTAAAAAGTTAAAATATGTTAAGAAGATGACTGCAAGTGTGCAGTTACATGTGGGCACGCACTGCAACACACACAGAAGAAATCCTGTGAACTCACTCAGTGACACTCACACACTGACCAGCAGAGTGAATGACTCTCTGCATGGATTAGGTTGCAGTCTGTGAGCTGATAGTGAAAGGGCAGCAGTGAGAAAGAGCAAGACAGAAAGTGCAAACTGTGTGTGTGTGTGTGTGTGTGAGAGAGAGAGAGAGAGAGAGAGTGCATGTGTGTAGGGTTAATTGTAGTTCAACTGTGAAGAACAGCTGAGGGAGCTCATATATGGCGCAGACGAACAAGCATGGTGACAGGCAACTTGACAACACAACCTGTTTTATGGTGACAAGTGTGTGTGTGTGTGTGTGTGTGTGTGTGTGTGGGTGTGCATGTGCGTGTGTGTGTGTGTGAGTGTGTGTGCAAAGCTAAAAGAGAGAGTGAGCAGGGGTAGAAGAAAGTGTGAGAAAGAGAGGGTGAAACGTGTGCTAAAGAAAGGCAGGTGATCAGTGAAGTGTCTGTCTGCCCACCCAACATGTTCACACGCCTCCTTCAAGAATAGCAAAGAGACTTGGTAAGCAATTTCCACACCACGGGTGCTGATGGGGAGGATTGTATAACTATGTATATGTGTGTGTGTGTGTGTGTGTGTGTGTGTGTGTGTGTGTGTGTACGCGCGAGTTAGAGAAACTAAAGAAACACAAAGAAGACTTACTATCCTTCACCTGTCACCCAAAGTACCAACAGGAAGGGATCTGAGACACATCATAGGCTGTTTCCTGTTACCCATGAGGCTTAGCACGGACAACAGCAGTCAACATGCAGTATACCTTACACCAGGCTGAAAAATAAGTATTTGCCTGGCTTTGTGTGTGGCTGTGCCGGGGCTGCAGCTGTGTGTGTTAGTTTGTATTCTTGATGCATAAGCACAGGGTTCAAATCATCAAAGCAGCTCTCCTCAGCTCAGTTTTCAGCAAGCAGCTAAAGGTTAGACTTATGTGTTGCTACTTACAGTAACACACACAGACTCCTTTACACCATATCATTACCACGACAGATCTCACTTGTCAATCACACCTATCCGCTGAAGTGGGTCATTTTACACATACACATACACACACACACGCGCAGGTAGTTTGAAAAATGTTAATCACAATGGTGTTACTAAAGTGCAGTGGAAAGTATTTAAAGCTAACACTGGAATACAATCCTGCAATGTTAAAAGTATTTTACAGCCAACAAAATTAATTTTTGATGGCATTTCTGATCAATTTTTTATTACCCTTTTGGTCATACCAGACCTTTTGATTCTTATTTGCTAAATTTTACAATCTATTCTTATTAAATAAAATTTAAATACAAATAAATACAATTTTCAGAGCTCCAACAATTAATAAAAAATTAAATGGCAGCTATTTTGATAATGAATTAAGTGGTTTGGTAACTATTGAAACTTTGCTGGTTCAAGCATTTCAAAAGTGAAGATATGCTGCTTTTTATCTTAACAGTCAAGTAATTATTTTAAGGTTATGAAATATCTGCACTGCATCAGTTGCAAGGGTTAAAATCTTAACATTTTTTTAAGTAACCTTAACAAAAACAAACTTTTTTTGGTCTCAGTTAGGTAATTTCTTTTTTAAATAAAGCTGCCACCCAACTTGAAGAAATGAGCTCTAACAGTGCAAACCACTCTTGTGAAAAACAACTCGCAGTCTTGCTATGTGTGTTCAGACCAGAAATAGGTCTGTGACCCATTCTGGGGTCACCAGCCGTAGTTTAAGAAACGCTGACTGTCAGTGACTTTAAGACCCTTTTAGCTCTCATTTATGTAGCAGGAGGCTTCACCATGATTTAAGTGACTGCCTCTGCAGTACTGTGTGTTCTCAGTGACGTGAGACATATTATAAGATTATCCTTGAATTACTGTTACATGAATACTGTGCAAGTCCTTCATTGTAGTGCTCAGCCATAGATAATTTGCTTTGTGTAGTGTAATAACATTGTGTAAGCATTGTATTGATTAGGACTAATGCAGTAATAATACGTATTTATTTGGGCAGTGCACAAGCTAGTGAACTGGAATAAAGCAATTGTACAGAGTTAGGAAATTAGTGTTTTAAGGGATAATTATCTTCCAGCTAAGAAGTAATCAGGAAAATCCCTGGTTAGTCCCTAAATCTGCTACTTATTTTAGATAACTAATAAAAGCTCTATTCTTATAGCTATTTGAATTTCAAGCACGACTGAGATTTAACTGGGTAAAGTATCCTGTTAGGTTCTAATTTCAGGTATATTCTATATTTTATATCAAGAAATAAGCACCCACTGCCACCCAGAGTAAATTAATTGTCAGATTAAATGCAGTATTTCCAATGTTGCGAATTACATTTAGCTTTTAAAATAGATTAGTATTTTCACTGATCTATTAAAACTATTAGGGAATTTGTTGTTCATCACATAATTTACATTCATCAGTCACTGGAAAACCAGAGTGACAGTAATACGTGCAGCAACTGCCGCAAACTGAATTCAAACCAACAGCATTGTGGTATGTGTCTCAGCATGCTGAGCCACCAGGACGCCAGATCTGCGCTTTGAAGCCATTGCGGGTTCCCTGAGGCCAACAGCAGCAGTAGCTGGGGGGGGTATCAAATGTGTAAAAGCTGCCCCACTAATAAGATAAGTGAGCTTATGCTAGCACTAGAGGTTTGCCACTCATCTCAATCTGTCGTGTTTAACAGTCTCGAAGGAATAGCTCTCAAATTTAAATGCTGGACGGCTGTTGATGGAGTGGAGAAGTGTAGGGCGTGCGTCTGTCTGATTGTGTGTGTGATGGGTGCACAGCAGTGAGAGTGTGCGTGGGTGTGTGTGTATGTTGGGTATGTTGGTGTGGAGTAAGCATGGGTGAAAGCAATGTAAGACGCTGGCTAAGTCTTATGGAACATCAGTTGACACTAGAAAAATACAGCTGCCAATAAATCTCCGACAACAGCCCCGTACTCAAGTTTCGCTGCATGATTTATCGGGGTTGTTCCTTTTAGACTTGCCATTTGGGAGTCATGATCTCTGTAGGTCATTTGTACAACTAACTTTTAATCCTTAATATACGCAAAGCACAAATGTAGGGGAAGGAAATTTGGCCTCTCCAAAGATGGAACCAGCTGGATATCCTTTATCTCTTCTTTCTCCTTTTTACCATCTCGATCTTTTATTTTTCTCTCTCTGCAAAAATGCCTGGAATAATCAGAGATTGAGTTTGGATGTTTATATTTAAGCACTGATGCACCCAGCAGTACTCTAAAAATGTCAAGTGTCTGTTTGAAAGCTGGACTTAATTGGAATATGTGTGTTTTAAGGTGAAAGCTATTATTCTCATTCAGCCTCTATCGATCTGCACTTGTAGCACTGATAAGTTCTGCACAATGTTTATTAGACTTAGAGGGACTGCTAGCAATATAATACCTCTTTTCTTTTATAAACATAATCGTTTAGAGGAAATCTCCGTCAGGTGTCTTGAGGCTCGCATATACTATTACACATAATAATGTTATGAGGGTTTTTATCTGGTGCACTGGGATTTTTGCATGTCAGCAAATGTCTCTGTAAAAACAATTAAAAAATGTTCTTTATTTTCTAAATCAAATTGCATCAATAATTAAATGAACATTTAAAATATCTTTTGTACATCTGACAACCAATTTTTGGTTTAATTTGGACAAATTTTAGTGATAAAACATCTCTGTTACTGGCCTGGTATCTTTGCCATCATTGCCCACATTTTGGTATCACACTTCATGTCGGCCATTCATCAGTCTCATTATATTTATGCTGTACCATTGCATGACTTATCACACAAAAATTTTAACAGGCAAACAACAAGCGTTTAGAACCAAATACTATTAATAGGTGTGAAAACAAATAAATGCAGATCATTTTGGTATTACATTTGATTACAATTATTTAGATATGATAAAATTCCCAAGATTTAGCTTTAATTTACAAGCTTAAGTTTATTTTACAATGTTCTATTTTTCCCCTAATGTCAGGTTTTACAATGATTCTTCATTTGTACTTTTTATTGGGAGACATCATGAATATGTTTATTTTTTTTAAGGATGGTTTTGTTAAATGTTGTTAAAGATGCATTTAAAACCAAAACCTGAGTGCATTGTTGAGAAAAATGCAAAGAATATAAAGAGACTGAATACAAAAGAGAGCATTTGAAAAATATAAATGAAAAGTTTAGGTTTTTCAGGTTCATACTAGATACATGTGTTAACACAAAAAAAATCCTAACTTTAAATGAGTTTACAAATAATGTCAAAAGATCTAAAGAGTGTATGTGCATTGGTATACATTATTTAATGTAAACGTTGCAAAGTTTGTGTTAGTTATCCATGTAACCGGCCTAATTAAATGTTCTTTTTTCTCTCTACTATGTTTAGATTCTCGCAAATAGTAGGTGCTGGCATAAATCACTGAACTGGCCTTTAGAGGGCACTGAATTTGATCTTAGCTTTCCCCACCCGAGTTTGTTTTCTAACGGCCGTGTGGACACCACACACTCTTAAAACATTCAAATTCCCTCCATCACCCCATCGCCCCCCATGTCTGTGCTGAGACAACCTGGAAACCACCGTCCATGGCTGAGGAAGCTGGCACCTCATAGTAAGCACCTCAATTACAAATGTTATCAGTCCTTGGGAAGGAGAGAGCTTAGCACTTGTGTCTGTTTTTCTCATCAGCAGTGGTGGGGTGGCGGCTCGAGATCAGGAGAGAAGGACTCAAGAGCGGCAGGGACAGCAGCTTGTTCATATGTCTGCTCTTTTGTGAGTGTGAGTGTACGTGTCTATCCTCTAAAACTCAACCCCCCTCCTGCCCTCCCTTAAATATCCTGTCGCCTTCGGTGTTTCTTTCTTGCTGCTCTTCAGTATCTTGACTCCATGCCCTCCGCCAAACCTTAAGAACCCAATCGTCTCAAATTCAGCCCACTGAAATAATTAAGGGGTTGCATGCCGCCAAAAATAAGGGTGTGTGTATTTTTAAAGTGGGGAGGGGACAAGTGTTTGGAGTCTCAGGATGCCAGGATGCCTCCGGCTGGGTTCAACTTGTTAGGAAAACTGGGTATTGCCTTACACTTCCGTTGACATGACTGCAGTATCAGTGTTGAGGGGTGCATTGGGTGTCAGCCACCCCTTGGCTGACCCCCCCCAAGGATGTGCATGTTTACAGAGTTGTTCTTGCAAACATTTGCCCAGTGCAGCGCGACAGGCAGGCCCCACGGGCATGAAGAGATGTGTACAGTTATCTTGTGCTTTGCACGTCACCAGGAGCACAACTAAATACACATGATGCATTTTCAGGCTGTATATTAATTATGACAATGATTCAAACTAATACTGAGCTGTCTTTTTAGAAATAAACCTCTAACACAGAAAACTGTCCGTTATCCCTTGCCAACTGCTTGGATTGAAAACACACACAGCGACGCTGTTTCAGGAACCAGCGAGATGATGAAACACAATCACATAAACACTGCAGAGTTGTTTATAACACTATGACAGAGGATTTTACAGTTGTCAAAGTTATTACAGACACAATAATTTTTATGATTATGCAATTCACTTCCCATGGATCACCTGCCATGCTAGAAACAGCACCATCACCTTCAGTGCCCCTTTGTTATGAACTACAGTACTACTAATAGCTACAAATGAATATAAAAATGTGGAAATTACATGATATTTATGTGCAAGCTCTTGTGAACTGGATTAACTACAACTTGTTGTATGTGTTTAGGTAAAAGAAATATGAATTCAGAAAAGAAGAGGAATTTTAAAAATTATGTTATGGCTATATGCTTAGCAAAATAAAGATTGATTAGCACATAACCATATGCTCAGTGTTAACAAGCAAAGAACCAGGTATTTTGTTTAGTGAGGGGACAGAATGATGTCGCCCAGTACAGTATAATCGCCTCCATTGTCATATAAAAAAGTCCAAACCTGATGTACCTACCGAAACATATACACAGACATAATAGAACATACTACACATAAACCAGTATTCATGTTCACTACCAGAGATGGACAGTGAGCACTTACACATCGCACACACACACACACACACACACAATTCATAAGCATGCAGACTGGGGAGCAGGCGTCCTTTTGTTGGAGGGAGAATGGGAAGTGTGAAGGACGTGACGAGGGAGATAAGTGTCCTCCAGGGCCCTGAGGTTACCCTAATGGTGTCATACATCACCCCTCACAAAGCCATGCAGAGCAAAGTTGTCAATGCATGAATGCTGCACTATTACTATCGGCCATTTTAATCATGGCACCTGTCACTGCGCTAATCAACACCATAACTTCACAGTGGAAATCACTCAGAAAAACTCTCTCATGCTGCTGTGTACCAGGAACTGTATACAACACAGGCAGTAAGTTATGCAGAGGGGTCTGCTGGCTGGATGGCGGGCTGCGATGCTGAGGGGTTGTGACTTTGTAGTGCATCATTACCCTTGTTTAATGGAGGCTTGGCTTTTCCTAAGCAGTTGTTGTGACAATGCTAAATGCCGCTTTTATGAATGCGCTAAAAGGGTTTTCCCCCACTGTCATCAACTTCACACAACACACATATAGCCTGTCCAGTGTGGCCTATATCACCAAAAAACTAACAGTCTAGCCCTGTACAACTGTTTCTTCCCTGTCCTCACCAATGCAGATTCTTTAAAATGCAGCATCTCTGAATTTTGGCCTCCAACTTACACTAAACTGGTGTATCTCAATTTTAAAACACTCCCTATAGTGGAAAAATATCACCAGTAGGACAATTTCAGCAGAGGTTTTAAAAAATCCTCATATTTTCAAGATGATTCAACCTTGTTTCCTCTTTAACTCTGTCAGTGGTCATTTATTTTGTACATAACAAATCAAAAAATACACTAAAATAAACTGTCATGGACACTATCTGACATGGATGACTGCACTGTAGACTAAAGGTCCTAATGCAGCTCCCCATGATCGCAGTTATCCCACTGTATACTGTAGGTACCAAAAACATAATTCAGTTTATTCTGAGGCAGTACATCATTTATAACCAATTCAGTGGGTGGTTATATCTAAAATTAGAACTGGAAACTATAAGTTGATCATTCAAATCATCATTTGAGAAGTCATGTCTCACTCACATTTTACTAAGCAAAGCATTATAAGACTGCTGTGTATAGCAAGACGCAACCCACAAACCCAACCTTGATGAAAGCAGAGAGGGCTGCTCTGATGCTTTTTGATACAGTGATGAATGTTTGCTAAAAGTTGGCTAAGCTACTTTTGAACCAGACATTAGTTCATCCTTCTCTGCTGATACCCCTCACAAATGCTTTGTACATTTTATCCCACACAATTATTAACTTGGATGATGTTAGCTAGTTAGTTTCCTAGCTCGCTGGCTAGCCAGAGCAAACTCTCCAATTTTCAAAATAATGAACTATTGTTACCAACAAATTTTCCGCTGTTGCTCCATTTTGTACTCACAATTAATAAAATACAGGTCACATCATTGTCATTGACATTTCTGACACTGACTGAAGGTCAATACCGAGTTAGCTATGTTAGCTGAATGAACTAAGCTAGCTACGTTACCTGTCCAGCTAGCCGGCGTTAGTTATTGTTGCGTTATATGACCAAGTTAACAGTTAACATAGTCAAATTTATCACAGTAATTTACTGCTTTCTAACTTCTTTATGCATGTTGACGTACGCTTACCTTGTTTATTGACACACATTAAGAAATGTGATATTACTCACCAGTTTGCTGTTGTAAAATCCTATACATTGAGATTAACCACAGGCAACAACCCAGGGATGCTGTCTTTGTAAATACAAAGGAATTGATCCAAAAACAGATTCTCCAGGACTGTCTTAGTAAACTCACTTCTGTTAACTGTTATAAAAGTTTGTGCTAATCCTCAGGACTGCAATCACACACTAACTATCAATGTTTGTCTGTCCACAGCTATTAGCAACACAATAAACGTTTCACATGCTATTCTGTGGCTTGTCACAGGTGCACTGCGCTAAAGTTAATTATGCATCCTCAACTCAACCTGTAGCTGATCCTGGTATCATTGACGTGTCCAGGGGATATTTAAGTGGTCAGTTCACTGAAAGCATATTTTATGGTCGTATTTAGCCGTGTTAGTTTTGGTTGTTATTTCCCAGGTTTTCTATATCTTGCTATTCCAAGAACCAAAACAGAGAGGTTGAGTTTATTTTAAACATTTCTTTTTATAGTAATTAATAAAGGTAGCTAATAAAATTTGCGCAACTAACTTGATGTTATTTTTCATTGAGTATTCAATAGGAAGTAGAAACTGTCAACTGTCCATGCTTATGGATGTTCACATAACAAATACATAAATCAAAACATAAGAAATAAAACGTGTCTTTTAGGATGATGAAGTGTTTAGCAATTTGTAAAAAGAAAATGACTATCATCACAACTTGTAGTTCACCTTTATTAAGTAGTATGAGAGAAGTTAGCTATTAAGTATTAACAATGTCGGGTATTGTCTTGTACAACCCATTTACACCTTAGCAGTTCGTTCCCAAGCTGATAAAATGTTGTCAAAAATGGAAAGTGTTGTACATCATCTCCTCCAGTGGCTTCATGTTCACTGCCTCTCTGTATCTTCTTTCAGACTGAACACCGTGTAGATATGGGTCCCAAAATAAGATGGATATATTTTTTGAGACCCAGCAAAGCAAGAGTTATAGGGGCAGCTGGAGAAGGGGTGGTAAAATATGGATGATTCCTAGCTATAAAGATACAGATATCTCAATGAGTGATGGAAACATTCACGGTGTTTCAGGGTTTCAGGTTTCAGGGGTGGCTGGACTGTCCTGTTTGGGTAGCACTGGTGAGACACTGGGTCATGTTGCAAACTGTTAGCATTCCTCTGGACCGAGACTGTACGACGGGCTGGGGAGTCTGTACAATGTCTTGACCTTTGCACAGACAGAAGAGGGACTAATTTGAAGGAAGCCAGGGCAAAAGAAAAAAAAAGAAAGAAGCGAGAAGGTACTGACGATGTGGATCAAAGATAGAAAAGGTGGAGAGAGGGTACTCGTGGAGAAAAGAAAGAAAATGTAAAGGGAAAAAAAGGGTTTTCTATGTCCTTGTTAGCTTGTGCCATGTATCAGTTGTTATCACTGTTTTTATACTTGCCTAGTGGGCACATATGTCTCATCTTACTCCGCTGCATGATCAGCAGGCTTCTTTTACTTATGCCCCATTTGTCTCTTCACTTTCTATAATGAGAAGTATTTTCTGAGCCGTTAACAAATCAAAAAGACATTGTTTACTGTGAACTACAGGCATTAGGATGTTTTCTTGAGACAGGTTGCAAAGAGTTAAAATCTGGATGAAAATTGTTATAAACAAATACTTTAAAAAAAATTAAATGATGAAAAAACTGTGTTTCTGGGAAATTTGTGAAAACCCTAAAATAATTAACATCTCAGATAACTTGTTTGATTTTTTCTGTAAAGGGGAATGAAAACTGCAAACTAAGCTTAAGCTAGAATGGAGCCACCTGTATTGAAGAGGGCTGTATAGAGTGGTGGTTCCAGCATAGTAGCACTTTGTGTCATTATTAAACCTGTTTTAACTAATGAGATACATTATCGTTAATCACCTACTCATTAGGAGCGACATGTTGAAGAGAGACTCAGTTATGGCGGACATGCAGTGACACACACACACTCTCAGACACACACATACACACATATACAGCTATACAGTTACATGCACACGCACGTAACATCCTCTAATATCTATGGCTCCAGGCATTTCCTGCTCCTGAGTAGACATACAGTCAGAAAACTTAACAATATGCATGCAGTGACCATAGATTTTTTTCACTCAGTGCACGCTCCTCACCATTATCCACAGCTCCGAGGCAGTTTAGGTGGTTTCTTTCCCCAGGCGAGTGGTACCCTACCCTGAGTTAAGGATTCAGAGATTCTGGTTAATGATGCCCAAGCCTCCCCTTCCTCCCCTGATGCCATTAGAACCTCATTTTAAAGGAGAATGATGGGCTGGCTCACAGGGTTATCTGGCCTATCTTTTAATCATAAATGAGACCCCTCCCTCTTCTTTCTCCCCCTCTTTACCTCTCTATATGTACCTCCTCCACTGCCCTCTCTCTCTCCCTCTGTGGGTTGGGGAAAGTGCTGTCTCAGCGTTCTCCACTTTCTCCCCGCCCTCCACCCCTTCCTGTTCTGTCTTTATGCTTTTCCAGCCCATCGCTGATCGGGGGCATCAGTTCCACCGGGGTGACTCCTTCACCATCACTTAGAAGCTGCAGAGTCCTCTTCTGTCTGAGAAAGTGGGGGAGATGGAGAGAAGGAGGGAGGGTTGAAAGGGGGGAGGTTGTTGGAGAGGTAAAAAGAGGGTCATGACAATGACAGGAGGCCTTAAAATAGCTCTCAGCCTTCTCAAAGTCCTGCTTTAGAGTGGAGGTTCTTATGGCTGCTAGCCTTGTGAAACTCTCTTAAAACATTATCTTTATCCAATGGTACTGAGCTATAAACATCCTCTGTCTCAGTAGTCTATTACTTTTGCAGTGTGTGCTATATTTTACAAAATTACTTTAACACATCTTCTCCCTCACACACACATATATATAAATATGAAAACTTCTGCTTATTTGTAGACTGTTTTGCAAAATTTTGAAAAATTCATTTCAAAGCTTGCAAAGTTTTGGAGGACTTGGTTAAGAAGAAAAAAAAAACAGACTATGCATGCTCACCTGCAGGTCCGGGCAATGATTTTCAGTCCTCATCACCACACACACATACACACACCACCACTACCACCTCAGTGCCCCCTTGCCTTCAGTCATTGTCTATTGCTGCAGTCCTGCAGGGGGTAAACGTCAAACTCTGCAAATTGGATGAAACATTATGGGAAATATTATGAGGCAGCCTGCTGGTGTGATGGCTGGGGGCTTCTGGTTAATTGAGTTGTTGCCCAAGCTGCATACTGAACAGGACCTGAGGATGGCAGACGAGTTGGGTGGGACACAGACTTTTTTTTTGAAGACATTTCATCTTAACTGGTTAATGTGCACTTGAGACAGAAAAAGGCCAGATGAAAAAGGAAGAAAAAGTTGAAGAAGGAAAAGAAAAAGAAAGACATTTTCAAAGTGTTTATCAGTGAAATATATCAATCACCAACTTGTTAGCCAAAAAAATAATAACTGCAACACTGGTGTTATTTTTATTTGAAAAATTTTGAATATGAGAAGAGAAATCTCTTTACTTTTCTCCCAAACTATTTGATACATTACATTTACACCAAGTCCAAAGTCCCCTCACAACTTGAGAGCTGTTCCTCCAAAACTTTCTCTGCTGGAGTCACTGAATAATTTCACCTCTTTAAGCCTGACATACAGAAATCTTTTATCCACAATATTAGTCGGAAAAGGAAGACTGAACTGAAATTTTAAAGAGAAGGAGGAAAAAAGTGAAGTGAAGTACTTTTGATCATCGCTGCTCAAGGCTGAGAAGTAACATTTAGTCATTAATGTCAAAGCGGATATATATCCCAGAATTTATATGTTAGCATTAAGGAAAGCCTATTAGTAATGTGGCTCATCCTTATTCGGGGTCACTGCCAATGAGTAATAATCTTATGCAAATATATTCTGCTGGGGAATTTTCTGATGATTACTATATGCAGATTCAGCCCAGTCTCTTCCACTTGGCCTGAAATGCGCAAAAACTGTCATATCCATATATTGTTCATAATTAGACAAATAGGATTAAGGCTGAACTGCTTATCAAGTTTTACATCATTAAGAAAACATAGTTTCGGGTGTACTACTAGCCAAAATTTCCTTAAAACACTGACTACAAATCTGCTCTGTAGAGTGCATACAGGAGTGTAAACTTTAATGCACCTAAATGAAAAACTTTTACACCTTTTCAAATATAGTCTAGATATCAATTAAAGGCAAACAGTGTTATTTATGAGTAAACTATTGGAAAAGTCAGACCTGTTGGCCTCATTATCTTTTTTCTCATGCATATCACAGTCTACAGAACAAAGATGAAGAGTGGATGCAATTTAGAAAGTTGTAATTGGATGCAGCACATACAGGAATGTTCAATCATTCTGCACATTTTTTACACAAAATTTTCAATCAAGCTTTTATACTTGTGACAATATAATTCCTGAGTTTATGTACCTGTACCACCTGCAAAAACCATCTACTGTACCATCAATATACACAAACTTCCTATTTATTTTAAGCTTTCTAGAAGCCTGTTACATCAAGCAACCAGCTTATTTGACTATGAAGAGATATATACCCATGTAGTTATGCACTTTAAAGTGTTAATCTGAAACAAAACTGCTGCTAATAGCATGCAAATGTCCACTGATATGACCCTGTCCTCACAGCCATGTTCACAGACTCCTCTCAGACTGTGTGGGAAGTGCGAGTTTCCAGGCGGCTACTTCATCAACACTTCTTGGTGGGTCAGTGTCCTTCGTCGGAGAGCACATCAATTCAGAGGGGACATCGATCACAGCCGCCTCTCGTCAGATTGACCAGCTCATTAGCTGGACTTAATATACGCCGAGGGAGCTGTGAGGCCTGCGTGTCAGTCCTGCACTCTGTAAGAAGTTGTCTTGCAGATGTAGACATATAGGATACAAGTGTTACTGGTGCAATGACAAGGCAGAGAGTGATACAATGACATGTAATTTATTTGAGACTGCTCTCTGTCTGTCCATGTACGTTTGCTATCCTTAATATTTGTTTTCTGATTAAGTTGAAAAGAGGTATATTTTGTTTAAATTGCTGTTAAAAACCACATTAATTTGTCTGCCCTGTATCATCAGAAATTATCATTATATTAGACAGTTTAGCACCTTAATGATTAATATGTCATACCATTGTTCAGTACCACGCAGGGTGAGGTGTGCCCTTCATGTAGTGAGGAAGAAAGTAAGATCAGAGGTGGTAAATGCTTTTCAGTTTTGTCTGATTGTCATGCTGGAGGTCAAATGGTAAATGGACTGCACTTATACATTGCTTAGCTAATCTTTCAATTACTGAAAACACTTAATAACAGAAGTCAACTTTCACTCAGTGGCACACATATTCACACACTAATGACAGGTGGCTTTTTCATACAGCACCAACCATAAGGTACTCGTGCTCACACATTAACACACTGGTGGAAAAGCCATCAGGAGCAGTATGGGGTTCAGTTTCTTTCTCAAGGACACTTCAACATGCAGACTGATGGAGTAAGGGATCAAATCACCAACTGTGTGATAAGTAAAGGACCCGCTGTTGTGCACATTTGATGTCACAACCATGTTGGTAACAACAAACAGTAGAAAGCAGAATAGAGGACAGCATTACAACGGCAACTTTTTAAAAATCTTGTTCTTCAGTCTGTCTTTTAAGCTCAGAGAAAGTATAATTCCTGGACTGGGTGAATTGCTCTGAGGTCACAGGAGCAGTTGAAAACGAGACAAAAACCATCGCAGATTAAAAGACTGCGTTGAGAAAAATATTTTCGTAAAGATCACAAACAGTTATTTACCATTTTAATTGCCTCAGAAAGCCGTGTTTGTGTCGTGGCCTCCTAAGTTAAAACAATGCTTTCTCCCACTGATGTAAACATCCACTCCAGAGCAAACCAGAGTGCCCCAGCTGACTGCTCGCCTCGTCAGCCCGGCCCACTCACAGATGAGGGCCACATTGTGCCCATTGTCTGGCTAAATGGTGGCTTCAGAGAAGAGAAAAGGGGGAAACTTGTGTAAACAAGCTACAGCTTTAGCATCTCAATGTCACCGCATGGGTGTCTGGTGCTAAGCAATGCTTTGTGCCTGTTGGCATCACGCATTCCTGCCTGGGCAAACTTTGGACACAATCGTGCCCTCTGGGCCTCTCTTGACTTCTGTGAAGGACTTAGAAATAAATTATGACAATTTAGATAAAAAGATGTAAAAATAAAAAATAGTTGGATAGTAAAAGTCAAACTTCGTCAGGTGTTATTCATCAAGGAAATCAAGCAGAAATAAACCACAGCAAAGTGTATTGAACCCTGAACCCACAGCTGACTGTGTCGACCCACTGAGTTGTTTACCTGACTGGAGGTTTCCACATGAAAGGATATTCAGAGTGTCCCAGGGGGATTTTACCATCATTATAATGCCCCTTTTGCTTCCTTTCTCCCCTCTTTCTTGTATCCCTAAGGTTGCTGCCACGTTGTGTTTTGCACTGAGAGGAAAAGAGGCACAGACAACACATTCACCGCAGCTTGATAAGATCTCTGAAATCAGTGTGAACACACAAATGTACATACACTTTTGACCTTTGTGTGTCCTCTGTATTTACCTTTTCAGGCTGTCAGATTTTAAGAGGCACAGGGCTATTCTGTCTCTAATGATTACCAGCTGAAGACATCCCTTTATTAGTGTCTAGTTTTGTAATGCTGCCAAATAACACTTTATTGCCCTTTAATTAAATATTAATGTTAGTGTCATTACATCTCCATTCATAATTAAAGAGCTCCCAACGACTGATACTGCATATTAATGTAATTAAACATCAGTACATCAGTGTGTGTTTGTGTCAGAGTGTTCTTCTGCAGTTGTGTGGGAATGGTGGCTCTTGATTTAAACAATAGAAATTCAGAGTATAATGTTTTGAACAAGGTGTTATTGAATAATAAAAATTTTCAAACCCTTTTTAAAAAATGAATTTAAATAAATCTTGCAGTTATACACATTCCTTTGCTGTTTTCCAATTCCAGTTTATACTGTACACAATATTTTTTTACATAAAAAGCTTAAAAATGCAACACCTGTATTATATCTTCGAGGAGATAACTGCACTATTCTCCACCCTCCTCCCCCCACCACCACCAGCTGATCAATGCCCCTTTAGGAACTGAGGGGGGCATTGTGAGTTTTAAAAGGGGGCTCCAGTCCACCTAAACTGACCCCCCGCTGCAGCCGTAGATTACAGCACCTACCCCTCACCCCTCAGTCACCCCAACTTCAGGACTCTCTTAAGACGAGCTTGGTAGTGATAACGCATGATAACAAGGCGGCTTTTGTTTGTCATTTTGGTACAAAGGAAGTTTCTGGCCTGGAAGCTAACGTGAAGACGGGCTCCAGCAGTAGCAGCAGCAGCAGCCATCTTTAAATCCCCCTTGGTGATGTGACCTCTGACCCAGGCTCAGAGAAGGTCAGACAAAACTTATCTCACAATGAATAAACTGGTGCCCAGTTTAACGTCAGCATGTTAATGATTGCCTGCAGCCCGTGTTCAAACAAAGCGGGACGTGTGTTGATTTTTTAATTCACAGGAAACGGCGGTGCCAATTATGATGTGTCACTTTAAAAAGCTCAGGAAAAACTTGTTTTCTTTGAGTCTAGATTATAAACATGCCGAATCACACTTGTAGTAAATTACAGTAAATGAGAATCTCGCCTCTGCACAGCACACATACTCGCTGTCAGAAGGGTGAGATCAGAGGTGATAGTGTCTTGCAAAGACACAGACAAAGTAAGACTCTACAAAGAGAAAGTCAACAACCAACAAGCCACCGTGCTGCCTCATCAATTATGCAGAATCCAACGTCTTCATGTAAACCAAGAGAGGAAAGCAGCAGAAATGAGCGAATGTTTTCCGCACGGTAATGAGAGTCAATCCACCCGGGTGCACTGCACAGGCTGCAGCCATTAAAAGTCAATCGGGGTGTCTGCTGCGTAAACAAATAGCTATGATTATTCCAACCTGCCATCCTCCGACAGCATTAAAACATCCTTCAATTAGGCAGCGCTGCAACATACTCAGACCCAAACAAAGCTCTCTCTCCACCCCTCTGTCACGTACCATTACTCCCACCATGCCGCTCCTGCTCCCTCGCTCTCTGCACACCTTTCACTCATCATGATGTGTCAACTGTTTGCAGGAGAGGCAGCAAAGATGGCAAGCTCTTTGACCCACACCGAGATGGCAATGGTGCTCAAGAAAACACAGCCTTCATTGTTTTGTAGGCTGGATCAATCAGAAAACACCTCAGGGCCTTTTTTTCTGAACTTTGGTCACACAGCTGGATGTGTAGGGTCCGGGACACAGAGACAGAACCGTTAAGGATGGATGAGCCACTTTTTTTAAGAGTCCTCACTCTCTCTTTGATAACTTTTCTGGTCTTTCACCTTTTCATGTTGCCTGAGGCTTTGGCGCACTTCAGTTGTGAGTAGCTTGTGTGCCAAGCTGATATGCATTCCCTTTGACATAACCACATTTTCAGATTAAACCACATCATTTAAGAAGCAAAAATATCATCCAGCTCTTTAAAAAAATAGCAATGATTCTGACTTAAGAGATAAGTCTGATGAGGCTGAAACTACAGTCTATTTCTTCTGATTTGGACCAAAGATTGCACGATTAAACATTTATTTTACATGTTAAAGCAAAAAACATTAAAAAAACAAGTGTTTGACAAAAACATTCTTCATCCCAGAATTTGTCATATTGTACCCATGTAGTTAATAACCTAATCCTAAACCCAGAAGGTAAGAAGGTTTTTCTGTACAAAAGTAATCATCTGGATAGTCTTGCCCAGGGCAGTGACCTCAGTGTGCTTGTTTTTCTGTTACTAGATAAATTATTGTTATTATATACATACACCGTCATTGAGATTATTTTCTGATTGTGTACGATCCAACATTAAAAGCATATTTTCCAAAGATCTGCACACATGAAAATGTTTTATACCATTTACACCTTGTATTATTATTATTATAATATTATAGGGAGGGGAGAATGCATGTTAATGGATCTCTGAACTGGATCAGGTGCCATTTTACAAATAATAATACAGAATATTTAGTTACAGATCACATGTATAAATAGAGTGTTTGATAGGTTTTTTTGAACCTGCAAATGCTGCTTTTTGTCACTTTGACTAAATATTATATTTAAGACAAAGTGACCTGATTGATCAGTGACATTCTGCTGCATGCTGGTAACAATTTGTGACACTATGCCCCATATGAAGTTTGCATATAGATGACAGTAGCCCATGCAGTTGGCTCTGGCATCGTGGGTGTTTTTAAATCATAAGGACATTATTAATTACTTTAAACTGATTACATCACTGCAGTGAAGCTGAAACAATGCTAGCAGTTTTTGCTTGTGTTCACTTGCTACCTGTTACTTTGGGCTGTGAGAGGTCAGTGAGAGGCCAGCTTTAGTCCCAGTTTATATGTTAATTGTTTATTTGGTTCATTTTGAGAAGGTAGATAAACTCAATTTATTTGAATCATTTACATTTAAATCCTTTTTTACCTGTTGGTCTTTTAAGAGAAAAGGCCATTAAACTGAACTTCATTCTAGAAGCTGGTGTTCTATGGAAGAGTTGAAATTTTTTTAGTAAAATCTTTAGCTATACCATCTTTATGAATCTTTTTGGATCTGGTTCATTTTACAGGGACAATCAGCACACATTTCCTTTGCTCAATAATATCACAAATGAAATGTGATGCAGTGTTTACCACAGACATACACATAATGTCTGACTAGGTCACACAGTTCACCACTCTGTCCTCTCTCAGGACGGCCTGAAGCCACAGATCTCTTCTTTTACTGTTTTCACTCTTTAGGGAAGCAATGCAGTGCAGCAGCTTTTATGTATGGTGCCACTATTTTTTCAGTGGCACTTTAACAGCACTTGTTTCCACCCAAAAGCAGGCAAGGTCATTCAGATGACAGGAAAATGATGCATGCTCACTCTCATCTATTGCAGCTTTATGCCCTTACGATATACAAACATGGTAGTCTATAAGCATCTCAGCTCTGAAATTTAGCATCACAACTGAGGCTTTTCTCTCTCTGCACACTAATTTAATCTTAAACTTATTAGATTATTTTAGTTGATTTATATAGTTTGTGGAACATGTGACAAGCCCGCAGGGAAACATGCTTCACCTTCAATCAGGTCTATATTTCTCTCAAAGACAAGGCAAACGCTTATCCGATTGAATATCATTTTAAAGCTGTTCAGCCCATGTGGTTGAACTTAACACGAGTTCTAATTCAATAAAGTTGGTATTTTCTCAAGAAATAAGTCTGTTCAAAGTGAAATCACATCTCTGAGAAGCACCACTTCAGTGTGCAGCAGTACCAAACTCAAAGCATGCAGCCTTATGTAGGCCAATATCAGTCAGAAAGGAGCACTTATTTCTACTTTCAGCCTGCTTACTGGGGGTCTACCATGAATTATGTTGAGTTTAAAGTATCAGAATTTGCTAGAGACACCACAGCGTGTAAAAAAGGTTTACTATTAATTAGTTGCAAAAGCAGCTGTTGTTAAAACAAAATCAGTAGCATCCTTTCAGTGAAACAATGAGTGCAAAAGACACAAAGATACAACAGAGTTGTAATTAACTGAGGGACCTGGTTGAACAACACCAGTGAAGAGGCTCCTATGTCAACTGAAATTTAGGAAAATCTAATCTGTAATTTTGAAGCTTTTGGTATTTTAGCACAATAGATAGGAGAAAGCAAGAGATAGAGTGCAGTAGTGTTTACTTGAAAGATGGAGGTTTATCCACTTTGGTTGAACAGATTTGAACAGTTTTGAATTTTCTTACCCAACAAAACAATTATGACTGAAAGTTCTGGAAATGTTGGGTCACCCTTATTGTTCATAATAATTAAACATCACTGAAACATAAAATGCATTGAAATATATTTTGAAACTTTGACCCGCTGCATCTTTTGTCATCCTTATCATACCACTGTGATGTCCTCCCCATGTGATGCTGTTCTCACGTTACTGACTCCATTCATATATTCATCAGCAGCGGCCCAGTCAAAATGAATATACATCAAGAGCAGCAGCGATTGGTCTTCACCCAAAAACATTATGCCAAAGAACTTCGTATAGCTTAACTTAATAATAAGTCAGCTGAAGTGGAGGAAGAATTATCTGAGGACATCCAATAAAAGCCACATGCTTCTCATCTGTAAGCGTTGTGACAGCAGAGAAATAATTATAAAATCGAGTCAGTGTATATATATTGTGGATTACTTAGATGCACACACATCTGCTTAGAGAAACAGCTGGTGTAAAATTATCTTCCTCCGGAGAAACACATCACAATGAATGTGCACCAAAGCACACACATCCCTCTTTCACACTTGAGGCAGGATTTAATTCTACACTGAGCGTGTTAGTTCAATTTAAAACTCACATGAAGTCTCAGGTCATCAGAATTGATCATGTTTCATCTGCCATAGCACCACTGCCAAACTGAGTGTGTTTTATGAGTGTGTGCATGTGTGTGGGAGGCACTGATGCAACTCAGCTGTGCACAAATAGAAGCACGCTTCCAGCCGAGACTCTTGACAGTCATTGTATCTGCTAAAAACAGCTGGGCCTTTGTTGGTAGATTAACACCGCTGCCTAAATGCCTTATTTAAACAGTCCTTTGGATAACGAATCACCAAGGTGCATAGGAGCTATACATTAATTTGCAACTTGGGCACCGTGCCAGAGAGGTTTGACAGAGTAACTAAACATTTCACAGTGGATGAGAGCGCTAAATGCATTGTGACAGTCTGTAGTGTGTTTTGTTTCTTACAAAACACAGCGCACACAGAGGAAAACAGAGACACACTCGTGCGGTGACACATGTGCATAGACACCTGGTTCGCACACACACACCTGAGCACAAAGTCAGACACTCCTGTTCTGCTCTCTTTCTCTTCGTCTGTGGAGAAATTACCGAGAAGACAATGAAAAATGTTCAGTGTTCAGCATAATATTAGATTAAGCTAATCGAATGTGAGGAAAAATTGTTGCAGCATATCATGGGAAAACATATCTATTACGGAGAGATATTAGCAGTGTAGTTTGTCTTAGCTTTACTCATTGCTTGTCTTTCTTTCTTTTTTTCCTTCTTCACCTCTCTCCATTCTTAAACAAGCCACATCAACTATTCTAACTGCTTCCCTGTGTACCAGAGTAGGTTTACACACTTTATTTTAATATTCAAAACCCGGCCATCAAAATATTTCAAGAGGTCACAGGCTTGACAGGGTTTTTAAATTTTACATATTTCTGCATTCAATGTGCAGAATAGATTTTTTTATAACTCAATAAACTTGTTTTGAAGTAACCGGCCTTTATGGTAATTGAATAACTAAACAGGATGCTTCAGTGCTACTGCAACAATCTCCACCCAGCCGAGGGCAAGAGGCTCATTTTGATTGGCAGCAAGGGTACTCCCTATCTATTAGTGCGTTCAAGACAACCAGGAAATGGAAAGTTTCTGACCTACAAGCAATTTGTATCAACACAGAGGAGTGAGTGTTGTAAAGAGTTATGGAGCAGGAAGCTGAAAAAGTGGCTCCCGTGACCTTGACCTCCTGTCAGGTCAGAAACCTTAAACTTTATGGGGTGAAAACATGTGTATGTATTTTTCTGGTAAAAGTTTAGGATCATATCTGCTGTCAGCGTTGCAACATGTGGCCAAAAGTATGTGGACACCGAGTAAGGTTTTTTACATTTTTGGTTGTTTTTCATTACTTTCACTAATTTTAGTTAATTATACTGTTACAGCCCACAAAAATATTGTAGACAGGTGTACTTCAAACTTTGTGGCTGCACAGTGGGGCAGGCTCCTGTTTCAACACAAAAGTGCAAAAAAACAGCTCCAGAAAGACGTGGGCTTTCTTGTTAAGTGTGGAGGAACTTGACAGACCTGCACAAAGCCCAGATCTTAACTCCATTTGACCCTTGTGGGATGAACTACAAAGCCAACTGTGAACCAGGCCTTACTGTCAGACATCAGTGGTCCACTTCACCAACGCTCTTGTAGCTAAATGGAAGCAAATCCCTGCAGCCAGGTTCCAAAATCTGGCAAAAAACCCCTTACAGAGAAAGATGAGGACAACATTCACATATGGATAAAATGCTTGGATGGCCATATATTGTAGATAAAACTGGCTCCAGTGACAGTGAAAGTTTACATGCAAGACTACAGGTTTGAATTTGGCTCATGGAAGCAAATAAGACGGTCTCTTTTCCTGTCTTATTTTATTAAGGAGAAATGTAAAAATAACCTGTGGAAAAATAAAAATTAGATTTTTCACTCTGTTTATTTTCAGCAACTGTGAGCAATTCATATTCACATGGGTCTAGATGCCTCTTTAAACACATGACTTAGAGAAACAAAAATATTCATTTAACTACCTTCCTTATGACAAACTGGTTATTATTTATTTATCCTCATTCTATTACAATCGGGCCTTATTCATCTGCAGTTTGCCTGTGTGCAGTTTACAAACATAAACATGCTGGGTGGCAGAAGAGTGCCTCTGAAAAATTCCCCAAAACAGACAAGGCTTGCATTTTCGAAAAAGGCTTGAATTAACACATAAGTGGGCTCAACATTTGCAATAACAGTGCTAATCTATGCAAACTTTCTTTAGCCTTGTTGCAACGTTGAATGCCTAACCGGCCGTGCAAAGGCGTATGGTAAATATACTGTGTAAAAATCTGACAAAGACTGACTTCTCTTCCGGCCAACAAAGGATTCCAAGTTTCGCCATCCTGCCCAGCTGCCTAGAATAGACAACACAGCCTCTTTTGTCAGGGTGAGTCAATCTGTGTGGGTGTGAATGCATTAGCCCTTCACAACAGAATTATGCCCCTGCACTCCCCCGCTTTGCTTTCAAATATTCTGTGATAGGTTCCCGCGGTCATGTTTAGATCACATCCGGGCAATGATTTGCCATAAGAGAAGATGAATGGTGACCATTGAGATACTGAATAATTATACTTGGACCTGTGAGTTGGGGAACACATAACCCTCAGAGGGCAACATGACAAACATGTTTTTCGGGGCCTGACGACAAAGAGCACATTTTGATGTGACTGGGCATATTCCCTGAATTGAGTCATGCGGCAGGGTTATCGCTGCGGTGCGTGGGCCTTCAGTCCCTCTGTTTGTCCATCCCTGCACTTTGCTTTTCACTGTCTGACTAATTTTATGATGATGTATGTGAATGTGTGTGCCTTTGTGTGAGCGTGTATATGTATGTGTGGGAGTTGATACTGGCGTGCACACATGCTCATGTGTGGCAGTATAGAGCATGTATCTATGTGTGTGTGAGAGTGTGTGTGTGTGTGTGTGTGTGTGTCATTGCAGCCCGGGGAAAGGAATGGACCGCAGCAGCAGACGGCCACTCACACAGTGGCAAACCTCTCTGAAGTCATCGTTTCCAACAGCAAGCAGAACTCTGGTCATTATCACGCACATGCAGCATCTGTGCAAATGTGAGCTCTCATGAAGGTCCATTGAGCAGTAAACACAATTAATTCGTTCAAAACAGCCAGTAGGACCTAATGATCTGTTCTTTTGTCCAACACTGCCCAGAATCCTTTGGAATTACAGTCATATTAAATGAATCGGCACTGCATGATTCATGTTGATTACACAATTTTAAAGGAAAATTCTGGTATTTATCAAGTTGAGCAGTATCAACATGTTTTGTTCCAACAGTTTACTCACCACCTGTGCCGGGAGATTTGGGAAATGCAGACTCCTGCAAAGATTAGTTTTAGTGTGAGCCTCCTACAGCTTGAGGCTTTAATGCAAAAGAAATGAACTTTGTCTTCAAGTCTGATAGAAAGTGAAAAAAAAAGTGGTCTTTTTGTAAATCCACGTAGTTGCAGCTCTGTAACAAACCACATACAATAGTTGTAAGAGGTTTGTGCTCTTTGCCCCATTTAGTGTTGTTCTTGCTGAATTCTGGATCTCCAACATAACTACAAGGGTGATTTAGGGGACATAATTTTATCATTACCAACACTCCTGATTGACAAAAATATGAAAAACACCCAAGATTCTATAACACTCAAGCAAGATTTATGCAGCAAAGCAAAGGTAAGGGTATGGTGAGGGAGCCTGTAGCATATCTGATTTTACTGTGAGGTGTGTGCTCAGACCAGCATTTACTGTTTATAACCACAGTTTGTTCATAAATCTTAACTAGACTGCGTATGCTTAACTATACATTATTTTCTGAATGTATATAGTAATAAATATGTAAAACTTGTCACAAACTAAGCAGTTTGTCCATAAGCAGCCCATCAAAATTTCAGTGGCTTCTGTCAGTTGCTGATTTGATTTGTTTGCCTTTGTAGGCTGATACACTGTTCTCTTTAAATTGTTGTGTTATATGGGACAAAATTACCAGACTCACTTTAAGGTACTTGCTCTTCCTCATCGCTGTTCATTTGTTCTCTCATAAAATATATGAATAAAATTCATAGGAGAATTGGCAGCCCTTAATGAAAACTGAATATATTTCCAAACCATCCACTCTTCAGCTCACACACACACACACACACATACACACACACACAGTCCCTCGTCTGATGTACTCATACACCCACATACAGACACACACATCTCGAGCGTACGTCGCACATGCACAGCTTGGCCCATTAGCGGTGACATGTGACGTTTCGATGGGGCAAATGAAGCTCAACAATTGATGTCAGAGCCTTACAAATTAAACAAATGGGGGACCGCCATGGTGTATTAGGCACCCCAAACCCCCTGATGAACACAGCCGAGGCACATGCCAGCAGGACAACATTGTCTCGCTCTCCTCTCCTCCCCTAAACAAGGCTCAAAGAATGACATGGACGCTGCCACTCGCACGCTAATACACACATGCTGCAGACAGTCAATGAGCAAAATTAAACTAACCGTGCATTGATTGCCAATTGAGTCCTTTGACAAGCAAATAAACAGCACCGATTCTGGGGATCAATGTGATTGATATGTCATTTGGTCTCACATACAGCACCTCACTGTAGTGTGTGTGTGTACATATTGTGAAAACACAGAAGGTCAGAAAATGGATGGATGTCAATGAGTGAGTATTGTTCGCAGGTGAAGTTGCTTGGTAGTGTTCAGCTGTGTATGTTACACTGGCATACTGTAACGCTGTTTTAAATATCATTTGTATTTGTTTTGTAGTTTTTAGATGAACTAGCTTAACTTTAAATTTGGTTAATGAATAGAAAACAAACACTATTTTTAGTTACAGATGCAAGATAATGGTGAAGTTCTTGCAAACGGGAGAAAAATCAAGATTTGCCTTCCAAAATATAATATTATTTGTTTTGTTATCACTTAAATTGCTATATAAAACTCAATTTAGTGATAAAGCTCATGTGATATGATCAAAGCTTGAGAACTGCAGAAATTCCTTAAAGTGCTCAGAAAACAAAAATGAACATTGACAGCATGTGATATGATCAAAGGGCTTGACTGGACCATGGGGAGAGATAATTTTGTAAACATTTTTGAATCTATTTTTAAAAGAGGTGCTTACTAAAGTTGATAAGTCAGTCAATTTGGCAGTATTTAGCAATTTCTTGTGTGATACAAGTGAGTTTTTTCTGTTTCACTGATGGGTTTCGGTCTCTCTAAAATCAAATCAGCATGTTTAAACAGATATGTATTCACTGTTTTTGCAATTGTGAGTGTGTGTTTGTGCATGTCTAGCAGTGTACATGTGTGTCTGAGCATTTGTTAATCCATATGCAAACACATTGTCCTATCGACAGACCTTCTGAGGGGTGAAACGTCCTGGGAGCAGAGCGGAGGAGTGGGCATGCGTCACGAGTGGGATCTCTACGATTCACAGCACCTGCACACACTACATGCCACACACAATCACATCAAATCAAATCAGCGTATGCACACTCACACACCCTCACACACACATGTACACACATAAACAAAATAGAAAGTGTAAGCAATGTTAGGGATGTCCAAAGAAGTACAATAAGAGGCCCCATACACCTAAATAACAGATATAAAGCTCCCAACACACACCTGTAAAGAACACAAAGTGGTTACTGAAACACACACACACACACAATACATGAAAATACTTGCTCCTGCACACAATCACACATGTACACAGGTGTGGCAGGTCCATTTTGTTTTCACTAACCCCCGCAGCCCTTTGCACAATCCCCAGAAAATAGGCCTGATGTTACAGGGCAGATATAGGTGTACAATTTCTTGTTTGGCTTTGTGAAAACATGGTGTAATGGCAGTGAGAAATTGTGTTGGGAATAAATGCATCACCCCTGTTTGGGAGGGATGCCTCATCATAAGCCATCAACCTGTGTACGTGTTTGTGTGGGTGTGCCTGTGTGCGTGTGTGTGTGTCTGTGTGTGTGTCTGTGTGTGTGTATGGAGAGGAGGAGAGGAGAGAGATGGAATATCTAAAAGGGGTTAAGTGCCAGGGTTACCCATCCAAGGAGCATTAAATGAAGGCTCTCACTTTGATGGACACCGGCACCGAGATCCCTGATGTCCCAAAATATTAGGTTTCTCTTCTAATAATGTTGGAAATATTGCCTACTGTCATGATTAATCTGGCTGGCTGCTGGGCCTGATTGCAGGTGACGCGGTCACAGCACAGTGCCTGTGTTAGTTTCCACACACCGTCAGCTTCGCTCCACACAGAGCCGCAGCCAGGAGCAGGGCTGATAGCAGCCATCGCAGCTGCCGCTAATTTAATGTGACAGCAGAGAAGGAAACCTTTATTTTAATTCAAACAACAAAAGCCAAACAGCCAAACTTATCTGCGTGCCCAACATTTTCCCCTCCAACACGTTGAGTTCTTTTCTTCTTTTCTCCTCTAAAGTCCTTTTGCTCTTTTGCCTCTCTGCCCTCCTATTTTCTTTGGGTGAGGTAACTCTTGTGCAAGCCCGTTCTGGCTGGAACAGTGTCTGGCAAGGGAAGAGAGGAGGACAGAAGAAGAAGAAGAAGAAGAAGAAGAAGGGATGCAGAAAAAGTGGAGGTATTTGCAGATGTGGAGGAAGGCACAAAAACATTTGTCAAATCAAAGGCTTGAATTATTGCACATAGTCGGGTCAGTTTCACATGCCACTTAGAGGTCCCATTGTCCTGATGTTGAACAAGACCCCCTTTATGTGACAGGCTTGAAAAACAACGTTGGCCTTCCTCATAATCAAATCTGTAGATCCCAACAGGCCAGCAGGCCCTGCCACTTGGAATTCTTTGCATTGGCCATGGTCAGGACGTGCCGTTTGGCCCCAACAATGGCAACATTGATTTTAGCGCCATGAGAATTTTGGTTGAGCTGTAAAAACTGGGACCGGGAGGGGGGGAAACACCGATCTTTGCCTTTCCCAGGAGGGTGTGTGCGGAGCTCGGGGGGGAGGAGGTGAATCACTCTTAGGCTCCAGGGCTCTGACCCGCTGGACCTCTGGCCTAATTCAATCAGACTAAGCACCATTAGCCTACCATTATCAGACATTATCTCCCAGGCTAGGCAGGACAGTTATCCCATGCCATGCCAGCATTGGAAAAAAAAAAAAAAAAAAAAAAATTGCAACACACACACACACTTCCTGCCTTCACTTTGCTTCCGTTTGGACCACAATTGGAGACTGATTGTCTCACCACAATCGAGCCTTGTTTATATGCATCGTTTTGAGAGAGTGCGAGCCCGTGTTTTGGGGAACTGATGTAACATTGATGTCCCGTTGCTAGGGGGCTGGGGCTAAGGCCATGGCATAAAGACATGACCTTCCTGTTTAGCTGCACAGTAACGTACTGAGTTGATACAAATTACCCCGCATTTCGATCTTCCAATTTAGCCACTACTTAGTGGACAGGGGGTCAAACCGAGCCCTTTCATGTGGGGCATCTTTTGAAGTGGCTGCAGACTACTGTGAGACTTTGGGACCAAGCATCTTGATGCAGGGGGAGGGAATGTGAAGGGAGGAGAGTCTTGAACAATGGGCCCCCCTTAGAAAAGCCTCTAAATCTTGATGGCTAACTTCAAAAGAGCCTCTGGTGTCAAAGCCAGTGTTGTGGCTGGAGCTGGACACGCTGTTTCCCCAGATATAAATGTTTTATTAGAGGGCACACCTCCTCAGGCTCACCCTGTCGCTGTCAGAGGTAGGCGGGGGGGAACAAGGGGGACACTGTGTGCCCCTGAGAGCGACATCAAACATAATGGGCTGTGCATGCATGCACACAGCCAACAAAAAGTTGTTCATCAAATGATAGAATATGTTGACTTTTCTAACAGCACTGCTCATGAGCTGCATTTTTACTCCACAGAGGAGAACTTTTTAACAAATATCTCACAGTATTAGTAAAAAGATGGAAAATATAGGTTTTAAATGTATTATGTCTGATGAGAAAATACCTAATAATGATCATTTGCCAAATGCTCAAGTTGATGGGTCGGGTATGTCATGTGCAGCATCACGTTGTCAGACAAATATCACAATTTGCTAAAAGTATACATAATTCATCACCAATCAGTCTTGCCTCCGTGTGCCGACTCCTGTGTTATCCCAGAGAAGATAGATGTGGGAGCAGAGCCCTTTGAGATCCAGATGGTACATTCCCAACAATAAGGTTTGGGCTTCCAATGGAAAATGATCGTTTTCCTGTGTGAGACACTAATGAATCATCTTCAGCCAGTAATGAGATGACGCTTCGAACAAAAAACCACAAAATTTTTTTTTTTTTTTTCCTGCTTTCAGTATTTTTTCTTTATCTCGCTCCAAATTAAAAGCAAATGTTTCTCCTTTGCTGGCCTGTGAATCATGTGACGGACGGCATGCACATTATTGCATTTTCTAAGAAGCTGACTGAAAATGTGATGAAGAGATGGTTGTGTGAAAGTAGCACACACATTTATCATGGTTATATCACAAACTTATGATTTTAAGATTTGCGAGTTGTTTTCAAAGGAACCCTCAGCTCACAGGATCAGTGTATGCTGCATGCCATTTGCCAAAATGTTATTTTTTGCTGCACAAATAAAATTAGCAGGGAGAAGAATGTGATTATGATTTTGTTATCTTTTATTTCATTAAAATCATGTTGCCCTGTTTGTTTGATGCATTATTGGTTAGTTGACCTTATGTTCTTTTTGCTCAGGCTTTAATAATGTTAATCAGAACCTCACTTAGCCTCTTTTCTGCATCTTTACTTTTATCAAATTATATCCCATGATGATACAGCCTTTCCAAAGATCTCACTACATACTGCATCTACTGGCTGCTGCAGTGAATTATGGCAGCATTGCAATTTAGCAGAACTATTTGGAAATTTCAAATTTTTCATCTCTTTTTTCAAAGGGCCTTTGCGACCCCTATTTTGCATTCCGGGCCTAACGTCAAAGAGCGAGGAAGAGATTTAATTTGTTGACAATTGCCGCCGATCTCCTTTAAACGGCTTTTAATTGATAACGGCAAGGGAGAGCGGTGAACTTTAAATAGACATTCTAATTATCGGCTTTAAGAAGCAGGGGCTTTTTGGGAAATGTTATGGCATTTGGAATGGGATTAATGGGCGAGTGAGGCGCTGGCCACCCCGCAGCTAAATGACATTAAAGAGGGAGATGAGTGGTGCTGCTGAAGGGAGCAAACCCACTAGTCACAGGAGCCAGGGCGCCCACTGCCTTGGGCACACACACCGTGGGGTTAGGTGCGGGGGAGGGAGGAGGGGAGGGGATTTTACATGATCTAGCCTGCCTAGACATCGCCCCCATACAGATATAAAGACTCTGATACCCTCACTTAAACATACCTCACTTAAACAGAACTCTTATGCAGATGAATGCAACCCATGTATGAATACTTTTTGACTTGGAAAAGTAGTTTGAAAAACTGCTAAAAACTGTGGCTTTTATTTATAAAAATATCATAGATTATCGTGATATTTCTTCAGGCTAAATGATGTCACTTTAGAAATATACTCAGTCCCATAACTGTTTTGTAGCACGCAATTGAAAATTAGACAAATATGAAATAATTCTAATCTACAAGAAATCAGACTTTTCCATTCAAAGTCAACAAGAGTGCCAGTTGTCAATTTATTTTAAGAGTTTGATCCCAACAAGGCTTGTATTTTGAAAGTGCTCTAAGTGCTTGTAGCCCTCTAAATTCAATCAGTCAGAAAGTCTTTAAAACAAAAAAAGCAACATAAATGGGCCTCCTGTCTGTACAGCGTGCTATGGAAGAGTGAGAATGGATGGCAGCACAATGAATGTTGACTGAAAGTCATGAAGCTGTTGTTGAGAATGAGTCGAATGATTTGAGGTGGATTTGACCACATTTTTTTTAGCCATCCTAAAAGTCATAAGCGTAAAGGGAGGAATTACACTGTAATTTGTTCTGAAATGTTGCACATAGCACCTTCACATGCAAGCAACTACATTCTGTTTAGGGGAATTTTCAAAAACAACTAATGCTGTTAATTTTCAAAGGGGGAGTCTCAGTTCGGTTTCTTACAGCCTAAATCAGATAAAGGACGCTTTGAAAAACAGTTTAAAAGCTGAAATGCATGATGTTGTTATTCAAAATATTTATTACTATTTTTATTGAATGTCACAATGTGTTAATATTTTCTTCTACTTGGACAAATGAATTTTTGGTTTCATCCTGTAATCTCTATTACTTAGCACATGGGAACTTTTGTATTTGTATAATGGAATTCAAAGAACATATAGATGTTAAAAATGGTTTATAGATAGATAAGAATGTTTTTAGAAGAGTGTTATAGTGTTGAAATTCAAATAAAAAGGTTACTTTTTTAATGTAAAGCACCAGGCTCACTATCTTTCAAATAGTAATTTTCTGTGTAATTATGTCAAATTTTATCCTTTTTTTTCAATACATTTTTTCAATTTCCTTACTTAATCTTGTTATATCTTGACTTATTTATAAGTGGTGCATTTATTTGATGCATTTGCTATTTCAAATGCTTTTACACACTGACAATAAGGACACTGTCAGCAGTCTGAATCCAATACTGATGCTACAGAGTGCTTCCTAACCACTCAATCTTTGGCCCAACTCAAGCATCTTAATAGCCTTAACTAATTCAGCCTGCCTGGTCCTCAGTGGGTCTCAGTGGTCTTGCTGGGTGTTCCAGACAGAGACCCCAGTACCCTGTGGTCTTAGACTGGATGCCCAGGGTCTGTAGAGGCTGGGGGCTGACTGGCAGCTCTGATGGATCAGGGGATCAAACTGGTGCCTCAGGGTGGGGCTGATCGTGAACCATGTAGAAAGATTCAGGTGAGATGGAATCATATGCATATATAAGCCTGTGTGAGGCCAGTCTCACATTTACAACATATGATAACAAACCTGCTGATCCACCAGAGGATAACAAGTACATGTCCCATCACCTTGTTTAGGTGTGAAACGGACATGTGAATAAAGTACCAGAGGTAGGTGATAATGTCAGAGCATGAAGGTCCACCCATAAGTAAAGGTTGGGAGATGTTTGTGAAGCTAAAAGTCAAATTTCTTTTTAAAATGAAGTAGTTGTTTTAAACTGAACCACTGCAGTTTCTTTTCCCAAATGTAACCAACCTGTAACTGAAACATTTCTCAGTAAGCTTTATTTTGAAAGTCTAACTGAAGGTTGCATATTTGTTTTTACAAACATGATTGCTGAATAAGAACATGTCCATAACAGGTGCAGGCAATTTAAAATAACTTTCTGACTTTTTGTCTCAGTGTAATGTTAGCAAAAATACGACTCTCCCAATTCAAAAACAATTTTATGGATAAACAGCAATAACAGTGAAAAGTAAAGAGACAAGAATGAAAGTAGATTTAGTCAATTTTTATTTTAATTGTCTGGAAAAATCAGGATTTTTCCTCAAGAGATTGGAACATCCTCTGTCCTTAGACCCTTTTTATTTTGATCATTTTGATTCTCTACAGAAATAATTTTCTTTTAATTTGGACATCACACTCATTCTACTCTTTGAAATGCCACATTTATGGTTTTGAATCAACATATTTTCAGTGATTTGCTGTTTTCTTTAGTCATCCAATAATTTTCCCTTCAGTTTCCAACCATATTTCACATTACAAACTGTCCTGGACAACTTCATTGAAACTATAATGGAGAATTTGATTTGCAGCATTACATTTATCTTTGCATAATTCACCTTAGAATTTTGGGGATTTTTGCTTTATTTAGCACATAGCATAAATCAGTGCCACATACCAGAGCATTCATAGCCTGAGGTAATGTGCCATGCCTGTCCATATATGGACTGTGAAGTGACGGGGGGTCATCTCATGAAGTCCTAAAGTGTGTGAAGGGCCAGACTTGGCCTGTGGACCTCACTTTGGTTGGCCCGGGGCTAGAGGATGAGACCTGGGGAGAGTTGAGATGAGGCTGTCACACTTCCCATAGATCAGTCATTATCACTAATCCAGTCACAGCACTGGGATCAGCACCAGGCCCATTCATCTAGAACCGTCATTAAAGAGCTAAATGAGAGCTGCCTCTGCTAATGAGGTAATGAGAATTTCTGTGCGAGTGTGTTGAATATGTGTGTGTGTGTAGGATAGAGAGAGAGAGAGAGAGAGGGACACACTAAAAGAGAGAAGAAGACTGAGAGAGAGAGACAGGACAGACAAAGAGAAGCTCAAAGGACGGACTTAAAAATCTGCGAGAAAGATACACCGATGGACAGAAAAGACAGACAAATGACAGACAGATAGGCCTATCGAAAACATCTCGGAGTGTGTGTGAATCAATTTGCAGCACATTCATTAGAGAGGCCGCATCACTCACCCGCCTCACCCAGCTCTGTTTACTGCTCTCCCTCACCGCACGTAAACAAAAGCCAGAGTTGTACTTGTTCGCAATCGCTCTTTAATTCGATACAGCCTCGGATGCATGTATGCACTTTTCTTCTGTTAATTGCACTACCACCAGGGTAAACATTATTGTCCTCTCAGTTCTAGTCCAGCCCAAAACAAAGCACTGCCGAGGTTGTGTGAAGTGGGGATGTCGTGCTTTGCTGTGTGACATAAATCAATTATTTATGCCTACAAAGCTTCAAAATATTTATCTTGCCTCATGGTATACGCAGCCGAGGCCTCAGAAAACAAATACACGTTTGTATCAAAGGCGCACGGGTGTAAACAGCAGAGTGGAAAGACATTGTACGACCGCCCGAGGGAGGTAGTGGCGTTTGGTGAGAGAAGTTTGGGAAAAGACAGTCATTGATTGGATAATTCACATCAAACAGAGAACACATTAGGCAATGCCTCACAGGTCCATATGCACTTTCTGGCGCTGATATCACACAGCGGCAAGTGGAAAACAAAAAAAAAAAAGAGGTACTGATCTCTGTCTATATTCCATCTGCAATCCCCTTTACAGTGACTGAGTTATGATTAGATAACACAAGCATATAAATTCAAAGTGTGAACATGATACGGTCATTCAAAACAGGACCGGGGGGGGGTCGAAGACACATGTGGCCACATGAGCACCAAATGATAAATGAGATGCCATACGGATCAACTATGTAAGAAGTAGTAATGCAGTGTAAATATGCAGTTGTGAAACACACACACACACACACATACACACACACACATAAATCAAACTGTTTTCAAGCTGCTCAAACAATGGCATTCAGTTCAAATGGATTCAAGAAGTTATTTCAACCAAATGAATGTTTTTCTCTTTTTCAGGTAGTTTTATATAGATTTTTTGTACAAAAGTATTAGTTTTCAAAGCTGGTTTAACATTAGTATCGCCTTGGCATGATATGGCCTGATATGAGCTATTTTGTAATGATTTTAACGTTTTTGGAGACTCCTTTGCTCATGTCTTATATATAGTTTTAGAAATGGAAGCCATTGTTATGCACTTCTGGAACCTCACTACTGAGCCCTGTGTATATAAGTCATATTACTTATACATTAAACTGCCTAAGAGCTCCTGTGCAGTTCTTACAAAATTACAGCATAGTCCAAATAAATTGAATTTGTAGAGGATAAAGTTGCAAACTGAGCAATGCAAACATTTAGCTACCAGTCAGTCCTTTACAGCCACCGCTCACAGGAGAGCAGCATGAAGCTGAACCTTCTCAGATTTCAAGTGTTAAGAAAAGTGAAATGAATGTCAGAATCTAATACACTGGTTGTAGTAATTTTTGTGGGAGTCAGTCTGTATGTTCACATGTACACAGGAAAACCAGGTTACTCAGGACATCAGAGGATGGGTGTAAATTCAATGTAGTAACTTGGTTACTGTAAAAAAAAATCTTGGATTGCATTAGGCAGATTTTTCCACTTACTGAAGCCTTCTTTTAAGTTTATTGGTATTAAACTACAAGATGCCATTTCCTAGTGTTCTGAGGGATTATTTGATAAGCCCTTCAGTTAAGCAGCACTAACAGTTTGCCCCTGCAGCAATGGGTCTTCAGCTGAAGGATGGATCTTAACAGTGCTTTATTGTCAGTTGTTGCACTTTTAATTAAATTATTTTGAAAACTTTCATGCTGGTGCACTGTTGTCACAATTCCTGTCTAAAATCTGAAAAGAACCTGGACCACTCCCAAAATACATATTGAAGCATTTATCAAGACAGGATGATGTCCTCCTTTCAGTCCACTGTGGCTGGTCATTTTATTTGACAGGAACAGAAATGAATGCCTTTCTTAACTGATTGAATCTTATCTTAAAATCATAATCAGTGTTTAGTTGTGATTTAAACAATGTAGAGAGAGTAGTCTCTCAAGTGAGTTTGTGGAGTTTTAACTACATGGGAGTGCATTATTGATAAACTAGGGATTTACAGACAGACTGGCTATAATAATTAGTATAAGGGCTTAACTAAAACAATACTGTATTTTTCCATTAGCAATTCAGATTACTATAAAAGAGCATGTAAACGCATGCATCAATGGCCGTGCACCACCATCCCTTCATCTGCCTCCTGTCATCTCACATACAAGCCTAAGCTGAAGGGGGGGGTGTGAGCTCGCGCCTCATCACCATGCTAAGTGTTTACAAATTGTTTTGGTCTTCTTCTTCGTGTGGGGGGTTGCTGGGATGTTGCAAGCGGTCAGGATGGGCTGCCATGCGAAGGCTGTTGATCTCTGCATGACACGCCGCCCTTATGGTGTTGCACATGGCCCTCCATTAATAAACAAATGAAGGACTCACCCTGGAGGTCAGGGGAGCTCAGCTGGCCCATTTGCCACAGCGATCTCTCGGCTCACGGGGATCCAAAATGGCCACCCGCCGCGTCTGCCTGTCAGACGGCTGCTAACCTTGTCTTTGGTGATGGGCAGGAGGGCAGAGGAGGGAAAAGGGGGGGGGGGCTGTTAGGGTGGGGACACACAAAGTGGTGGCACGAGTTGCCCTCCCTCCCTCCCTCACTCCCTCCCCTTCGCTGATTACTGTGAGTGACAAAGTGGAGCAGAGAGTCCACTCAGGCCTTCATAATAAATCTATCAGGGAGTAATAGAATTCCATCAATCCTCGCTCCTCAGTCTCCCTGCCCTCCCTCCTGCTCCCCACCCCTCGGGGGGTCACCATGTCGGGGCGTGTGTCTGTGCGGTGGTGGTGGGAACGTGGGGAGGGGGAGTCCAATCCTCTGGGATTGTACAACTGTTATTATTCAATTACGCTCCCTTTTCTTCTCAGTTAAAAGACCATGATATCATTATCACTTAATGAATATATATAATTGGATCTTGGCTGCCGCTTCCCCCTGGTCTGATGAATACCACTCACTATTCATTCGACCCCTGCTCATCCTCATCTACCCTGCATCCATTACAGCAGACTGTGGAGCTGGAGATGATGATGATGATGACGATGATGATGATGATGATGATGCTGTCCATAGAGAGAAGTTGAAATTATCCCTGTGTTCATTCAGTGTTTAGTTACAGGAAAAAGTGAGTGAAACTTGGGAGTTTCTGAACAAATTGTACCGTCAGTAGCCAGAAAAATGCTCAAATTACATTACAAGTGAGTCATTGAAATTACGACAGAAGTTGGATTCAGGCTTCTTTGCACTCTGGGTATCACCAATATAATTTAAACTTAATATAAAAAGGATTCAATTGCTGAGACAATACCTGCATTTTGCCTGCGATTATTGCAATTTACATGTTTTTTTTAATAACCTCATGACCATTTACATTGCAATCGTTTGCAGAACCTCATTAAGTCCACAGACAGGACTTTGATTTCATCACCTTCTCCATGATGATTGCACATGAAGAAATTGTTTAGGAAAATCTTGCAGCATTGGTGCAAAACAGATGGAGGATGGGGATTCTTTTTTAATAGCTACACCATCACAGATTGCTTCTATTTGAATGTGTCTCCTGGTTTAGTGTGGACAAACATTCAAGGGACACTAAGAGAAGAGGACAAAACCTTGATGACTGCAGTGGTGACAGTCATGGCCATCAATACCCTCTCAATCTGCCAGGAAACAATGAAAGTGGGATAAAGATGGTGATGAGCACCACTAAAAACATTGATTTAGCATTTGTCCACTTCAATTGAAGTGAGACAAGAGGGCGACAGGGAAAAGGGAGGGTGGGGGGTCTTTGAAGAGGCAAAATCGGGGAGTGTTTAGCCTGATCCCATTCAGATGTCGCCCTCCTGTTGGACACCAAAAGCAACCGTCACTCCCCTCCGCATTGTTGAGGGTAAATGTGGCATGGCGGGGGCCGTTCATGTCTGTGTAAATCAGACACAGAGAGAGTGTGTGAGACGGTGGGAGTGTGTGCATGTGTGCGGGGCCACACTCATGCATAAGGGAGGCCCGTACGCCCATGGATGCGCATGGTCCGTACGGTGTCATTAATCCTGCTTAAAAAAGACAGTGTTGGCAACGTGGCAGCGCCCCAATCCAGCTGCTCCCCCCACTGAGACACCTCAGACACCCTATCTGACCCCTCCCAACACACACCCTCCTGTCTTACCACCCATCATACCCTCACCCCACCTCCTCACCCCTCCATCCCCATCGACTCAGCCTTCTCAGCCACCTTCGCTCATGAGCCCCAATTTCCCATCACACCTCCCATACACACATACACACACATGCACGCACACACCGCCCAAAACCAAGAACCCCATTCTCACTCACTCACCCATCCCTGCCATACATCACTCCAAATTAAATTTACATTAGGCCCTCCTCTATCAAAGAGGCCAAAAGAGAGGCAGAGAGGGGATGAGATCGAGGGGCTGACATCATTACCCGGCAGCAGAGCACATGACCGTCATCTATTAAACCCTTTTATACACATGTCTCAGGATTTTACCAAAGTTCATGCATACCTAAGTGCAAGTTTGTGTTAAAAATTAAAAGCTCTTTTAGGAGGACAAAGGAGTTTCTGAACTGTTGACTTTGAGAGGGGCTTTATTACCCCCAACCATAGATGTCTGGCATCGCTATAGACAGCCCCCCGTCCCTTCCTCTCTCCTCACTGCTTTTTCTCTTCCTCCCACCTCTGGCTCCCGCTGCCTCTTCCTCCATCATTCTGCAGCACTGGGTCAACTGTCTGAATATTAGACAGTTTATTAGAATAAAATCCGCTACAGCGAAGAAACAACTCCGCACTGAACCATCACAGTAATTCAGCCATCTTTTGGCTCTTCAGATGGGGTATCAAGCCACTGCCCTGTGGTGTGCCATCTTCCTCCTCCATGTTGCAACCTTTAGTGTACATTTTGTAATATAAAATGTAGTGGTTTTTTTAGGTCTACCCCACATGTACTTAGTAGGTGCCATAATTACCCACTTGCACACCAATCAATGAATGCTAAATACTGTAAACTCATGTTTGAGCAACATTTGCTAAAAACTACAGTACCTAGCTGTTTCAGGAAATGGTTGTATAGCTTGACTTATAGCTGAGAGCCACAGAAAAGGTAGAGAGGCTGGAAAGATAAAGGAAAATTTATAAGATGAGATAGACTAAGAAAAGTAATTACAATGATATGATGTCTAACAGCAATTGGAAAGAGGGGATGAGACATTGTTTAGATGCAGGGATAACGGCACACAGTTTCAGATAGAAGGCACACATGCAAGAGTGGGTGACATCAGCAAAAAAGTTGAATTTTGTAGAAATTAGTACTTAAGAGCTTCCCTTTTTTTAAAAAAAACTGTATTTCTAACCTTACTCAAGCATATTTTTAATTGTTATTATATTTGTTACAAAAATTCTGCTTTATATGCAGAGATTGAGCGTTGGGGGGCCATGCAATGCACCTCTGCAGACGCCAAGCTGCAGCACCCTGAAAGAAAAGAAGCATCACTTTTCTCTTGCCAACAATGTTTTAACAGAACAAAACCCAGAACAAGAAGCAGCTTTCAGCTTCTAAATCTGACCACACTTTTTATATTAAAATCAACAAAAGTTACATGATGAAGTTGTGGCTGTCTCTCCCTGAGACCCCTGCTTTAAAAAGCTCCTCTTCTGACCTCCACATGCACACTGAAGAAAGTTTCACAGACTGTAGGTTACAGTGTATTTAGCGAGCTAACTTCAGCTATGTTGATTTTATTGAGTGAGGTTAATCTTTGATGTTATGATAATGACATCAAATTATCTCTTAACCAGGATACATTTTTTACTTTATGCTTTAGTAGGTTTCTCAACTCATAATCTTCAACTTTTTCTGATTTTTGTAGAATCAACTTAAGAACATTTTTTCAGTACTCTACTCGCCGCTGCATACGTGGTGGACTGATAGAAGCAGGCACAGCTGGCCAATCACAACATGAGGTGGGCATTGATGTTTGATCATCAATTTCAGAAAGTTACAAAAATGCAGGGGGGGTGGATTCCTGAGCTATTTAGTCATCTAAATCATCTTCTAAGGGAGTTAACCAGCTTCTCAGCACATAGTTGGTCTTGGTCTCTTCGTGGCCTTTAATGACTGTAAAAAAATATAGTATAACACCAGTTTGATCCTTTGACATAGAGGCAAAAACTCTTACTCAGAGGTCCAAGCAGGCTCTCAAAAACTTTCCCTAAATAAAATAATCGAAAAGTGACAATTTATTTAGGTCTGAATTTGGCATCACAATGAATCTGATCAGACATTCAATGCAACACATGGATTAAGATTTGACACCCAGCTCTAGTTATGATGCAATGGAGTATTCTGTAATCTAATAATATGTTAGAGATAATTTGTAATTGATTTGTATTGCCACTGTGCAAATAGTTGGATTGTAATGTTAGAAAAATTTGTAATACCATGATTCTGTGCCACATCGTTATAGGTTGTTATCCTCCTAAATCATCTTTTGCTGTGTTGTATTCTGTCATGTGACGTTGTGCTGTGCCACCTCGTCATGTCCAGTCGTGTCAGATTGTGTTGTACTTTGTCACCTTGCATTACACTGCAGCATGTTGTGTTCTCTCCTCTCAGCCTGTACCAGTGATGTATTAGGACAGAGTGTTACCTCCCCTCACCGTTGGGGATATATTTGCATTGGAGCGTCTGAAAGCAGCTGGAGTGAACCAGCTCAGTAAAGGCACCTGAGTGCTGAGCGCTTACTCTTTAATTGCTTCATTATCGTCTGTGCTAATCCCTCTCCAATTTCGACACTCTCATTTTCCACACTAATTTGTCCCGGTCCCTCTCCGGCTCTCTCCTCTCACAGTCCGCAGCGCTATGGCACCTATTTGCTTTCCAAGGCAATGATAACAATTAATGCAGCAGTCGGCGGCGCTTGTTTCATACAAACCTGTTTTAGCCGACTAAACAAGGGGCTGCTGATAAACAGACTCCGGAGCCAAGGCGCAGAGCTTCACAGCACCATTTGTCTCTCTAATTATGCTTTAATTACAACTGTGTATGCTAATACACTAAACATTTGCATAGAACATTCACACAACTTTCTGCTTTCTCTTTAGGAGTGCTGCAGAAGGAGGAGAGATCAGTAGCTCCACCGCTTATTGAAAGAGGCCTACACTGTGTTAAATTACAAATGGGAATTGTTTGGAATAAAAAACAATGCCACAGTGCTCGATGTAGAACAGTTTATTTTATAGTGTTAGGTAACAACAAACAAAGTCTGAGTGATTATACAATTAGGTGGCAATTCATTTCTTAGCTACAAAACGTTGTTGAAGAAATGAGAAATGATTACAAATGCTCTTGACAAAGGTACATGGTGATGTTTTCTAAACTAGACTACATTAACGTCCCTCTGCAACTAAAGCTACTATGTTGTAAATGAACCTTGAGGTGAGATTGCTTTGGCAACCAATTTAGATTTTGTAGTTTGTACACTTTGTGTCCTTGATTTATGCCTGTGCCTTTTATTCCCTTTTGTTCTCTTCTATTCTATTCAGTGCTGTACCTCTGACTGCATTGCCTCATGCTTTGTCTTCAGCGAGGCATTCGGCTACACATCCTAACTTAACTACATGTCATTGAGTCATTAACATACAAATGACCTGCAGTTATCCTGTGATCGGGGCCCTCAAATGCCACCAAATGCTAAGGAACCACCATTTACAGATAAGTAACCCAGCAAGCTCTGGTAAGTAATTCGTCGCCATGCCGTTTTGGCTAAAATCAAGACATTTAATTGGCCATTAGGAGGCAGGTCTCTGACAGTTAAGGTTAGTGGTAGAGGTGATGATGATAGTGGTGGTAGAGGGATGTGAAATGAGGCTTCACACCAAGAGGAAACACCCATGTAGACACTCTATGTGGTGGTGAATAGGACACATAGGCCACTCCTTTGCAGCTGAAGGGGAATGATGTGTCTCTATAGGATGATCTCATAGCCACTGACTGACTCAGATGAACCTCAAAAACACAGTCACGGGACTGTTTCTGTCACTGTGTCTGTCACTTTTTCTGGGAAGAAAAATATTGTACATACATGACGGTAATGCAGTTCAGAGTTTACAGGAAAGAAGTGATGATTTCATTTAAAAAAAAGAAATTTAATTTGAATAAGACTGTTCCCTTTATTTGAAAATTATATCATCATTATTATCTGATTTACACAGACTACTGTTTACTGCTAACAAGAAACTAGGATGTCTGTCGAAATTATCACATTAAAAAAAACCCCCTCAAAACAGAATTTTGCTTCAAGTTCTGCCACGTACAGCCTTCTATTACATTTTTGACAGCAGTTCCTCACACACAATACGCAGTGGGACCCTGCATGTCACAGTTGGATCAATATATATTCGGTGACCTAACCCCTTTGTCTGCTGTAGCAGAAAATCTAACAGCTATGAAGTATTTCATCTGGACTGAGTCGTAACCTCTGACCCTGAGTGCAACCGAGGCCTCTTGTCTCCGCAGGGCTCAGAGCTCCACAGCAGTAAACACAGACTAGAGGTTGTTGCACATGTGTCACAATATTTGTGACAAGTTATGCCTACCTCTCTTTTTCTTTTGGTCTTTGCCATTGATACTGTCAGGAACATATTGTACAGAGTAGTTGCTGGCTTAATACTGATTCAGGCTCCAATTTGAAGTAATTTTGGGCACTTTTCAGTGGATTTTAACACATATTACAAGAGAGTTGCACTGCAGCAGACTGACAGTTTAACCACAATAATTTGGCTCAATATACAGTTCAAGTATTTCAGTTTTGTAGCCTGAAGTCTATGAGATTTGTAGTAATGGTTTTCTAAAGTAGTGGAAACTAAAATTAACTGCAGTTACACTAATTCTTCTATCTTGTCTCATTCCATTTATGGATGTGAGTGAGTGAACTTTTCAGCTTCTGAAAGTGATCTTTTTTTATATAATTATAACCAAAACTCCACCTTACCCTTAAATCAACTGTTTTATCTGCAGTTCTTAATCTGAGATGTTTAGCACAACGAAAAGTTGCACCGCTGGCTTTCCAAACACACAGTTAAACTCGAGAAGGGATGATATAATCGATCACCACTTCATCCTGATTTGTAATTGTAAATTATTCCTGTCGGGCTCGGAGTCGCAACAGTACAGCAAACATTTAAGTAGCAGCATCTTCTATTTTGGCTTCATCTCTCAGTTCTGTCATCAAAATTGAGATAGCAACTCTGAGGAGGAGAAGACAGAATCAACAGTGAAAACAGAACAAATAATATTTCCCTTACACATCATCTATCTGACAGAAGGCAGCAAAAGGAGAAGGGAACACAGGAAAAATCTTTGCCTGTCCGCCAATCTTTCATTCGCTCTGCGCTCATCCATCCTCAGTGCACCTCTTAATTTGGTCCTGCCACAGACCGGACAACAGAGACCTTCAGCCATTGGAAACAAATGATCTGGCCAGGGAGGGGCAACAACTCACGGCCAGCGGTTCAACAGCTACTGGGATTTACATTGTGTTGTGGAAGTGTAGGTATGAAACAATTGGGCATTATTGTTTTCAAACGACTGAGTCCATTGATCCAAGAAGTTTTCTGTGTAATAGTGTGTTTCAACAAAAGACAAATCCCTAAAAAATAGAAAAATGTCCATCATGCTATTAGTTGTTATTTACTAAGTTAAGGCCAGCTCAATAGTATGTGATTGAAGGTGTCTAGATGGCATTGTAAAAGATCTCGCCAGAATGATCGTTTTACCTTTAACACGATCCTACTCTAGTGTTTTTTGTCTCTAATCAAAACCATATCTCAAACACAGCTTTGTCACATTTTAAGACCTTATTAGTTTAGACAAAAAGCACAATCAAGAAACACAAAGAGAGCTGTTTTAAAAATCTTTGGTTACCATCGAGCATTGACCCTTAGAGCAAATGACAGTATATTAAGCGAAGCCTCTGTTGGTAAAGCTACCGCTGTTTCTGCCACAGCAAATATACCTTACAGTGAACAGTGGCAGATTTACCAATAAAAATTCTTCATAGTTTTTGAAACAATGGGTGGTAGATTCCTGACAGAGGCTGTTAAAACCAGCTAACAGACCCGATGTAGCCATTTACAGTTGCTAAGTTATGTTAAAACTGTGTTAAACTATTGATAAATGATGAACAAAAGACTGATTTAATTGTGGTAAACCTCACATATTTTGACTGATGACACAAACTTACAAACAGTCTCTAGGGAGAAAAGAGAAAGACTCTACTTAAGTCTTGCTTAATTTACAGTACATTCTGTGTATTTTGGGTGTTGGGTGGCCACATGGTGACACTTGTGACTCTATCGATGTCAACCTAATTTTATAGTGAAACCAGAAGCCTGGTGTCATCCTCATGAGAGTTGAGTAAGAGGCCTAGAATACACCAGGGAGATGATACCGCAAACACATACACACACACACACACACACACTGGTAAAAATCTAAACACACATACTGGCATGGTGTAAAGCGCCACATTTGACTGTCAGTTGGGCCTTCACTTTGATCCGTCCAACAACTCTCAGATGGATTAGCACTTCTGTCTAGATGTTCATGGTCCTCAATGAACTGTACAGACTTTGGTGATCTTCTGACATTTTATCCAGTGCCACAATGCGGTACACACACTCCCTCCTTACATTGGCCCAGTCTTTTACTTTATGAATAAATGAAGTGATTTATATTCTAATCAGCCTCAATCAGCTGTAGGCTACTTTGTGTTAAGTTCTAATGAGCACTTGTTAGCATGATAACATGCTAAACTTAGATGATAAACCGATATGCTCTATAGCAGCATATTGGTATTGCCAGTGTTAGCATGGCTATTGACTTTTTTTCATGTTAAATCTTTCCTACTCATTCTTTTCACTTAAAATTTTTTACTCAGATTTGTATTGAGAGTCAATAAGAAATGCTGCTGCTGCAACACTCTGTTAGCTTAATCCAGAGACAAAATTTTCACTCAGTGGCAGGTTTCTTGCCTTTTAAATCAATTTAAACTTCAACTGAATTTGATTTTCGGTCAAATACAGGGTGTAAATACAACACAGAGTAATAAAACTGTTCCTTTGAGCTTTTTCAGTCTTAAAAACCTGTTATTTAATTCCTTTAAGTTTATCCTCAGCCAGCGCAATGACCTTTAGTTTGCTGATTGGCACATTATGAATAAGTTTAGTCTTTATTATTTTTCTAAAAGTTTTATTCTAAAATGCCAGTGTTCTGCAAAAACAGCTCGATGCTTTTTTTTTTACATCTTTGGGGTCAGACAGCGTCGCTCACTTTCTTTATGTCTGACTCCTGCAGGACAGATAATTAGATTGTATTAGAGCTGTGTTTGGACTGCAGCTGCAGCCTATAGAGCAATTCCTGTCAGATGACTTTGGTTTCAGACAAATACAATTTAAAGTAACTCAAAGTGTCTTTGAAATAAATCAAATGTTTACAGAGTGATTACTGTGCTAAATTGAGAGGAATCCCCAGACAATAACCACAAGTCATGTAATTTTAGCACACTGGGTCCACTGTAAACCATTTGAAGGTTTGTAAAGTAGCTCAGCGTTGTTTGGTATAGGTCAACACTCAGACACAGAGGAGAGGGACATTTTCAGTTGACTAGAAAAAATTAGTAGCTTTCAACTCTTTGACCTTTTTAAACTGGCAAACGTGACACAAAAAAAGCAAAGTAAGCTTTGTTTGCACCTCCAGTCTGATGTTGGTCTATACACTTACAACATTTTGTTTAACTTTTCAGCTGAGCACCAATTTAACCATGAACAATTTTTTTAAGGACTGAATTATGGTGGCCCCAATAGTTCGATGCACTGTAATAAGAAAAACACACGCTAACTGACAAAACATAACTAAAGGAAGAAGACTACTAACCAAGGGTGCCAAGACATTCAGAAAAGCAAGACAGAATGTACTGCAAATGCAGGAAACACAACCAAGTAAAAAACTAAAGCAAATACCAAAAGAACTGCAAGCTGAATAAAAACAATAGAAATGTATTTGAGTCTGGACCCCAGACTCTTAAATGGACTCACCTGGATGCTATTTGCTAGCAGAGTGCAGAAAATATAAGTTTTCTTGCTTCCAGATTTACTCTGTGGAGGATTAACAAATATTGAACCTCCATGAGATTGAAATTCATAACAGAAAAAAGTAATAAGTGACTTTGATGAAGGTGTCTTATCATCAATTTTTCCTTTTTAAAATGTTTTTTGGGCTGTAGTCATGTTTGTGTTGCAGTACCATTTGTGACCACTGGGATGGCAAACCTGAAAGGTGCCAGTGTATCCAGCTCTCTAATTATGGCTGTAACATTCATGTACTCATAATGAACTGTCTCAGTAAGGAGGGTCACAGTCTGGTGCGTACAGTCACAAGCAGAGTATGTAGACGAATGCACATAATGCAGAACCAGAGTTCACAAACTTTAGTCATACACTATTACCAACATTTGCTGAGGTGGGCACTTCAAGCTGACAAAGTCAGTCACACCATGGTGAACACAAGCAAAACCCCAGCACTGGAGGACCTATTTGTGTCCTTAATATTAGGCTCTGCAGCAGAAAAATTACAGCGTATTAGACAAGGATGGTGTGGTGGTGTTGCTTCACCACTGCATGATTTCCAAAGGAAAATACATCAACAATGCTAACACACATTCGGCGGCAAAGTAAGAGGAAACTTACCCCTCTGCATTCAGGGTTTTTCCCTGCTATATTGAACTTGCACCTTCATTAGACTCCTAAACCAGGGTGGGAACAGAACTACTCTTTATACATCCATGCATGCATGTTGTTGCCATGGTAGTGACTCATTGAGTTACTCCCTCCATGACTTTGCCTGTACACTGTATGCACTGTGCTATAATATCTGAATCATGCAGTCAGAATGTTAAAACAGAAATAAACTTATATCATTAGCTCGTTTTATAACTCCACAGATGGGAAGTCAGTCAGTGCATTTCTGAATTTGTTTGTGTTGTATGAATTTGCAGTTTTTTTCTTTGTTTGCTTGCGTTTATCCATACGCATGCTCTTTCTTATGCACTGAGCTCATATTAGAAGTTTAAAAAAAATACTACACTTTCTTCAATATACACCAACAAAACCATAAACCATTATTCGTTTTACACCATGTAACAAAAGATCTTAGATCTTAATGGCTGTTTTCTCTAAATGTTTGATATGCCTTCATGTGGAATTATGCGGTTGTTACTTCACTAAAGACAGTAGTACAACATAAATCATTGACAAGGGTAAATGTTATATTATATACATGGTGTGCTGGTGCAGAGATGAAGCAACAGATAGTATATAAAAACTTATTCATAAGTACATTAACAAGCAATAGATAAGCTAATGTACTATTTCAATACAGAACTGATGAATTATCCACAGGACCACTGGCTCACTCTAATCAGATTTTTTTTCTCTTTATTATTCATTGTTAATTGTTTGCTGTGGATAGAGAGCTCTCTTAGTTTCCCTCTCTTTCTATTCAGTTGACATTCCTGTTGGGGAAAATCCAGAATTCCTAATGAAGTGCAAAACATTACATATGCAGGGAGAAATTTTGGATGGCTCGCAGCTACAGACTTGCAATGTTCCCACTGCTTGTATCCGCACCAACAACAGTGTTGCTCCAAAAGAGCACGAAACAGAAATGACATATGCTGCAAAACTTGAAATGTATGTAACTTCCTCAATATTATCCTTGACTGGCTTGCTTTGTTTCAAATGTGTGTCCAAACCATGTACACAGATGAATGACCCAGCAAAGGAATTCCTGCTGCAGCTCAATGAAATGGCTTATGTGGGGCAAATTTAATGTGTGGTTTTGCCCAGACAATACTGGGGTTTGAGCAGATTTGCTGTGCCCTGGAGCAGGGTGATGAAGAAGAGCAACAAAGAGGAGAATGGGACCTTTGTGAGCCTTTCAGAAAATTTGCAGGCCTTTCGCAGGATGCAGTAAAACCTGAGCAACCTTCTTGGAGACTTTTACAGGGTCTGACTCCCTTTCGGGGAAATAAGATGATAACAGTTATGTAAGTGCAACTAAATATAAGATAACTAAGACACACAAGAAGAAGAAGAGCACTTTGAGTAATTTTTTTTATCACTGAAACCGCACTGTAATGTCACTTCAAATTAGAACACAGATGAAAAACCCTCTTGCTGGTCTAGGAAGAGGATGTTGAGTTTTGTTAAGTGGCCGCAATCAGTTTTCATACATAGAGATGTGTAGGTGAAATGGCTTCATATGTATTTGAAAATTTACATGTGAATTGTCATATATGTCACCATTATAATTTCATGCCTGTGATTTCATTATTTACAAATGGAGATAAAAACAAAGGTCACTTGTTGTTTCTGCTGTTGCAGCAGAATAAAGCCAAAGAGCTGGCTGCACATGGATGTACATTAGCCAGTTAAAATAAAACATACCTACAGTTCAAACATTGTGTTGGAGAAGTATGAAAAATTTACTTTTGAGCACATAAAAGTATCATTGTATTGGAAACTATGCAGGAACAAAGCAACATGGTGAGAAACACAAAATGAATTGTCCTTGCAGAATCACCTGTCATCATTCTGGTGGCCTGTTACCCATAATGCATCCCCAAGGGAGCACTGCTCCATGCTGATGCCGACACAGTAGATTCTCTGATTGCATTTAGCACATTAAGCTCTTTTGTAAACATTTGATAACATTCAAAGAGGGTGTAAGGCTGCTCCAAATGACATTAGCTCCACTAACACAAGTCATCTGACAGGAATACCTCTAATTTCTAGTATAGATTGTTTTCATGCAGAATTCTAACATGATAATTGAATTTGCTGTTCTGCTGTCTAAAGTTCAGTCACATGGCCCCATTAGCTGTTTAGCTTCCCCTTTGGTTCTTGAATTGTGAAATTGGGCCAAGAAGAAGCGAGCCAAATCACTATTAACTGCAGCACTTTGAAACATTTTGAAGCGTTTAAATGATGCCACTTACTAGATTTTCCAAGAGTCCCTTGAATGAAGCAGAAGCTACTGACTGGAAAAAACAAAATAAACCAGATGTTTAAGTTTACTATGAGAATTAAAATAGCAAAAATACAAAGTTTAGCTTTCAGTTTATTGGATAAATTCACAATCACTTCAGTATATTACCATATGGATATGTTGTGATGTACTGATTTAGTCGCTTCAGTGATATTTTTGTCTTGAGATCAAGCTTTATTGAGTTATCAGACATGTTAGTGAGTGGAGGACAGTTTGCATGGAAAAAATTGCTGTACTAACACATAACTGGCATATTCTAATGACTCTTTTAAATTACATACAACGCCTCAACTGGGTAAATCTTAGCTGGAAATTTTCTAACTGTGTTTGGGGCAAAAAACCCAAGTGTTTCTAAAGGACACCTTTGGACATTTTGAAAATGTGTTTGTGGGGACAAACCTGGGTGTTTTTTTAGGATATGTTAGAACATTTTCCAGCTGTGTTTGTTAAGACAAAGCCAGATGTTTTTTGGAGATGTTTACACATTTCACAATCTTGTTGGTGGCAGCAAGAAAGCTCTATGTTTTCCTGAGCAAATGGTTTTCTAACTAAACCTAAATATAAAGTTTCAGCATAAAAATTGTTTTATCATATCTGTTGTCTGAAGAATCAGATTATGCAAGCATTAAATTTGGCCAATGAATTGCTACTTAAGAGTGGTGCATTTTTATAATACATGCCAACTGACTTAGAAGGAATATCCTGTAATGTGCTGCCTCAGATTGAATGTAAAAACGATGTTAAAAATTCTGCCATCTTTAAATTCATAATTGCTTTTTGAGATGCATCATGTGACAATACCACTCTACTAAACAAAGACACACACGCACACACACACACACACATTTTAAATCCTTTATTTAAATCCAGCAATTACAAGTATAAAAGATTCAAATACATATAATACATTATTATGTATATAGACAAGGAGGAGGAAAACATTACCTATTTCACACAATCAGACTGAGATGGAATTTATTTTTAAAACATCTAAGAGGTTTAATGGAAAAAACAAAGTTTGGTTAAATAATAACCAGTGCTGTTTGTCTGAAAGCCTATTTAAAACTCTTAAATCACAGAGTCTGTAAATTGTGATGATGATGGGCTTTTTGGGAGAAACTCCGACTATTTTTGTCACGTTTTGCAAAATTAATTCATTATTTTGCATCCTAATAACCTCACCTACTTTCTGTCTGCACACAGGCAATTTTTCTATAAAATGAGATGATGAAAGAACTTCATCAACGTCAGGGGTGTTAGAAATGGTACAGAAGAGGTCATGAAAAATGAGATCCTGCCCCCCCTCCCACACAAATCAATCTATGGTTGCCAGTTCTGAGATGTTAACACCTTTAAAAAAGGGAAATCCACAGTAAATGAACTCCCCCTTGCAGTAGTGCATGTGTCTGGATGCGTATGCAGTGTGCCAATGTTGAGTTGACCAAGTGACCAGCAGGATGATATTCAAAGTGAGCCTGCTGCCAGGTGTCATTACACTTCTCCTTCCAGCAGAGAAAAGCAGTCACACATGCCACCATCTGTTTCCAGGACTCCCCGCCAGCTCACCGCCATGTCCTTTTTACTTTATTTTGTCATCATAATTGAGGAACTGTGGTGTGTGCGTGTGTGTGTGTGTGTGCACAAATTTGATCCTATTTATCATCCTTTGAACAACATCTTGTGTTACATTCAGTGCACTAGTGCAATACAGCATGAGTGGGTCAAGCTTTTTCCTCCACAGAGAGAAAATGGAGAAATTGAAAGGCGATGGCAAAACTAAGAAGCATGCAAAGAGGCTAAAAACAGATGCACATTTCACATTTAATCTAATACATTCAGGGGCATAAAGGGGCCTGGGATTACCATTTGAATTTATCAAGGCACAACAGCTCCCAGTTGTCCGTGGAGAGGGCTGATGGCACATTTTGACACTGATTCACTTGCAAGAATGGATGGATGGATTTTATTTTAACATCCCATAACACTCTGAGCATTGTGGTCACTGTGAAACATATTCCAAACAACCGCCCCCATCACTTTTCATGCCAGCTCTGAGTCATCCTGACTTAGACATCCAAGCAACAAGAACACCCCCTTCCTGTGTATCCGCTACAGTGTCTGCTTATGATCTGCTGGACAAGCACACAGTCCTCAAACATTCACAGAGCGTGATTTGCACTGCGGCCTCAGTGTGCGGTGAAGGGTGAAACCCCCCCATTGTGCACGGGGCCGTGTTGGCCATCCTCTCAGTCAAATCAAAGGCACTTCCTCTGGCACTGTGTGGCAGAGCCCACCGCCTCTGGAGCCACTCATTATTACATGCGAGGGGGGACTTGTGATCTTTTTAATTATTCTGCACTTCATTTCTATCCCACCATTCAAAACGCAACATGAGAATTGATTGCCTCAAAGATCCATCTTTATAATCTCCCCCAGGCCCATAAATTATCCAACTTTGGGACAGGGTGGGCGAGCCGTGCAGCCACAAGCAGATCCCTTTCACAGCAGAGCTGAGCCACATCACTGCAGTGTGTTGGGGGAGCGAACTCCGAATGGGGCTGCTCTTTTGCCCGCTGAAAACGAGAGGGGGAAAAAAAAAGTACACTTGTTATCTTGTGAACCCTCAAACATGTAAGATAGGAATCTCTTGAATGTCAGCGACAGAAATGGAATTAACAAGAGATCTTTTTATTGTCACAGAAGGTCATTAGGCTGCCAATCGGGGTAATTATGGAAATGATCTCCCCAGCTCTTTGGAATGTTTTCCTGCTTCCATAAGGACTTGAAAGTGTTCAATCAGCCTCTCTCGTGGGAAAGTTCAGCCATAACTGCAAGTGTACCAGCAAAATCAAATTAAGCAAAGAGATTTCATTAGTATTTATAGCCCCGAGGCATTTGTAAAAGTATGGAGCAGCGGAGTAATGTGGGACTGTGGACGGGTGAATTATTGCTTAATGACAAAGGCCATACCTAGAAGACACATGGATAATGAATAGGAGGCATTGATTGCATCTTTAAAGAGGATTCTTGAGGGAATGTAAAATATTGATGCTTGTGTGGCTGACTTTGGACTCCCAACGTGGGTGTGAGAGTGGTAACTTTGTTTGGGTGTTAACACTGTTTGGCTGTTAACTTTATTAGCCAGACATGTTTAATCTTGCAGTTAAAGGTATAAGCAAACACTGTAATGTGAGCTCATTATACATATTAAAAACGATTTTTTTAGGTTTTGACCCTGTGCTAATGTTATTTTTTAATCTTCCTGTTGGATTATTTACCTTAACTAATAGATACTTATTCTGCAGTAATGAATGGTAACTATGATACAGTTACTTGAGTGTTAAACTTTAGTGCAAACTGAGTATTTCATTCTACTTTATACTTCAACTATTACATGTTAACTTTATTGCATTTTTTTTAGTTTTCCTCAGTTGCATTATTGCAACTGTGGAAAACTATTTCCTCAGTTAGGACTATGTACATACAGATCATATTAAGAGTTTATAAATATGATGTAATGTTGTGGATTACTATCTAACAGCATGTAAAAGTGGAGCTAAAATTATTGTTTCACTAATTGAATAGTTTATGAACAGAAAATTTTAACTGTTTTAAAAACTGGTTTAATTTTTAAGTATTTTTTCTGCAAAATCAGTGACATTTCATGGTTCCGACCTCTTAAAAATTAGGCTCTGTTGTGTCTCTAAGTCTTAAACAGTAAACTGATTCATTCTTAGGTTTGACTGCTCGTCACACAAAACACCATTCAAAGGTGTCACTTTGGTTGGTGGTGACTATACTGACATGTCTCACTATTTTCTGAAGTTTTACAAACCAAGCATTCAATAAATCAAGTATACAATAAGCAAATTGATTATTATCAAAATAGTTTCATTTTGCAGACATGAAATATAGAAAATAAGTAAAAAAAATAACAGAAGCACCACAACAACAATAAAATTCAATACATCACAGCATCATGTTGTGATGCTGTGATAAAATACCCACAGGGGACATTTATCCACATCACATTCTTTTAGTTTTGATACTTTAATTACATTTTCCTGATCACTTTCGTGATTATGTTTACAGCTGGTACAAGTATAAGGATCAGTTGTACACTGTGATTCTGGTGCCACAACATGTTCATATTATATCACTTCTACAAAACATTTTTATCTATATTGCACTATCTGATATACAAAGGATAAACATGTTATTAAGAGTCAAATAAAAACATGGGGAAGTACGTTTAAAAGGAACCTTGATAACAATGGATTGCAATTATATGTAATATTTAAGTTTAAGTAAATGACAGTAAAAAATCTTTAAAAAATAACACTGAAACTGGATCAAAACAGCCGTTTTGGGTGTTTTTCTGCCAATGGTTACTTGGTACAGTCAGTTCACAATAAATTTGTGACAGTTTCTCGGTAAAACTTGAGTATATTCTGTCAGCATTAGGTCAAAACACACAAATATTTTGGTTTGAGTAAATTACCCAACAGTAATGCAAGAAAACAGCATTTACATAGAGTCAAAATAATCTATTGCTGCTGTATTCAGATACCAGAGTATTGGTGGGTGCTAGATTGACCAAAATTGGATCCATCTCAACCCAATGATTTTGTAATGCATTAGAGAACTGCATTATGCAAAATACATCTGATGCATAGTTTTAAATCTATGTTCCTCTCTCTTAAAATAAGATAAAAAATGTATTTATAGACTAAATTTACACATTTATACAATTTTCCGTTGTGTTACAAATAAGTTCATTGTCTGTCAGTGAGGCTGAATTCAGATAGCCATGCAGTAAATTGTAACACCTGATTTGAATCATTGGGTCTATTCAGTCCACTTAACCTCGGAGTAATTGACAATTTAAAGGTGCAGTCCTTAATTTCGAGAGACAGCACAACGCCTTTGATTAGGATGTGGGATATGCACTTCCCCACTGGAATAACAGACAAGGACACTTTTTATCAAAGCAAATAAGGAATAAAGCTCAAACCACGTGTTAGATTGATAATGTGTTTTATGATGAATTAAATTTGCCTTAAGGCGATGACGTTAGGCCACGAGAACAACACATAAACTATGACACTTATAGACACATAAACATACACCAGAGTCCATTTTAAAATTTAAATATAATTTCTATCCAAGTTTAAAGCTTTTTATTCCATCTTCCTCATCATCTTCCTCCTCTTCCTCCTCTACAATTCCTATAATTGGGTTCGGGAAGAGGTAAAGTGTCTTTGTGGAGAACTTGACAGATTATGTGAAGCAGTATTATTATGGGCAGGGCAGGCGGGATGTGGGAGGTAATTTAGTGTGATGTTACATATATGTATGCATCAATAGGCAAGAGGATATTGAGTTCAGGGGTCGCAATGAATGAGCGTTTCCTTTGGTGTGAATTAGAGGAAAAGCTGCCTCACGTGCAAACACTCAGATTAGTGCGTGGGGAGTCACAATTGAACACCTTTTTTCCCTGAGGAACAATGTAGAATTGAGGATTTTCTTTTTTTTTTAAATTCTCTTTAGTTTTTGTATACAAATGATTATTTTCCATGCATAAAACATATGTAATTGTTTCCTTATTTACTATCTAATCATGCAAAATTCTTTCCTGATTTTTTTCACTAGAAAACAAATGCTAATTGAAGTTCACTGTGATGTTCTTATATGTGTTTTAACGTATGTGCACGCAGATTTCTTTGATTTATATTCGATTTTTTGCTGGTTTCCGCTTAATCTCCCATTACCACCATCACCATTTAACCCCCTCGGATGTATTAGCACATTGTTTACTATCGTTTTCTGCAGACAATGATTTGGTGCAAAGCCATGCTGCATGTGTTTTGACACCGTGTTAAATGCTTGTTATAGGGCCAATTTGCACCGCGTAAAGCCTGAATCGCTGCGCTCACACAACACGGTGATATACTGCATGTGCAACTTTTCAACCTTAATCTGAATGACAAAAAGCTTACAAACTGGGTGTCTTTGCACGTACTTAACAAGTACACATTGGCATGTTAATCCCGCTGCATTTAGCTGGAGGTGTCACTTTCCCACCAGCATCAGCGAGTTTCACGCAGCCTCCGCGGGGGCCCTGTGGGCTTCCCACCGACGGAGAGCCGAGGGAGAGGAGCGGTGGACGGGCGGAGGGGCTGCGTGGAGACGCTGCAGTGTGTTTTCAGAAGTTTGTGGAATAGAATGTAAATATATTTTGTTATTTCAAATACAAAATCTTAGAAATGAATAATGAGAAAAACAATTTTTCAGTTTTCAGGCAAATGATTCGACCTTGTTTTTTTCCTTTTCCTTTTAAATGAATAAATGTCAAATGACTCAGTCTAACTGCAAAATAATAGCCTAAGGCGCTTATTAAAGATAACAGTAGAAGTTGTTTTCAGACCCTAACACCCACGTGTGATTTGCTGACCAGCAGCATGAGCACAAGATGGACTATTAGTTATGGTTGCTGGGATTGATGAGAGGTGATTTCTCAACATGTTTATCTCTTTTCGACATTTTGTCATGAATGTACTCTTGTACTTTTTCGTAGCACATTATTCAGTCGTTGATTGTCAGAAAAAAAATACATTTGTAAAAACTGTTAACACAAGCCAACGATTTTTATTATTAATACAAAATATAGGTAATGATAATAATACATTTTAATGTCTATACTTCCTGCTTGATTTTCAAAACGTTTCATTTCACACCAGAAAGTTAACCGATCAGAAAAATCCATATATTTTTTAGCGTTCATTTCTTAAGTAGCCTGTAATTTTTAAAATGATGAGGCAAATTTGAAGGCCAAAGTACAGCGTGCAAAATGTGGCGCTTTGGAATCACGCAAGAAGAGACAGGCCGCAGACAGGCCCGCAGACCTCAGGCTCAGATTCAAATAACCGGTTGTCCAATACCTCTGTACATCAAAAACTTCAAAAAAAAATCTATATGTAATTTTATTGGGTTTTTTTCCACTTGCTTTAGCAGCACTGCCGCTTACATCCATTTGAAGAACAATAAATGAGAGGAAGCCAGTTGGTCACATCACTAATCAAAAACGTGTGGTGTATACTCTTAAAAAAGGAAATCACGAATACACATTCCATCATAACACCAGCCCAAAGATATGAACGAACTGAACAGCTGCAGTGACGAGCTGAGTCCTTCTACATCACCTGCTGTAACTGTGCAGCCTCATCTGCTGCAAGCTGCCTTTATACAGACGCGAGAGACGAGACGTTCAACACACACACACACACACACAATCACGCACACATATACACACGGGCACATACAGACGTGGATCAGTGTCTTCTTTTTCTGGGCCCTTTGTGCTTTGTTGCGCAGGAGAGATCTGGCTCCGGCTCATCCTGCAGGAGGGAGGGTTAAATATGGGCTCCATCATATTGTTTGACAGAAACTCGCAGGTTGATAGAGTGGATTCTTTGAGAAGGGCTGAAAATGGTGATTTCCAAAAATGAAGAGGGGAGAAAAAAAAAAAACACAGCTCACATGCCTGCCTTCCAGGACTCTGCAAAATTCACACTGTCGACCATGAAAAATCCACTTAGGCTGAAATTTTTTTTAATCAATTTATTGTTTTTTGCTTGACTTAACTGTTTAACTGAACTGCTTTGCGGATGTGGTGCTATTTTTTCATTTTTTTAAAGTATATTTAGTTTTTTATTAAATCTGACAAGCTAAAGATTTGGCTACTGGTGTAAAATAATTAACATAATGATCGTAATTACAGGCGCGCTAACAATGCCATTAATTTATCATATCGTTTTACTAGCTGCTGCCCTCAACTGCTCAATCACCTAATTAATTAAATGAGTTGCCTTTCAAAAAATGTGGCTTCACAAACAGCTGATTTCGATGCAAGGATGTGAGTCAAGATTCAGATTGGTTTGGGATTTTAATTTGTCCCGGAAATAATTTATATTTTGAGCATTTATGTTGTGTAAGACTCATGATGATCAACTAAAATTTTGTAAAGGTGTTAAAAGATATTCCAAATGGGTACTCACATTTATTACACAAACTTAGGTCTCTACACAGCCACAGGCCTTTCTTAAGCATAATTTTAAGAAATCAAAAGATCAAAAGGGAGCGAGAGGATCACTATTGATTAGGGGTAGATGTCAAAATCCATCCAATTAAGGCAAAAATATCCGCATCCGCCTCATGTTTCTCCTGAAAGCCCGTAACATTTGGCCTACACACAGAGAAAATTGCATTTTAATGTATTAAAATTCCCTCAAATCTTTATTATATTATATTAGTATTTTCAAGAAGAATACATAAAAATGCTTAAAAATTCGTACGCACCTTTACATTTTTTCAAATTTTCTTTGAAATTCTTTTCCTAGGCTGTATGGAAATTGCAATGGAGAACAAAAATACCAAAATAACATCAGTAGCATCAAATAATGACACAAAAAAGAAAAAAAATCGAAATAGGACCCCACTATTAACGCATTTCCTCGAGAATTTAACGAATTAACAGTTATCATCCTCTCTCTGCAACCTTCACTCCTGCTGAAGTGTCCTTGAGCAAACACGGGACACCCTGCCGTCTCCTGCAGGTGACCGTGACCTCTGACCCCCGCTGAGACACAGGAGCGCACGGGGGGTGGAGGGTTCTCCCTCTCAGGAATAACCAGAGCATCACATTATCACAATTATTTGTTCGGTGACCTTGTTGGTAGTTTGCACATGATCACATGTGCTGACTGTTTCCTCTCCATCACCTGTGCCGCTGCTCCGCTGTATCTTCTGTCTGCCCCCCCACCCCACCCCCACCCCCCCTAATGGTTTCATGCCGGAGCGAGTTGGCTTATTATACTAAAAGGTTTTGTCGCGCTAAGCCGTGCATGTGTGCTTAAAACGTACATTTCATTAACAAACTGCGGAGGTATAAAAGCGGATTTATGAGGCTTCAAAAGATCACAGGAAGGACGGGTTTGAAACCCCCTCTCGGTGCTGTTTCAGTCAGGTTATATCAGCAGTTACGCCGCCTTTCACACAACACTGCGATCCTGGGATTTTCTGAAAAGAGGCTGTCTGCACCTGTCTCTCTCTCTCTCACTCTCTCTCTCTCTCTCTCTCTCTCTCTCTCTCTCTCGCTCGCTCTCTCCGCACACACACACATGCATACACACACAGCGAGAGAGAGAGAAAGAGAGAGAGAGAGAGAGAGGCTGGTTCAGACTGTGGCTCTCTGACCTTCTGGTTCCTTAAAAAAAAAACCTCCAAATAAGAAAAATGGCAAATACAAACCAACCAAGTGTGGTTCATAAATCCCTTTTATTTTTCTGCCATAAAAATTTTAGAAGGCACTAAAAATTAGGTTTGGTTCAGTTCTGTTGAGGGCGAAAAGCCATTATCAAGGACTTCAATGGACTTCTGTTGTTTAAAGAAATGAACGAAATGTAGGCGTTCAAATCAGCAGTTAAAGAAACAAAAACATTTCTGAACGGATAAGTTTTCGATTTAAGAAAAAACTCCAAACAAATAACCTTGTATAAAGGTCCTTTTTTTTAAATTTAGGTTGCCCGATAAAGCCAGAATTTTAAGAGAAGCAGCGCTTTCGCTTCGCCCTGCGGATGGGCAGGATAAAAGTTGATGGAGACTCTGGTTTCATCTGCTAAGTAGTTCGTATTGATGGACCTCCAGATCACACGGGTCACCGAGAGATTAACACAAGGCGAGTCTAATCGGAAGCCATGTTTCGTTTCCCTCCCTTGACCCATACGCGCATTATTAATGATAGCGTTTGATTAATCCGACTTTTAACCTGAGAGCAGAGGTATCCGAGGAGGCGAGTGAAGCAGCATCTCTGTGCACCGCTGAAATAAAAATAAAAGATTCCGATTCACTCCACAAATTATAAGAGACAAAAGATACACAGATGGGATTTTAAATCAAATTTAACATCCAAATTAATTCATGCAAATGCGCCTTTTGTGAAGATATCCTCTGTTTTCTTCACGTGAGTATAGCATGCTAATTAGTAATATCATTAATAACGATGGCATGTTTAATTTACCCAGATGTAAAATTATTTTATTAACAATAATAGAATAGCAAGGTAAGGTAAAAAAGGTAAAAAAAAAAATACTGTTAATATTAATGTTAATACTAATACTAATGCTACAAATAATAATAACAATAATAATAATGATGATAATAATAATAATGACGATGATAAGATCATTTCCATATAATTTTTTTAACTTAAAACGTATTTTAAATGAGAAAAAAGATGCTGTCATTAATTAAAAAATATCTTAATTTCTCATCTATATTACATGCTTTACTTCACTCTAATAAAGCTTTGTCACAAGTAACTGGCTTGTGTTGAAAACAGATAATTTCATTAACCTGCCACAAGTCCTCTGATGAAATCAGTTAAGGGTTTAAATCGCTTGTGGCACATCGGCATAGGCCTTAGTTTAAAATCCTGTTTTGTTTTGGTTTTTTTTCCAATTTAGCCCACATGTCTTCAAGATGCTTTGAACATTAGCTGAAACACGAAAGCCCTGTTGTCCTCCCAAATGTTCTCACACTACAGAGGAAACCCTCTGTATTGGATCCGACATCCTCTCCCTGAGCCCAGCCTACCCCGCTCACCTTCATGCTTGTGAATAATGCTCTCTTTGCATTCACCCGCTGCCCGCATTTCCTACTTTTTTTTCATATGCAAAATCATGCAATGATCGTGGTCGTTAGCACCTCTTCCAAACTCTTAGGGAAATTCTTTATTCTCTCCATTCATTGTGGCCGGTGCTGCTGCTGTCGCTGCCGCTCAATATTCTTCCCACCTTCGGCTAATCCTGCGGGAATAAATAGACTTCAATTTATGCTTTGCAGTCGCAGCTTGGATTTACACGGCGGGCTGTAAAACTGGAAATATCAAAGCGTGCACCTCAGCAACAAATAAACAGACTGAAAGTGTTAAATCCATACGCATCGACTATATCATACAGTGAAACTGGTTTAAATTTACTTAGGTAAAAAAAAATAATAATAATAATGCATGCACGATTTCATAAATTGAGAAAACAAGCGTTGGCATATAAAGCAACTTAGAGGAAGGTTAAGTGAACTTAGCTGTCGTCGTTTTCATTCTGCAGCTTTCAACAGAGTTTGCATTAGCAAAGTTAAAAGGTTTGAATTTGTTTTTAGGCAGCCGCGTTTAATGCGCATCAGAACCTTCAATCATGCAGGCCAATTTTCTCTCCCCCTCCTCCTCCTCCTCCTCCCTCTGCCACCGTTAAATGGTCTATGACGGACGAACAGAGAAATCAGCGGAAAGCAGCATTGCTGATGTCCCATTGTTGACAAATCCATGAAACAACTCCAGTTTGCATGGTTTAACAGAGAGGAGATGAGAGGAGAGAGGGGTGGAGGGAGGTAGGAGAGGAGAGGGGGCGTCTGTCGTCACCGAACCACGTGTCCTGCACCGACAGTATATCTTATACTGGGAAAAGTAATCTATCAGACAGTCCTTTTAAAAGCTCTGGCCTTTAAAAGCAGCATGTGTCATCCCGACTTGGTTCTCCAAATATCACTCCTATAGGAAATACGCGCACCGAGAAGGGACGTCGGCGAGCGAAGTCGTAACATCTCCAAACAACTTCGAGGCAAGACTCGCTGCTTTCCCCGGGCCTGCTCACTTACCGAGTGGAGAAATATTTGTAGAAGTTGTAGTTTCTCTTTTGCTTGGCTGGCTTGTCGCCGGTTCCGCTGCGTTTAGATTTTTTTGGAGACCTCCGATCTCTTGACAGTGGCGATCAGAAGTCCAGCAGACCCACCGTGTGCGCGCACTGACGGCGCTGGTCTCGCTTACCCATCACGCACGGCTGCTCGGTTGTTTTGACTCCGGCAGACTTTTCAAACAAAAAGTGTGAGTAAGCCGTGAGATGACCCTGTCTGGAGGCAGCGAAAGAGCCAGCAACATGTCCGGCCAAACTGTGCTCACAGCGGAGGACGTGGATATCGACGTGGTGGGCGAGGGAGACGAAGAGGGCATGGAGAGGGTGGACAGCGACTGCGACAGCCCGGGGGTGGGCATCCTGCACGATCTCCGAGGAGAAACTGGCGACGAGGAGCTGGAAGATGAGATCGAGGTGGAGAAGGAGGAGATCGGGTCCGGTGGAGGGAGTCCGTGCTGTGAGAGCTCCGGGGAGGGAGAGACAGGCACCGGAAAGGCGGAGGGTCAAGACCAGGGCGCAGCGGCGGGAGGTGGGATCCAGAAGCCCAAAAGCAGCCTGGTAAAGCCGCCCTATTCCTACATCGCCCTCATCACCATGGCCATCCTCCAGAGCCCGCAGAAAAAGCTCACCCTCAGCGGGATCTGTGAGTTCATCAGCAACCGCTTCCCGTATTACCGGGAGAAGTTCCCGGCGTGGCAAAACTCTATTCGCCACAACTTGTCCCTCAACGACTGCTTCGTGAAAATCCCCCGGGAACCTGGCAACCCCGGTAAAGGCAACTACTGGACCCTAGACCCTGCTTCAGAGGACATGTTCGACAATGGCAGCTTCCTCAGGAGGAGGAAAAGGTTCAAGAGAGTTCAGCCGGACATGCTGAGGGACCAGACTGCTCTCATGATGCAAAGTTTCGGCGCGTACAGCCTTGGGGGGCCCTACGGGAGGCACTACGGGATCCATCCTGCTGCTTATTCCCATCCTGCGGCTTTGCAATACCCGTACATTCCCCCCGTGGGTCACATGCTACCCCCGGGCGTCCCTCTCCTACCCTCGGCGGAGCTGAACAGAAAAGCGTTCAACTCCCAGCTGAGCCCGAGTCTTCAGCTTCAGCTCAACAGTCTGAGCACGGCGTCCATGATCAAATCAGAGCCCTCAAACAGACCGTCTTTTAGTATAGAGAACATCATTGGGGTCTCCAGCGCTTCCTCGTCCTCACCGGGCGCTGCTCAGGCTTTCCTGCGGCCTCCGGTGACCGTTCAGTCGGCCCTGCTGAGTGCGCAGTCCCTCTCTCTGACCCGGACCTCAGCCGCTATCGCTCCCATCCTCAGCGTACCGTCAAATATTATTTCTGGACATGTTTTACCCTCAGCGACGGCGGCAGCAGTCTCCAAATGGTCTTCACAGTGAACTTAAAACCAAGAGTAAAAAAAAAAACAAAACTCTTATTTTTATAAAGAGACATGATAACCGGGGGAAATCTGAACAGCACAAATCAATAGGCAACACTGGACTCTGTAGCCATGTAAAGACTGTTGAAACACAGAGAAAAAAGAAAAAGAAGATATTTCTGTACAGGTAATATTTGTAAATATTTGTAAAAAAAAAAGAAAAAAAAGAATGATTTTACCATGTTTGACTTTTACCTGTCTTTTTTGTTTGTTTTGTTTCTGTTTGAGATCTGTGATAATTATTTTGCATTTTCTTTTTTTTGTATTGGAAGCTAAACTGGACACAATATTTGCTTCCTTTTCATACAAGACACAAAAAGCTCTGAAAAAATAGTCTGTTTATAAATAAAAAAAGATCAAATATATGTAATTCTATGTAGCTATATTGTGTTGTAAACGAAATCGATTTGTAAATAAATTTAAGAAAGAATTAAATCAATTTCATTACTAACTTTCTTAAATTGTTTGATAACAGACTGAATGAGAGGAATATTCTGGAAGATTTTCTTTTTATATAAAACGGGTACAAAATTGTTTGGGCACCAAAAAAAAACAAAGATAAAGGAATTTAAATTAAATAAAATTTACTTTGGAGCTTTATCTTATAAAAAGTTGCTTTTATCTAGAGTGTAGGTTATCATATGTGGTTAATTTCACTTTATCTTTTCCAGAATAATCATTAAATTTCCAAATTTCACGATGTTAAAAATCATATTTTTTTATATGTATCTCTAGCTTATATGTTTGTTCTTTTAAATTTTTTTTTTAACTATTATTATATTGAGGTTGCCGTTTAACAAAGGGAATTTGAACAATCATTTTAGGGCAACAGCCAAACAGCCAAATATTTAAACCCTTTTCAGTATTAGATTGTATTACAACTTTATTGTAAGATCTTGTTAAATGTTTTTGGAATTATTCTTTAAAATGAACCAAAACCATTGCCGAACAAAGTTACAAGAGACAAAAAAATAAATGGATGCTTGCTTAGATTTTAAAAATTTAAAAACGGGTGAAAATGGTTATTATTATATATAGACATATTGTATTCTGATATTTAGCTACACCCAAATATGTAGTTTTCCTCACTGATAATTTGTGGCTTCATTCCCAGACTGACATAAATCTTACTGATTGGATATTTTAGATTTAAACACAAACCGGGTTTACACGTGAACATTTAGGAGTAAAAAAAATAAAACGACCTAATTGTTTTTTAACCATAATCATGATTGTTTCCCTGATATTGATCTCTGACTGGAGGTCACAGTTTAGCCACCTTTTAATTTGCCATTACATCACCGCTCGTGTCGTTTTACAGGACCTTCTGCGGCTTGGCTACTATAAAGGTAACAGTTTCGCAGTTGTGTCTGGCTAATCACTTTTACACAAACAGCAAATGGTGACCGAGCTGGTGTGTGTGAGTGTACAGGCGTATTCACACATGCACTGCTAAGTGTGTGTGTGTGTGTGGGAGAGAGAGGAGGGTTAAAGGCGCTATATTTATCTGATCCCCATGAGAAAGAGAAACGAGCCTCCCTCCTGCTTCAGTTCACTTTCAGACACCGAAGAAGGTGCTGATGATGCAAAAGGCGTCTCCAGTGTCACTGTGGCATTTCATTCACTCGTTATCATTGGACTATCAGTGTTATTATAAGACTATTATTAGCGTAGCAATATACAGCACGATATTATTATTGTAGCACCATGTAGAATTCGTTTTTATTGCTTACTAAACCTATGTGTCACACTAACGTTTTTTTTTTCTTTATTTCCGCAAATTCCTCCAATCGAAACACATAATGAATACAAACTAATAGAAATGAATAAACGAAATGCCCTATAAAGGCTTCTCGGTAATTCCTGTCATTATATTTTTTCTCTTAATTCATGAGCAAAGGAGGCCTATTTAAAACTCACATGGAGACAGTTTAAGGTGGTTGTGAAAGAGACGTCCAGGCACCACCAGGGGTCACTTTCAGGGTACAGTCAGACAATATGTTTTTGATATAAGGTGTGTGTGGAAAAGCACTAACGGGTGTCACTAAATTCAGCTCTATGTGTGTGTGTCCTTCGGCGGTTTTAGTTGACACATACATTTATAGAGAAAAAAAAATCCAAACATTTAAACATTAAAAGCCAAACTTTCACTTCACTAACACCTTAATGATTGTCGTATCGATTGTTTTTTGTTTTTGTTTTTTTTATCTGATTCGTTTCCGTTACAGCAGGTGTGAGGCACGTGTGCTTACAGATCCGGGATCAGCTTCCACAAAGCAGGGGTTTTTAAGCTAAACCCTCACGTGAACGTCTCACTGAATGAGAGTGCCTGCGGTAAAAGTGCACATATAGACTCGGTGTGATGTCTCTGTGTGTGTGCTGTTGCAACGGTGATGCTGCAGGCTGACAACACCTCGGAATAAACGAGATTAAACCCCGCTAGGGGGCGTTAATTGTCACGTCTGGCTCTTCATCAGGATTATCAAAAACAAAAGAAATATTTAGGAAGAAAACACAACCTGCGATGATGGAGAGTAACCCTTCTGGCACACACAGTTCATCTTTTTTTTATTTTGTATTATAATTTAGCTTAATAAATAATTTGAAGAAGGAGGGGGATTAAAATCTGTTAATATCTGGTCCGACTGCTGACTTTGATTGCTTTTTTTGAATAGTGATGACAGACACGAACCTAATAAATATTTGTTTCCATGTTTATTTTTTAGTCTCAGTGATCACAAAATATGCAGCCTCGTGGCATAGGCCTCCTGGATTTTGGATATTTTTTTTTAATCTTTGAGGATACTAAATGCTCCTGTGAGAGTGTGATGTAAGGTATCGGTAACAAATGATGGACAATCTTAAAATGTAACAGATTTAATATGACCTAGAAGGACATGATCATTAAAGTGAAAGCTTTGTTTGAAAGTGGTACAAATTCCAGATAAAAAGACAGTCGATTATAAGATCTTTAACGATATATTTAATTGTGCGGTAGACAAATAGATTTATGATAATTTCCTCAAAATAATTGTAGTCAGATAACATCACTGCGGTCTGTTTAAAAACACCAAGGAAGTCAGCTCAACTATGCCTATGACATATTTTTATTTATTGCATCATAAACAAACACAGTTTTTGATGTGTCGTGTTTTTAATCTCACCAACATAGCCTAAAAAATTTGCTGATTGGATGAATGCTTTAATTTGTCGAGCAAACAGTAGCACTTGCGCGCGCACCCACCCACTCGATGCAGGTGCACGTGCTTGTGCTCAGGTGGAGAGCAGCGTGGAGTTTGGTTCCCACAGCTCTACCAGCAAGGCTAGATTCGTCACAAGCAACAGTCTTTCATACGAATAAAGTCGACATTGAGTGTTTGATTGTTGACTTATTTTATAGGCCTATATTTTTTTTATCTGAATATTTTTAAAATAAAGTGGCAATTTTTTTTTAATAACAGGCAACATCAAAAAAGTAAGTTCTTGATGAAACGCTAAGTATATTGTATTTGTTGTTGTTTTCTTTTTTGGGGGGGGGGGGGGGGGGCACACACTTGTGAATGCA
>JAQMCX010000045.1:7621503-7774232 GCA_029814765.1 Acanthurus leucopareius | reverse complement strand
TTCAACATGGTCCAGTTGCCTTGTTTTAATGACTCTTCAAGATAATCATGACCTGGATGAATGAGAATCTACACAGATATGACCACAGTTATGAAGCAGTAGACCAAATAATTCTCACCACAAAGTGCACTGATTTGCTTTCCTGGAATCATCAAAGACATTTTCGTTGGACATTTAATATCCATTCAGAATCCATTCCATGTTTATTTCAATATAAACTTAAAAAAAACATAAATAAGAAGTTTTTGTTAGATGCTTTATCTGAAGTCAAGAAGCTTGGTTATTATGTTTAGTTTTTGTCCATGTTGTCCCACTGTTGCGTCCAACTCTATACTGTATCAATGTTTTGTTCAATTACAAGAGAATAAATTCCTCAATGATACAATGTCACACTTCAATTTCAAAAGGAAACCATGTGGAGATAAATGCATCATGATGCACTGGTCTAATGCTGGATTGATTAACAGTTACCATGTGTTACTGTTGACCTTTGAATAAGAGCGGGTACGTTGAGTTTAAGTGAAAAAGCTTCAGCATCATATTCTGATCTGACCCCAGATGCCTCTAAAATAGATGGAAATTTGAGTTTTCAAAGCCTTAAACAAAGCTACATATGCATACTATTGTAGAATGCTGCAATTAAGAGCATATCTATAGTAAAGAAGAAATAACAGCACTTTTCTGTGTTCAGAGATCATTATTATAGGAATATGTTTCTTTATTTTCTTGTGTGACTGTGATCAACAAAAAAAAAATCACAGAAAATATCAAGTTTGACTTTCTGTAGCAAATCCAACTGTACATGATAGACTACATTGGCATTGCAAGCAAGGCCTAGACCTCCATAATAACTAGGTCATCCTCCACCACAAGCTATAGCCTTCTCCCTGGCGGAGATCACAGACAGTAAATGTAGGTACAGCAGTTACTGAATATTTAAAAAGGCATAGAGATGAAGCAATAAATGACAAAGTAAAGCTGGCGTGGCCAGGCATTAATAACTAATGGGTACCAGTGAGTTATAGGCTGCTGCCGTTGTAATGAAAGTGCCATTGCAAATCAGCAGTTGTCCATGGTTATTATTATTTATGCATAATTGATGCCAGAACCACAAGGAACATGTCTCACCCGGCAAATCCCAACACCTTGGGAACAAAGATGATGGTGTCAACAGAAGAAAGGTCACTGGGGAGAATATGCCCCCGGGCTGAGATTTACACTGTGAAGGGAGGGCAAGGGCAGCCTTGCATTGTAAAATACACACATCTGTACACAGAAGGTTACAACAAACTAGATACACATGAAACAACTGATCCACTTTGCATGTAGTGGAGGTTGCAACATCATGTTAAGTTGCCAAAAAGTTTAAACATATATGACATACATGTGGTCAAACCAAGATTTTCAGTGCTCCTAAACTTTCGAAATATATATGGAGCATCAAACTGAAGAAATATTAAGCATTAATTGGATGATAGCAAACACTTTCTTTTGCTGAATGTGAAATCTAAGCTCATGTTCATGTAATGACCAAAGTAAGCAAGTCTATATTTATTTTTAATTTCTTTATTTCACTGTAAATAAACCCAAAGAGTGGGATGACTGCAGTTAGCTCTTCTCAGTCCCAGTAAAAGAAAACTATTGGAATCCACGTAATCTTCTGTATGTTTTAAATCTTGCGTTTTTATTTATTTTCTAAATGTAGATTTTATTTAGATAGGTCTCAAAATGTAAAGCTATAAATGTTGCCTGTGTATTCTAGTTATAGTGATTACTTATTCTTAAGCAATGGACCAGCTGTAAGACCCTCATATGATAATTTAGGAATTTACTGCTAATACTGATAAGAAAAATGTGAATTTCACTCACCATTTAATAATTTACACATTGTTTTTTACATTAGCCTGCTTTGTTATTATGTCACTGGAAAGGCTTGAATACTACTAGACAAAGCAGTTCTTCAAGTCCTGAACTCTAAACTGAACATCAGCTTTAAGTTATTTAAATATCACCAGTGGATCAATAGTGCTTAATAAGATCCAGAATTCATTATTGTGTCAAAAGAGTAATCTCAACTGATGTTGCATTTAATGTAGTTGGGAAATTTGTATGTAACGAAAGCTGTAACAATTAACATAAAACTGTAAAGACAGGAGAAATGTAAATCGACCTTTATATCTACCAGAGAAAACTAATAAATGTATTCTTACTGAAGCCGAATTGTTTTTGATTAAAATTATTCTTTCTATTTAATCGTTAGGAACGTAGCGATTTCTCTGGATGTTCCTGAACGCTTCCTACCTCTCAGTTCCATGTCAGAGTTCAATGTCCAATGAGAACGCGCAACGAAGTCTTCATGGATGACGTAACCAGGAAATGTAAACAGATTCCAAATAGTACCTCATTGAACAGATTTTTAGCCTTTATTTCTCCCCTGTAAGCTCATTTTACCGGTCGAAGTCATGCAAACGTATGCTCTCGTATCAATTTGTGTGTTGCTCGGCGTTGTTGTGAGATGGGGCGTTTCGTTAAATTCATATTCAGGTGGGAGTTTGTTTAACTTATCGTTTACATGCGGCTCCATGTAGAAACTCAGCACCACAATTGTTTTCTGCATTGCTATGTATTTCAGTGTATCTCATTTGATATCTATAAACTATTGACAGGAAGTTATTTTACACGTCAGCGTGTTGCTATTAACGGTTAGCATCCAGTCACTGGTTCGAGATGTTGTCATCGCCGGTGTAGTGTGTGTTAGCGTGTGTGTGGTTCCTTGCTGTCATTCATTGATGTAGGTTCCCATTCACCAGACTAACAGCTGAAATATTTATCTCCAGGGGCGGGGAAACCTCCCATGTTTGGCGACTATGAAGCCCAAAGGCACTGGCAAGAAGTGACCTCCAACCTCCCTCTGCAGGAATGGTCAGTCTGCAGCTTTTTTTTCTCAGTGAAACAAGTTTTTAGAAATCCAAGCTCATCGTATAGGGTCGTTTGGCTTTTGACAGTGATCAAGCACTTTTAGAGCCTTTGTGTAAAATAAGAAAATATTGCATAAATACTATTTCATACACATCAACTTAATGCATAAATAAAGCTGAGACCAGATTTTGTTAGTCTCACGTCAATACCACATGTATGATATAAACAAATCCAGAAGATTTTCAAAGAAATGGCAATGCTGAACCTGCAGTATTTCTGATGTCTAATAGTAATGTTAGTGAGTATTCTCTTTGCAGCATAAAGCATTAAAATGGATCTATTAAATGATGCACTCAGGGGTCTCTACCTAAGGTCAATGCCTGTGTCCCTTTAATAGGATTTTTTGTCTGACACTTCTGCAGCTGAGTAATAAATATATTTACTGTTTGTACAATGCAGGTACTTTAACACCACTGACAATGACTTGAACTACTGGGGTCTTGACTATCCTCCTCTGACTGCCTACCACAGCCTGATCTGTGCTGTCGTGTAAGTAGTTTCTATCATTTAAACTATTTTTTTTACGTGATATCTCCTTTGTTGTATTGCACTCAAGAAAAAGTCTGTTGAGTTCTGTCACACATACAGTATGACATTAGTCACTGCTCTATTTATTTTGTTTGTCTATATATTCATAGGGTGTAGTTGCATGGTTATTGTGAAGACAGATCCCCTTTTCTGTCTTTTGAGGATTTTTTAAAAATAAATCAGCAATTTAAAACAAATTTCTCTTCACTTCTTGCACCTATAATTTCCTGCAGAGCCAAGATAATAAACCCTGAATGGGTGGAGCTCCATGAATCCAGGGGTTATGAAAGTCCAGCCCACAAGTTATTCATGAGAGCAACAGGTAACCATGAGAAAATACAGTGAAAAGCTTAAATGCACCATAGCAACCTCAATCACAGATTAACAAATAATTTACTTACAAAGATGGATGTGGTGTGACATGGTTCCTCGTTCTGTTTCAGTCCTGGTAGCAGATTTGTTGATATACATCCCTGCTGTGGTTTTATACTGTTTATACCTGACAGACGGATCCTCTAAAAAGAAGGTAGGGCACTCTCACAGTATGTCATGACATATAGTAGTTTTTGTTAAACCAAAAAGCCCCATTTTCTTCTAAATCTATGAACTCATCCTTATTTACACTGATTACAACGCTTGTCATCCATATTAGAAAATTATGAAATTATGATTGCATTATTATATGATGCTAATGCTATGAGGCCACTACAGTCCAGAAGTGAGGGTTTGGTTGTGTTTTTCTCCTAACAACTCATAAATGCTTTTTCTCTTCAGGTTTCCACTCTGCTCTGCTTCCTTCTCTACCCAGGGTTGATTCTCATCGACTATGGGCATTTTCAGTATCCTTCATGTACAGCTACATTTCTACTATTTATTCGCTATTAATCTATATCATTTATCAATATTATTGTAATCTGTTTTTAAGTTGAATCGGTAGACTTTAAAGGGCCAATCCTTAAAGTTCGAAGCACTTTAAGTATAATTGATTGAAATTGTAATACAGTTTTGTAAGGTTTTAAAATATTTTTTAACAAATCTGGATGTTTTTTATTTTATTTGTTTATCTCTTAATGAGGGTCATGTTATTCTTGTATTACTAAAGTGAAACTCTAATGTGAAAACACATCTTTTTAGAGCCCCTGAAAAGCTGATAAATGGTCATTTCAGCCATATTATATAAGATTATTTATGAGTTTAAAATATTGCACTATAAGATGAGCATCGTGTGTCTATATTCTTCATTGAATTGCTCCTTTATTATATATTGAAAGCATAAGAAAGTGAAAATGAAACACAATTTATAAAATGTAGGCTTCTTTGTACCTGTTTTTTTAAGCCACGACTGAGTTAAACACAACAATGTAAAAGTTAAAGATATATAAACTAAACTATAAACTGAGCATCTGAATTACTGTTTTCTACGCTACCTACCCTATATCAGTACGATGAGTCTTCCATCCCCTCTATTTAAAAGCAATCCTGACATTATACATGGAGACACAGTTTTTCTCCCTAACTGTATCAGGTATAATGGAGTGAGCTTGGGTTTTGCCCTGTGGGGAGTTCTGGCCCTCGGTCTGGGCTGGGATGCACTGGGCTCCATGGCCTTTTGTTTGGCTCTCAATTACAAACAGATGGAGCTCTACCATGCGCTACCCTTCTTCTGCTACCTGCTGGGGAAATGTATCAAACTGGGGCTGATGGGGCGAGGGTAAGTCTGTTTGTTTCTCTTTTCTTAAAATTTTCTAGGTATTGAATTCAGACATGCAGCTGTCTGCAGCAGTGTTTCCTGCTTTGGTTTGTGCAACATACTCACACAGCACAAAAATATGGACTTAAATAACCTCAACTATGCCCTGATAGGTGGGGTGGCCTCATGTGGTCGTCAGATAGTATTTTAGTGAATTAAAAACAGTATGAGTGGTGACTAATAAGTTCATGGCCTAAAGTAGGAGGAGTTCATTTTGGAAAATCTACACATTTATTCTACATTATAGTTCCCTTCAGATCTGGAAAAAAGTGATTAACCATTAGTATGGAGTCAAAGTTCAAGCCCGGGGAGAATACAGTGTGAGAAAAGAATTAGTCATGAAAGAAAGCAAATTAGGAGACAATAATAACAAAGATCTATCTTAACAAAACATTGGAGTTGTTCTGGCAAATGAAATCAAAAGGATTTATTTTTGTGTCTGTGAAGTCATGGCTATCCCCCCACATATTGTTTTGGTTAGATTGTTTGTCACCCTGCACAGTCGTGTTGGCCGAGCACTCAAAGCAGATATGTAAAGTCTATAAGAGAGCAGTGTCCTCAGGAGAGCCACAGAATGACTGAGGTAATCAGATTGGATGCTGTTACTAGTGTGTCCAGTGTCTGTTTATCTAGTAACAATGTACCAAGGGCATTTAGTGGCAAATGGAGAGCTGGATTAGAAGGGCCTGGGGGAAGATATGTCCAGATGACACTCTCGCCATGCCCAAACTCCTCAGCTATGCTGTGTGTGCAACTTAACCAGCAGCTTCACAGTTACAGCTGACAAGATAGCTTGACCTCCACTGAAGACTTTCAGCTGATGCATGGCTTTCACTGCATTCCCCAACACAGGGGTCAAATCCCATATTTAGGACTTGAAGACAGCATGTGTACTAATTGTTTGAAAAATACCAGCAGAGTATCAGTGGACAAACTTCAGTTACACACCCATGTCAACTGTTGTATATTTTTTAGAAAAACAGTCAGACAAAATGTACAAATGTTGTTGAGAATTGCCTGTTTTTTCATTATTTTTAGTACATCTCTGCACTCAGAAGTGATGCCTGTCTCCCTGTTTGATCCTCTTCATGTAGGCTTTTCCTGCTGGTGAGAATTGCTTCAACTGTGTTGGTGACTTTTGCCCTCTGCTGGCTGCCCTTTCTGTCTGACCCCAGTCAGGCCCTGCAGGTGGTCAGGAGGATCTTTCCCGTGGCTCGTGGTCTGTTTGAGGTACAGTAGACTTCCCTGAATCAAAAGGCAACCTGAAAACCACATCCAAAGAGGCTTGATCTTAAGATTAAGTGTTGTAACGAAATACATTTTAGAAAAAGAACATTTGTACTCTCATCCTGCAAGCATCTAAGATTAGCAACTCTCCATGCACATCCGTCCAGTTCACCGTGCCGGCCAGCAGAAGTCTCTAGTGGCTCTCTATGGGTGCTGTGGCCTGTGGAGCATGTGCAGTATGCATTCATGTGGGTGATTGCTTTACAGCGGGGAAGTGGCTTTCTCAGCTTCCTGCACCATCGAGCAATATTGACAGGAATGAATGGAGCCCTGCACCCATTCTGTATTCTGTTCTAATTATACATTCATGATCTATACAAGCTTAATATGTAGTAGGCTAGGAAATGTTAGACCACTCTGGTTTTGGAAATTGGATGACCCACAGCCTCACTTACTGTTGAGGTAGTGCAGATGGTTAACCTGCTCGCTTTCTCAGACATTCATTGAGAGAGGTTATAAAAGTAACCAAAGGTCCTGAATACCATCAAAAGAGTAAAATCAAAAGTATAAGGCCTAATATTTCATTATACCTAAGGGTCTTTGTTTGCAATGCACAGAAATGAGTATTTATACAGTCATCAAAGTGAGAGATTGTACTTTTTTTAAGGGTGAGGAGATTCAGAAAAGGGGGCAGGTTTATGTGTTTTTTTATTCCTCTCACTGACGGGAAAGTTTTCTAGGTTTCTGGGGGAGCAATATGTTATTTTTTCTCACTCAGGTTCAGTCTGTTTACAGTACTAACAGTAATATATTGAGATTTTGGGTTTAAAGAATTGCATTTTTTCTAACACAAGTAGAAAAACCAAAGACAACATTGACAGTTCAACCCCTCCTCACTGATCGTTTTCAACTGTCAATATTGTGTGATTCATCCTTGAATCACACAATATTGCATCATTCGATCAGTTTGTGTTCAATTAGCTCCTTTTAGAGTCCGTGTGCTGTGTAGCACGACTGTGAATGAAATGCCCTGGAAGTTCTATCTTTGTTTCCTGAACTCGATTCTGTTGTAACAGCAGGATGTTGTTACGAGACAAAACAGCAAGGGATCATTCCAAATAATCCAGTTAAAGCGAGAAAGGCCTTTTGACATTATAAGATTTCTTGGTGATTACTTAATTGGAATCGGAATTTTTTGTCTGTGCCAACTGTGCCATGAGTTTCCGGGAGGCGATTTTTTTTTCTAAGAAGATAAATCCCACACTTCGTGGTGATTTTATCAGTTTACATCACACATTCGACCTGTGCTTTAATAAAAGTCACAAACAGCCTTTGTGGCACTCATGCCCTACGCTGTGGTCCATACCCTCAGCATGGCGAACACCCTTTCACCCTCCAGTGCTTAGCTGGTGGGAAATGGATACCCTGCAGGATCAAAGAAAACAGTGGAATAAAATGGTGAAAGGTCAGGAGATCAGTTTCATTCTATCTCTGGGAGGTGTCGGGGTTCGGGATGTACAGTCGGAGAGTATAGATAAATCTGACAAATTTATGGCCTGGGCGTTTTCAGCACTTCATAGTCCTGCCATGTTTTAGCCATATGGACTGATGAGTGGGGCCAATGCTGCACTTTAAGGCGTATCAGAGCACATCCGACAACTGTTGCCTGCTACTGACTTCATCTTTGGAAAGCATATGAGTGTGTAAGACTGCTGCACGGTGTGCATACACACACAGATGCATATTTTTGTGCTGTGGTCAGTCAGTCATTGCCTCTCAGAGAAGAGGAGGTAAGGGAATATGATATCAATTTAAAAAGATAGCGATAGTGAACCGTGAGAAAGACCACCTCCAAGAGCTCAGCTGGCAGTGTTAAAAGCAGCATAGGTGAAGTGACTGTGTGTGGTTCTGCGTGTGACTCTCAGCTCGGAGGCAAAGGTTCACAGCTCTGATTTCAGAAACCTTGTACCCCCCCTTGCCTTGTCCCAGTCCCCAAGGTGGCACCCACCACAAGGTGTCACGGATGTGAGAAGTAATTGAAAATTCTACCAGGGGAGCAGATGGCAGCATGTGCTGTGGCAGTATTTGTTCAACGAAATGATGCAAACATAATACACAGGGTGTGAGAGACACTATACTCCCCTGTGACGACAGCATGAGAGGCTGCCGGGGCGACTCGTCCTGAACTAATTGTGAAATTGTGCACGTAAGCAGAAGCTTTGGACAAGGGGACAGGGGGTGAGAGGGGGCTGGAGGGGAGGGAAAAAAAGGGCCGGTGACTGGTGTTGATGGCAGCTTCTGGGCGGGAGCAGTTGTAAGTTTACCCACTGAGCTGCATTCTGGCGTCTCACGTTGCTGCCTGCTCACAAAAATGGCACCAAATGCTTCTCCCTGTGAAATTCCATGCTAGCTTATAGGTGAAGGAGCTGCACTACTTTTGCCCCTTTACATTTGCCGATGGGACCCCCCTTTCCACCACCCCTACCACCCCTACCACCCCTGCTTGTTCATGTGTTGCCTTCAGGCGGCGTCCAGGAACATTCCCATAGTGGTTATTTGGAGCTGGGAGGTAGAGGGGAAATAGAGAGGGAAGGGGCTGAAACAACAGAACACTGGATGGCTGGGTGCTGTTGACTAGGCAGCCATTAAGAACCACACAGCTGTGCTGCGAGCAGCTGTAGCAAAGAGGAGAGAGAGGAGGCCAGAAATAGTTTTTCTAGATAGAGCCACACACTGAAATCGCTCACAGTGGATCGTAAAGCTGATCTAGGCACTGTGTCTCTGTGATACCATGGTGCACAGTGGTGGCTTGGGTCTCAATATCATCTGATCCCTGCACAACTGCTTAAGCACTTAAATCAATTGAATCTCACAGCAATGCCCTTCTCATCTCTTATAAACCACAAGTACTTTTTGGCCGGTGTTAAGGTTATAACATATCTTCCATATCATTCGCAAGCTTTTAAGATCTGATTTTACAGGTTATTTATAAAAACAATGTAAGACCGGTACAGTCTAACACGAGAGAAGAAGTTATGCTACAACTGTGTGATAACTGATTGCTGGTTAATCCCTGGTTGTTTTATTGTTAAAATTGTTAAATGTTGTCTGTACTCTTCTTCCAAACATGAGGATTTGCTGCTTTTCTTTGCTTCGTTTCATTGTTACTTGAATCTCTTGGTTTTGGACTGTTGTTCAGACGAAAAACCATAATTTGTCACTTCAGGCTCTAGGAAGCCTTGTTTTTTCACTATTTAGTGACATTTTATAAGCAAAACAATGAAGCAGTTAATTAAATCAGTAACTGGCAGATGAATTGGACATGAAAAATTATGTTAATTTTTTGTAAATTAGTTCATTTAAATAGTATAAAAAGTATTTGCTTTATTTCCAAATGTATTTACTAATCTAAAGAATTGTACTGTGGTCAGTCTGTGCCTGCTGGTAATGAAGAAACTTCTTGGGTTTGACACTTGACCTTTTGTCCTGAAGTTTACAAATAAGTCTCGTGGTTTTTCTTCCAGGGCAGTAAATTTATGATGGAAAATGTCCCTCTAGTTTGCCCCAGAAGGTTTTATTGCACTTTCAGTGAAGAGATAATTACTTACAGCACTGCCATTCATTTGCTTTCTCTACAAAATTGGAATTCTCAGTTTTCTTTTTCAAACCAGCATAAAGGCATGTGTGAAATATGAAAATGTTTTTGTTTTCATCTGACGTACTTTCTTGTTTAACCAAGCGATTTGTGTGTGTGTGTGTGTGTGTGTGTGTGTGTGTGTATGTGTTTGGACAGGATAAGGTGGCCAACACATGGTGCAGCTTGAACATCCTGATAAAGATCAGATCCATTCTGTCCAGTGAGTCTCAGATCTACCTCAGGTAATCCCTCTATCTATCTAACAAGCTTTTTTTTCCTCCCCTATCATTCATGGCTTCCTTCTCTCTTTTGCTATATTGTTCCATCTTTCTCTTCCCCTTTCTTCTTTCCACCCCCATCTCTTGATTTCACTCCTTTAATTTCCTGGGAAAGCAGAGCTTGCCTAAGGGAAGGAAGACATTGATCCAGTGGGATGGAAATAAGATCATCCCTTAAGGAAACATCTTGTGAGGAACATTTGAACATGAACTCAAAGCTGTCTTTGAAATGTGGTTAACTAGAGGTTGAATTACTTAAGGAGCTTTTGAAACGTGTCATTTACAGAGATAGAAGCAAAAAGAGGAAACTGTGTTTTCAAAATGTATTGAAGTATTTGCTTTATCTGATGGTGTGATGTTATTAACACAGATTAATTGCTACAGCAGCGGAAACAAAGTAGTCAACTCTTGAGTTTCTCTGCAAATTACTCTGCGGACAGATCGCATGAAATGGAAACATGATTTTGACCAAAAACCTGAGAATCTGTCTGACCACAGTGAGAAAAACTCGATGCAACAGTTGTGTCATGGTGGAGCCTGCTTAAATGACCCTGCACACTAAATTTAGGAGCCCCTGTGTTCGCAGCATGGGCATGTTTCTGCCAGACTGCTAAGTCCGGGGATCAAGTTGGACTTCTTTGACTGTAGTGCATTTCAAACAAATGAAAAACACTCTTGTCTTTTTGGCACATGGAGTGGATTGCTAAATGCTCTGGTGTGGGTGTACTGTGTACATAGAATGAATCAGCTGTGAAAAGTGATCCACGTCTTTCCGGACAGCGAAACCCCACCCCCTCACATAACAAACGCATAACACAGCCGCTCTCATACACATTAAATAACAACTCACCGGTCCGTTATCACTGCTCTCTATCTACCACCATCATTATGTCTCTGTCTGTGTCTGCAGTACAAGCCCTTCGCTGCCCTGGCGGCTCAAACTAACTCGCCGCTCGACCTCTCAGCACATTCACACTGACACACAGTCACTCTGTCTTCCGGTGCCTCTACCCCTCAGCGGGGTGACAATTGAAGGGTTAAACTAATGCCTGCTAACCCCAAGAAGGGGCCAGTATTTTTTCGTTTCCCACATAGCGGAGGTCTTAGTGTGCAGGGCAGGCGGTGTCTTAAAAAAAACAACAAAAAAACAGATGGATTCACAGTTAGATTTTTGTTCTCTTTAAATTTGACATCAAAATCAGATCTTTTAGTGCCACTGACCGAGAACAAATTTTGTTTAATTGTTTATGTGTGTTTAGTCATTCTGGCTAAATAGAAGACTTTTTTTTACTCTAGTGGTCATTGTTGGTTTTCACATGAAGCCATGTCAACACAACAGAAGGATGAACGTATACTGCTGGAATTATGTGCAATTGAATTATTTATATTGACTCCAAAAAGACTTTATACTCCTCATGTCTTCTACTGTCTAATTTTTCCCTCATCCCTCACAGGGAATTTTTTATTGTTTCGTGCATTTAGCTGTTTTTGATGATGCTGTTGAGAGATAATCTGACTTCTCATTTGTATTATTTTTCAGCACTGCTTGCACTCTCCTGGCAGTCCTTCCCTCCTCTGTCAGACTCCTAACAAAGCCCACCTTCTGGCACTTCAAACTGGCCTTGGTAAGTGGAATCCAATCAAAACAACATCAAGCTCTATATACTGACTCTTAAATTTACAAAGGGACATGTTTTTAACCAGTCACAAGCAGGCTCAAGCATCAGTGATATAATTATTGTGAACATAATTGATGCCTCCATACATCCATTAGCTTTCTCTTTTGCTGCCATAGTGAAAAAGACTTCCTTCCAGGGTTATCGTTCACTAACAGTAGTTATACTAATAAATTCTATGTCACTTTCAGGCTAATTCATCTCTGGCATTTTTTCTCTTCTCCTATCAAGTCCATGAGAAGTCCATCCTCCTGGCTGCCTTGTAAGTATAGAAGTAATAACAGGAACATCTGGAGGCTTTTCTCCACTGAGCGGTTTGTCAACATGTGACAGCAGCATTTTGTTTTCAAGTCTTTCTGTCTCTTAGCGGGATATCTCAGCCAAGCCTTTAGGGAATTTCTTTAAAATAGCACAAGTTGAAGGATTAAGTCAAGGATGAAGAGATAAGAATTTAGAAGTTTAAGTTTAAAGGTCAAGGCTCCTTATGACAAAGTTTCACACAAATAGGATAAAATGATGAAATATTGACATTTTATATCCAAAGGGTCAAAGATCAGCTTCAATGTGACATAAAATGTTGTGCAGAAACACTTTTTTTTGCCTTAATTTAATGTGATTAATGTGAGAATAAAGTTATATTGAGACTTTATTACATATTTGGCTCAGATAATGAATTAATGTCACTAACTTTGGGTGTTCATTATGAAACCGTGCAGACTGTTTAGATCTTTTGTGCTGCTGAATTGAAAATGTGTTAGAATTTGTAGCTTCCATGCAGCAACATCAATATTTCAAGCAACCACAAGCTCAAGCTTTAGGTGGCTGTCGTTGCACCATGTGATGAAGCTCTGAATCAGTCCTCTGTGCTCCTCTGTACAAACAGCCTGTAAGGGAAAACAGCATGTTTTTCATCAGAAGTTATTCACTGTAATCAATGAAGTGACTTATCAAAATATAGTGATTATTTCCGTTTGACCAAAAAAATATCTTTGATTAAACTCCTTCAAAAGTCTTCATCGCATATTTTGTATGAGCCTTGAACAGAAAGGATGTAACCTGCACTTTGACAAGTTTGCAGACGAATAAGAATTTACAAGTATGGATTCAATTTTATAGCATAAACAAGTGATTTGTCTGTTCCCCAACTTAAACGTCAATTTCTGTAATGAAAGTTGTTAGTGAGCAGAATATACTCTGTTAAAAGTGTAATCATCTCCTGCTGTACTTCCAGAGTTACAGAGAAACAATCTATTTAAGTTCAGACTTGCAAACAGGGGTTATTCACCTCTGTCATCATGGTCTATTGTTATGATATATGCTGTGGTGTGTGTCTGAGTTGGGTCATATTTACAAGAGTAAATGCAGCACTTGCACACGTGTGCATGAAGACTTGTGTGTGTGTATGTGTGTGTTTGATTCATTATCATTCACCTCCATATGTGTAAAGCTGTGGCGGCTGTAGGTGGAGAGTGAAGTCCGACATAGATTTGACAGCGAGGGATTTGGTTCCTAGATCTGGGCTCATCTATTAATCTAGATTAGGGTAGATTGTTGCTTTATTAACTATTGAGTTATATCTCCCACCTGTCCCCCTGAATCAATCAGTAATGCATGTCCAGGGATTAGGAAAGAATGGCAGGCGGCAGCTCGGGGCGTTGTTTGCGCAGGATCAATTATTGGGCTGTAACAGGATCGCCAAAGAGCACTGGCTGTAATTACGGGCTCAGGGAGCGGTGGAAAGTGCCCCCCTCGGAGCACAGTGTACAACTAGCAATGTCTAGCAATGACGCAGGCAACCAGGTTCAACTAACAACAGGCCTTCACTTCACAGACACCCACATATGGGCCGTGAAATCATATTTTTAATGCTGTAACTTCTTGGAAAAACATATTTCAAGTCTTTTTTATGTCGGAACTAAGTACTCGCTTCAGGTAAAAGCTGTATTCTAAGCACAGTTAAAGTATAAAGCATATACTGGTCCAAAATAAAGCATCACCTCAAACACTTGACTGCCTTGTGAGAGACTGTAATGAATGGATTCATGTGGGTGTCCTATCAGGGTTGGTTGCTTTAACATGATACACGCATGACATCAGTTCACATCCAGCCCCGACCTAACATGGCCTCACTTCCCGTCTTACTGTAAAATAATATTTTATGGTACTTACTGTAGAGTGTGGTCAACAGTAAACATATCCAGCTTGAATCTCTTCTAGGCCTGCCTGCCTCCTGCTGAATGATCTCCCTCTGATGGTTATTTGGTTCCTGCAGGCCTCTACATTCAGGTAAGCAATGTGGGAGAAGAGCCTTAACCTTCAGCAAAACCCATTGCTTGTGATGTTTTATATCATATATATATATATATATATATATATATAGACTTTTCATAGAGTAATCTTCTATAGAGCATCTTTTGCCTATTTAGAAATGCTGATTGGCAAGTCTGGTTGCACCTTGTTGACATTGCCTGTAAAGTCTGTTGTGAAAATTCACTGTTTTGACACTTTCAGTCTTTGTCTCTGTCTTTTTCTACAAAGAAAAGTTCAAATTGTTTTTGATTTTATATCATTTTTTTGAGAGTTAAATAAGAGGTTGCCACTTATATGTCTGCATAACTATGAAGCTACAAGGAACAGCTGGTTAGCATTAGCTTAGCCCAGCGTTAAGACTGCAAACATGGGGAAATAGCTAGCATCACTTTGTCCTAAAGTAACAATATCAACCTATTACCTTCAAAGCCCACTAATTAACACATTCAGGGGCTGTTCACATCAGGTATTAAACATGCATCCCAGATGATCAATTCACACATGTCATTACAGTGTGTCACCACATGCATCTCAACATGGGGTGCATTCACAACTGTCCTCAGCACTGTCCAGTTGTGATCACCCATGACGCATGTTAATACAGAAATCTGAGTAAACAAATGGGAGTCATTCCTACGTTTTCTAAATTTATATGGCAGAAAATGAGAACATGACAAAGGGCCATATGTTCTCGGGGTAAGGGTTTGGGATTTACACACCCAACTATTTTCTTGGCTGGCTGAGTCACTTCCTTGAATTGCTGCTTATTGGCTGGCAAAGTTACTCTGATGACCTGATGCAAATAAATTGTTTCCCAAAATGTCCGACTGTACCTTTTATAAATAGCAGACTTCTTTGAAACCCCCCACAGAAGCTCTGCAACATAATTATTATTATGATCATTGATATATTATTATTGTCAAGTATATTTCATGTTTAGTGATGGTGTAAAACTGCAGCATTATTAAAGAAAATGGCGCAATTTGTATTTTGGTTTTTGGTTGTTTTCGTATGACTTAATGGTAACCAATGTTAGCACAATTAGGCTGCACATTGCTTTATAACTGACAATACTTAGTCAGTTTATTTATTTTGTCTACCTCTGCCACTGTTTCACGACATTTTATTATTCATTCTTCTTCTGTACTTGTTGTAAACAAAACTTAGAGAGTAACATTTTAGTAAAAAGACAGACTTCCTAGACGTCCTGGTGGATAAGTTAGCATGCGCCACATAACTGCAGTGTCCAGGGTTTGAACCTGGCTTTTCCTCGTTGCCTATCTTTGCTGCCTCACCGCTGTTAACTCTTGAATGAGAAACAGCCATACAGATAATCCTAAAAAGCTACATGGATCTACGATATGGGTTGAGCTGAGGACTATGAATGGAAAAGGCAAGTAGTGCTGCAAATGCTGTGTCTAACTTTCACCAGCTGTTCTTAAATTCTTCCGGCAGCACTAATTGTTGTGCATGTGGTTTAGTATAAGGATATGTGGGGATTACATGGCATAGTCTGAATGCCTGCTGTCTAAGTGTGCGTTGTATAGGGACAGGAGGTCATTCTGTAGCTGCTTCTCAGTACAGTCTAACCACACATTATCTGCATCCTCTACAGGCACTGCCTTTTAAAAAAATACATCTTTTGTTAGCATAACAGGCTGAATGGACGCTCAACCATAGCAATTTTAAGAGGACAGAGAGCAGCCAGTGTGTTTCAATTGACCAAGTATGTATTTCCAAATTGTTAAACATTTATCTGAATGGAGCTTTTTTTGTTGGAGTAAAAACCAGAATGAGTGGTTTGTTGTGTTAGGATAGGTTTTTATAAGCAGGGGTGACGTTCGTATTACTATGAGTCAACTGTTGTTCTTGTCCGTGCTCCTCTGTTAAACTAAGATAAGCTTGGCATGGAGGTCAGAGCCATCTCTCCACAGGGGACAGAGTGCTCATACAGGCCTGCTATGTGGTTAACTGATGCCCTTTTCTTAAAAAAAATTTTTTTTTTTTTACTAATCTTGATGATGTCTGAATAAAATTCTGATCTCCATTATGCTGTGTATATTTACATATCATGTTGTAAAAGTCCGTATCAAAGCTCCAACTGTACGTGGCACCTAAAAAGTGGAAAGACTTTTATAATTCTTGCTTATTTTTTTTCGAGTCATTATTCATCACTCTCTTTGGGACTGTTGTATATTGCTCCAGATAAAGATGACAGCAAAAAAAAAAAAGAGCCTAAACTGTAAAAAACTGTAAATGCACCTTTGTTCTTGTCTCTCTCCCTCCGTGCAGCATGGTCCCTCTGCTTCTGAAAGACGGCCTGTTGGTGCCCTATGCTGTGACCTCAACGGCCTTCCTCTTCCTCAGCCTCTATCTACTGTCTGCACTGGAACACTGTTCAGAGGAAGAGCTGAGACTGGGAGCCTACCGCAGGCTGTTCTTCTTCCTACCCAAACTAGATCTGGCCAGTATTGTAAGATGGAAGGTCAGTGTGCTCCGAAATACTAAAACAATGGCCCACAGAACAATGCCAAAGACTGATTTCCTGATTTGCAGGTCAAAAGACATCAGTGCATCTGTGCTGCAACTATGCTACATTTAGTTGTTAAGTAAATCAAGATCATAGCTGTTTCTGTAGGTTTTTAATTTCTATTTTTCAGTTTATAGTTGGGATTTGCTACTTATGGTCCTAGAAATATAATAACTTTAAAGGTGAAACACTGGAGGAAAAACAAGCAAGATTTTTTCAAAGACTTGTGTGACTCAAGCCATGCAGCATGTGAAAGATGGAGTCAAAACAATATAAAAATAGTAAATTAACTAAGGAGTAATGTGATTTCATGGTTTATATCAGTTAATATGCTGCAGGTCAAGCTGCAGAGTTCTCCAATCCCAGAGATCTGTACAGAGGCCGTAGCTTCTGTCAGTGGAGTTGAAGCTCTAATTGGTTAGTAATAAAATAAAGGTCATACTGATCACTATGACCATGAGGAGAGAGGCAGTGTTGTAGCCTTTGTCTTTATCTTTGCTTCAAAGCAAACAGATTGCACAGTTTAGGCGTAATTTAAGGCCATTCTGTGTTCACAGAATAATTGACTGGTTGACTGGTTGACTGGTTGACTGATGGACGGTCCAAACCACCAGTTGACATTGTGCACCGCTGCAGACGAATCATTCATCTGTGGTTTCAACACGGTGCCGTAAATTAAGTAGTGGCAATGCACCTACAGCAGGGGTGCTATTGGTAGTTTATTGTTGACAAGTTGCGCTTCCCATGTGTGACTTTAACACGGCGCACAGTTCGTTTCTTAAAAGCAGCAGAATTGGAGCAAAAGCAAGAGGCAGAGAGAAACATGGCTGTGTGTCCCAGTGCTCTACGATAGCCAACAGAATGGAAATACGTCATTGAAGCAGACATAGATTAGTTTGTACAATCACTTTCTATGTTTTGGTATTTTAAATGAATATATTTCAAGGTATTAAGAGGAGGAAAAAAGACTCATAGAGCCAATCATGAACTCTGCCTCTACACTTACTCCCATGCTGGTCTGGTGTACATCAGTTAATCCTTAAAGAGTTGTATTTGAGAGCTTTTTGACAAAAATTGATCTGGAAATTGAATGAAAGAATACATCTCCCATGAAGAATCAACTAGTCAACTACATTTCACTATAGCATCTTTTAAGTTGTTCAAATGCTATGAGTTTTTGTCAGAAGACATATGGGACATTCCCAAAATTTGTACAGTCTGTGTCAGTTTCAGCCTGTTTATAAAATTGTTCCACAGTCAGTTGTGGCATGAGTGCCTCTCTACCACTGTGTATGTGCTCGCACTTCCACTAGGAGTCACCAGAAACACAAATTGCCTTACACACAAAGGGGCTTTGAGATTGAAGTATGATCTCCTGCTTCTAAAGTTCAGATAACAGAAGACTAAGCAGTGCCAACAATCTCTGCTTATCAGGTTACTTGTTCATTTCTGATCTTGTACATGGTGGTGGTGGGGGGCATGTACATCTGATGCATTTGTCATACGAAGGCTGCTGATTTCAGAATCCCAGGTGGCCTGTACTTTGAAAGTGGCACTGGACCGAAATTGCGAACGTGTGAGAAGATATACCTAGCTGTATAAATAAAGATCATGTGCCGCTGCAAGCTGTGTAAGCTGTCCGGGGATGAAAGTCGCTGCCAGCCAAAGAATTATTTATCACTTATTTAAGTTTCCACAGCATCTGAAGTGGCTGCACTGCCAGCCCCTTAGCGACAGGGGCACCGGTAGGGTGTCAGAGATTAAGAGGAGGTGTCTTTTTATAGCGCGTGTCATTAACACAGGTTTGCCTAGATATATTTATTTACACAAGCAGCATAAATAGCGAGCCCCAATGAAGGCGATAAGGTTTCATGGGTTTCGGGTGGTGGGGAGGGTGTGGACACGAGGTGTTTCCTCCATCTTACTCACTGACTTAGTATCTCTGCGTCATAAAGCTCAAATAGACATATGAATGATCTCACCAGTTCTGTTCTGCAACTCTGTAACAAGGCAAAAAGTAGTTATAAAGGCCTTAATTCAAACCATCTATTCCACGGTGTGATCAGACTGTAAGTCTTTGTCTTTTCTTTATAGCTCCTCTAATATGATCTCATTGATGGAAGTCATTCAGTGATAAATATCCAATGTGATTGGGGTGCTCTTTCAAATTAAATCAGTCATCGGTTTGATATTATGGTTGCACTTAAAATTAAGGGAAAAGCTAACAGTTAGTTCTTAGCCTGAGGTGTCCAGTCTTTTTATTGTTTAACGAGGAACAGTTTCTGGTTTGGAATATCAATTCAGTCGTCACAAAAAAAAAAAAAAAAAAAAGCTGGAGTTGCCGATGTGAAAGGAGTATTTCAGCAATTTACAGAAGCTGACATATTATGAATTTTAGCCTCTGGATGGGGTCAAACTCCAAAAAATGCTGGATCCTGTGCTTCACATGATGAAATGTTATGACATTTTTCAACAGCTCTGTCTTTGCGATGAATTTCTTTTAAACACCAAAGCTCAAATTGTTTAACAGGGTTTCTGCCAAAAGTATTCTGTCTCCTAGCCCAAGCTGAATAAATGATCGTAACTGATGCTTTTGACAGCATCTCAGTGTATTTATCAGTGGACTTTGTTTGTTAAATTGTCATGGAGACTGGATGCTTAAAGGACTGGGGTTGCAATCTCTTTTACATGAACAACTACCTGTAACTACCTGTTATGGCCGAGGATCTTGTGTCACGTGCATCACCTCCATGACAGCTCAGTAAACTTTATTTCTGATAAGGATGGTGAGAAAAGCTCAAGAAAAACACAGTAAGTCAGTGTTCAGATCTCTTTGTCAAACTAGTAAGAGATGTTTAGTTTCTCCTTATTGGCTGTAACTGACCATGGATCCTCACCTCAGCCTCGGTTTGTTAAGTTTTTTACCGTCTCATTATGAACTCATCATGCCTTGTGTCCCTGTTCTCCTTTCAATCAGTTAATAACCTCTCTGTCTGTGTTGCAGTTCTACATCAGCGTGGCAGCCATGTTTGTTCTGAGCATCATGAGCATAGCTCTGGTTCCTCCACCACATCTACCTGACTTGTTTCCAGTGTTGGTGTCTGTTACTGCTTTCCTGCACTTCTTTGGAACATTTATATATTTGAACATTGTCCAGTTCAGCGGGCCACCAAGCAAAAAGAGCCAGAAGAAGATCAACTGAATGGTGCCAAAGGTAGTGATAAACACAGCAGGGGATTTTTAGTTCATTTTGCATCAGGAATGTTGGTGTTTACCATCGGAGAATGTCTGGTCCCAATGTGCTAAAGGCTTTCTTTTGTGCCAGGATTTGCCCCAGTGTACATGGCACAGATATACAGCTATGACAGTTACTTGAAAAAAATAATAAAGGAACTATTTTTATCTGTTTAAGTCCATTTTCAAGCAGAAATAGAAGATATTTGATGGTTCCAGCCTCTGAAATATGAGAATTTTTTGTTTTTCATCTTTTTACATTACTATGAAATGAGTCTCTTTAGGTTTAAGACTGTGGCTTGTACAGGCTCCTGTAAATTGTGATGGACATTTGTCAGAGTTTTCTGAAATTTTTATGGACCAAAATGTAATCAAGGAGTTAACCAGTAGATTAATCAATAATAAAAATATTAAATGATTTTCAGCCCACATAAATGCTTGTTTAGGTTTATTGCGAGCTGAAAATTATTATGCTATCAAAATAGCAACTCAAAGTAGCCATGACATCAAGTGACAGCAGGATAGTGAAATTTTTCCAGTTTGGACCAAAAAAATTAATCGTCAGGATGATTATGACCTCCTCCATGAGAGACTTACTTCTCCTCTTAAATTATTTTTACTTGGACCAACAATACTTCATTCTTTAAACTACACTATTGCTGGCTAATCTTATAAATAGGACCAGACAAGCAATGTGCAACCGATACACTTGACTTAAATAGAAACACCTGTCATAATGTGCAGTTATTGTTTGGATAATGGGGAGAAGGGTTGATTTGATTTTGTTGTAACTCTTAAAATCATTATTGTTGGTGGTGCCTGACTGAGTGATGTGAGGTGTTAAGGCTGTTTATTGTTCACCCTCAGTAACTATTTTTGGAGACTGTGATTAAAATGCATGGCTGACGAAACTGGACTCCAGCAGTAAAGGTTTATCACTATCCATTCATTGGAACTTTCTACAATTTTCTACTGTATATTTTTATCCATCATTGAAGTTATTTTGTACAAACTTTTTTGTGAAAATAAAATTTCTCAATGACCTAAAGTGAACATTAGTTTTATTGCCACATTGTGAAATGATTAGATTTTGAGCAGCTTCATATAAACTGTCTACATTTACCAAGTAGTCCGCTAAATCACCGCTAACAGTCTGGCAGAGACAGAGCCAATAATTGGACAGAAATTATATCTTTCAAAGCTTTGACTCAACATCATTAAATATTCATTACGAGTCCGTGATACTACAAAGGTCCTGCACAGGAGACCTGTTCATTTTAAACAAAGCCAATGACAGAACAGGCCTTAAAAAGAGATGATGGAAGGTGACATATCAGAACATAATGCTATAAAGTTGAAATACCACAGAAAAAGGTACAAGCAATTTCTTTCTCCAATCTCTGAGCCAGTTAATGACGGGCATAAAAAAATCCATTACAACTATAAATGTTATCAGGTCAGTGAGGGTTGCTCGTGCATCTGAGGCTCCAGGCCAGCAGCCTGTAATGGGCCACAGGGACAAATAGGAGCCCAAGATCTGAGTTAACTGTTACTTCAATGGCACAAGAACACAAGGGGCCAATTAGAGGTGGGGTGAAAGACACTGGTTTGCCCTTTTATTACATGTGTTTATATAAAGTCATGCTGGTTCAGTTAGACAGATGTGAGGAAAAACTGAGGAAAAGTCTCACTTCTGATATGGGGAGGTGATTTGATAATGTTAGAATAATCAGTTTAACAACTGATAAAGCTGAGGTAACCATAAAAAATCAACACATTCAAAACAACCATTTCTGGTTTACTGGAATTAAAGTGTTAAAAAGAAAAGTTGAATAACTGATGACGAGAAAATAATAATTTTCATGACACGCGACAAATGAGAGGATTTTGTGCATTTTTGTGATATCTATTACCATAATGTCAGTATCTTTAAGTGTTTGGTCATTCAGATTAAATTGCATTTTAGAATGACTGGAATACTGATCCTTTGATATTTAGAACTATGTCATTTGATTAACCAAAATGATTAATTGAGTGAGTAATTGATTCGCTGAAAAAATAAAAGATTAATTGCTGATAAAAGCAAGCATTAGTTGCAATTTATACGGCATTTTTTAAATTAAAAATCCTACAACCCAATAAAACACATGGCATCCCTCTTCCAATCATAGAGCAGTAATGATATAATGTAAAATATAATATTTGATGACTCAAAACACTGTGTCTGGTGTTGCTAGTGTTTTGAAACAGGTTAGTTTTGGAAATTCATATATTAAAGTCACAATAAACAATATCAGTCTAGTAAAGCTTCCTGTACATGTGTTTCTGGTGTTTTAAATGTTAAATAATTGCACACCAGAGTGCCAACCTTTTTCATTTTCACATCACTGTGAAAATAAGGCTTCTGTCACCACCTCATCTCTGACTAGTTACCCAAGATGCATCTCCTCAGTTTCTGTGGCTCTAAACCTTGGACCAGAGGCAGGCACAGTAAGTAGATACAGTTCCCTCATAGCCAAAACCCTGTGCTAATGCAAATGACAAAAATCCTCTGAAGGGACTCCAGACTTTTAACACACATTATTAAAAGTAAGGGCATAGATCCCAACCTATTGTGAAAACCATTTGTATAGGTGAGAGATTGCTTGATGCATCAGAGGTGGTGAGGGGGCATTAAAAAACACCACAGATCCCTCTATTGCTCTCCAAAGGGGCTTGTATCAAAACATTAGTTTTGTTTATGGGCGTGCTGGCTTTGTCCTTCACGTGGCCTCTAAGGGTGATAAAGTGAGAGCTACACGATCCACCTTGGGCAGAAATAGGAAATGTTGCTGTGAACACCAGCTGTTGCTTAGGTCGGCTCGGGCAGAGAGAGGCCTCGGCCTTCCCAGGCACTGCCAAATAAAGAGACTACTGTGTTGTGTAAGACAGTTTGCCCCCCTGCCCCCCCTCCAAAATTTACTTTTCAAAGGTGTTAAACTGCACAGGTGGGAAAGATTGCATAGTTTTAGCCATAAAGGGGATGAGGGTTGCCATCTGAAAGAACATTATTTGCACAGCGTTGCAGCATTGTGGTTAATGTAGAATCAACATTTGTCAGCTGCCAGGCAGAGGCTCGGCCGGGTAGACGGAGTCTGGCATGTCAGAGGATTCGCTCCCACCGTTTCAGACACTTCTCCTGCAAATGAATGACGGCTTCCAAGACATCTCAGCCTCACAACTGACAGCGCAGATTCCACATTCATCTCCTGCCGTATCTCCGCGGGATCATACGCACAGGAGGTGAAGAGCAATTCCATTAGCTGTCAACAGCCGAGTTGCCTCGCCAACAAAAACCTGGGGAATATGGGAGAGGAAAACATGATTGTAACCCCACTGGCACCCAGTGATATTACACACACCACCGTCACTGTCAAGATTGAATGTTCACAAAGAAGAGAGTAAACAGGAGGCATATTTTCCATAAAGCAAAGCAATCTGTAAATAAACCAAGATGTGTGGCAATGGATTTCTGTCAGTCTTTAAACTGGAAATTGTAATTCATTTTACATAAAAAAGAGACCGAGTCGAGGTGGATTATTGTTCCTGAGCTCATGATAAAATTCAGAAAGTCTTCACAATTCTTAAAAAAAGAAGGGAAATGACAAAGTCAAGCATTTATGGATAATAAAGGTGGACATTTTAAAAACAAACACCTACTTTTAAATAATCAGGGATGCTGAAGGCAACACAAGTAGCAAAAAATGTAGAAAAACAAACACAGAGACAAATCAGCTGAGCAAATAGCACATAACTGTAAGAGATGTTTAGTTACCTTTAATATTTAAGTTTTGGATTATTCTAAATGGTCTTTTTGTTCAACCTTAAATTATTTTTTCTAATGAAATACCCATTTGCTATATTCTGTCCTTTTTCTGCACTCTACAATGAAATTCAATGACCTTCACTAAATCAGAAATCACTCCTAAAAAGACTGCATACTCTGCAACCTACGTCGTCGATCGAAGCCCGTTGGCTTCACCTGGACCAAAACAGGCTAATATACAACTCCCCCCTTTAATTGCAGCTGTGTGTTCAATCAGAAAGCATAAAACTCTCGGTGGGTGTATGTGGCATCTGTCCATGAGGCCTTTAGGATTGATGTTAAAGGTTCTGGGAGCCGCCTGGGCCGGCAGCCTGCGACCTGCGACAAAGCCCCATCACTTTTATGACATCTTAAGGAATCTTCTTTTTAATACAGCCCATTACTGCTGACATACAAATCTTCCCCAATGTGGCCCTATCTATGGCCTGATCAATTTTTACACTGCTGAGCCGTCCCCTTTCCCCCTCATTTTGTCATCTCAAAATTCATATTATATAGGATTTTCTTATTGGAAAAACTGTAATAAAAATATGTTACCGCCCTGAAGATGCGCACAAGTCAGTACTCTGCTGTTACTTAAAAGCTTCGGAGAGAATAAAATTTGTTTCTGTAGTAAGCAGAACTGTTTAAATGTTATTTATTTTTATGTTCCTAAGAAAATATATTGTGAAGTGCAGCATTGATTTAGAACATAACCATGTCTCGATACGGGTTGGAGGGGCTGAATTTATGAATCCTTTGCACAACTCCTTTAATTGAATTTTCCAAATCTCTCACCACACACAAATAATCAATACCTACTGCTGAGGGAAACTTGCCTCAGAATTATTAGGGCCTTTCTTTTTCAATTTTGTGTTCATCAGCAAATACAGACGCTGGGGGTATTCGCAATACTGAGACCACACACAGAGGATTTATGCTCGCCCTGATCCTGATTGCTCACCGAGAGCGACTTTAGAACGCTTACTGAAACTTTTGTTAACCTTAAAGGACGGACGTAAGCGCTTCTTAACTTCTTAATATTGCGCTCTCACTCTGAGGTAGTTTTAACTATCACAGCGTAAAGCTGAAGAGGGGGGATGAGTTGGCAGGAAAAAGGAGGAGAGAGAAAGGAAGTGGAAGTGGAAGGGGAAGGGGAAGGGGAAGGAGAAGAAGATACTGCGGAGAGGTGGGATTTGAGGATTGGCCCTCAAGGTTTAAATGTCCTCATGGATTTACACATCTGCCCTCAGAGAGGGGTGAGCCCGGGGTACAGAGTCTGAACATGCAGAAAGGGCTCTACCTGGTGTACAAAGGCCGTCATGGAGGATTGGTTTCTCTATACTAAGTGCAGACAGTAATTCTGTAGTCTTTAAAGCAGGACTTTTTAATGACAGGTCACATAAGACACTTCTTCTCTTACAAATGAGAAGTTAAATGTAAAACACATTTGGGTTTGTATGTAAATGGTATCTGAATCTTTAAAAATTCCATGACCAAACCAATGATACAGTGAATCTACATGGCTCAGATATTAAGTGCTTTGCCTCCTCGGTTGAAATCCCATTGCAATCCCCTAAAACATCCTAAAATACCTCAGTGTAGTTCTGTTTAAGACCTCAGGATGATAAACAGAATTGTCGTCACACATAAAAATGCCCTCAGCAACTCCATTTAGTCCCCAGGTTGAGTAAATAAATGAACAAACACTCACTTTAAGTTTAATGTCTTTTCTCACCCATTTTCCTTGATGGTGTAGTGAGTGTAAGACTTTTCACTTTAAGGGCATTGACTCTGCATCTATTGAGTTTTGAGTCCACAAGTGGAAAACACTTAATTACAGTAAATTATAAATCAATCATTACAGTGCATCTGAAAGAAAAAAAATGGTTGTAGTGCAGAAATGATCCAAATCCATAAACTATTTGTACGTTACATACATACACTATTTGTAGTGATCAGTGTAGCCAATCAATATGACCTCTATTTCAATATAAAATGATGCCATTCTTAAAAAAATGTATTGATTTACACACTGCAGCCATTTTGTTGGGTGAAACAAGCTCTTTCTCATTATGCTTGTCTTGTTTTTAATTTTCACACATAATATTGAACATAAGTACATGATTCCCACTGACTTTGTCAAGATAAGAGAACAACCAGCACATACTGTGTAATTCTATGTCCTCATGAAGCCCTCAGCCTTTTCCAAAGACTTCCTTACACTCCACTCCCCACACCAGCTCCCTTTAGTTCATGGATCCGCAGCCTAAAGGCCATAGCAGCGGATCTAAACAAACATTTTACACTAGAGTCGAATCATGCTTCAAGATACCATCAACATCATCCGTCTGGATTTCCCGCTCCCAGCAGATATAGGCCAGAGCTCTACAGCAGCTTTGAATAACAGTTTGTTTACTTAAAATGTGTGTCTCAATGCACATAGAGGCCCAATTCTCTCCCACAGCTATCTGCCTTGACATTGTGAAGTCTGTTGTTGTAAGGAGGCTTATGTAAAACTGATAAATTTCACGGCTCCACCATGTGACAAAAATGTGACATTCCTGTGGTGTGGATCCACAATGCGTCATGTATGTTTAGCTCCCTTACTGGAACGAATTAAAATAATTTCTAAAAACCTTAACGGAAAACAAGTTTGCCTCCTGACAATACCCGCTATTAACTTTAAACAAGTCACCATTGTGCGAGGGGATCACAAGAATTGCTCTGCTGCAGGCATAATATGTGCCTAAAATAATCAAATTAATTCTTTCCTTAGGAAATTTACTGACTTGTTTGTGCAACCACAACAAAATGTTGTTTTTCTCCAAAGGTCGCAGAGCACATAATTGTTTCAGTAACTGAAACAAGTCTCCACTGATGCTGCTAATCTTAAACGGCAAAGACAATCCAGGAAGAAGCAAATCGAATGGTGAAGTGGTGGTGGATGAAACCGCCTCGTGACTGTATTTCTTTTTCTGCTCCTCTTAAAATAAGGCAAACAATTGGGACAAAAATGTATTCTTACAGCTGTCCAAAGACCTACAAATAAGGTCACTGGTTTGACCACCAGCGAATGTCATCAAATTTCAGACCACTGAGTCAGTTTGCTAAGTATTACTCCTTTCTACTTGTCCTACTTTTACACTATATTTTACCTTTTACTGTTATTCATTTTACTATTACCCATAGTTTGTGTGTTTTCTGTAGTCATGTGCTACTTTTGTCCACTTCTGCTGCAGCTGCACCTTCAGTCCAGATACGCCAGAGGAAAGGGGACAAATGGTACAAACAGCTTGTTTGTTTTGTTTTTTTTTAGTACACACACACACACACTCACACACACACACGCACACACGCACGTAACACCCACGCCCACACACACACACACACAAACAAACACAAACATACATATATATTTGTGGAGAAAGAGAGAATTTTTTTATTCCATTCTTAATTTGAAAGGAAATAAACTTGCACAGCACATTCACACAAGCAATATAAGACAACACAATTGAATTTTCTGCATCTTTTTTAAAAACTGCTTATGCCAGTGCCATAGCTGTATGGCTCAGGTATGGAGCGTTTTGCCTGGTCATTCGAAATCATTTTGCAGCCCATAAAACAGCCTAATACACTTGAATGAACCTCTGTCAAGACTTTCTCATCAACTGTGCTCGCACACAAAATACTCTCTGCTGCTCCTAAACGTTTCTAAGTAAAGTAAATGAATTAACAACTTCTCACTTACTCAGTAAAGGTCATGATGAGGACCATCTAAATAGAGCTGTTCAGTGCAGGATGTCATTGAAAAATAATGTGAACACAGGCTTGATAGAAGCAATTTTATATCCTTCACATAAAGTACAGTGGGTATCTGCTATGAATATTCCCAAACAACCAAAATTAATAAGCATTTTGAGGAAGTAGTTGCTTAATTTTTACACTTATTCTCAAACACAAATGAGGTTTAATCTTCAGTACATCTTGCCCTCTTGTAAAATACTCAATTTTACTGAGCACGTGGCCATAAAGCTTCTGAGTGATCAATATTATAATATCCAAGTGAAGTAGGTGTGTTTATGTTGCTGGCATAAAAGCATAATAACACATGAGCATTAGATGATAAAAGATTGTTTACTCTAACACACTGTGTCAGTTTCATTATATTTATTACCAGATATTTTACCCAGACTGCTTGTGGTCTTTATTTTCTTTTAAAGATGACTCCTCCATAAAAGCAGAAAAAAAGCCATTATAGTTATTTCATTTGAATTAGTACTTTCTTTTCTAACTGCAAACCGAACATAATTCTTAACTTGTTTTGTGTGTTTTATATCCAGCTGAGATAGTAGTAAATGGAGCAAATGACTCTCATTTAACTTTTGTTTTTCTGACAGACTTTCTCAAAGTCATAACCAACAGCATTATTATTAAATTTTAAACTTACTCGGCTCCTTGTCTCTCTAGCTTAGTCTTCAGGTCGGTAGATGATCCGTCCTTATTCACTGCTGCCCTCTGCTGACTAATTAAAATACAGGACCAAGGACATGAAATGGCAAAGATCGCTCACAGCATTAGAAATGGATGAACAAAGTAGAAAAAAAAAAAAACACTGGTCTGAAAGGAAAAGACATGTCAGGAGTGAATATGCAGTACGTAATAAAAACCATTATCTCTCAATCTCACACTATGATGGAGACAGAGATGGTTCCGCCTATTGTAAAGATTTAAAACCAAGGAAAAAGTCTTTCTCATGAGTATTTCCTCCAGCTCTTTCCTGGCCTTGATGAATGCATCCACTGATTGTTCCAGTTTAGATCACATGGAGTTAAATCAGGCCAAAGCAAAAGAGAGTGAGAAGACAATGGAAAGATGGCATGTTCAGACTTCTTTGTAGTGTAATTCTGACATTGTGAAATCATTTGAATCAATGACTGGCATCAGTATTAAAACCTATAAAATTTATCTTAAAGGACAACACCCAGCTAATTGTTTTTCACAGTTTATACAGTATCTTACACTGTTCATTGTAGTTAGTCGGTTAAAAGTAGGTAACTGATGGATCCTGTATTAAATGATTTGTAACCACATGAATAATGCAACAAAATAATACGTATGAGATCAAGTCCAAAACTATAACAAGCTGTTTATTTACTTTAAAATGGCAACTGTCTATTTTAAGAACAACTGTCTGTATCTAAATGTGTGAATATCTAAAATATGCAGCTATTTATCACCTTTTATGTTGTGCTTTATTTTTACTTTTGCATTTTAGTGTTCTGAAAGCATCTGTTTTTAGTCCGGTCACTTTGGGGTTCAGCATTGTGGTTCCACGTTTTCCCTTTACATGCTGTTGCGTTTACCTAAAAAATTTACAATAAAATAAAACACTCCTGTGCCCCAAATGACCCCAATATGACATAACCAAGTGAGTGTTATGAATGTACTGTAAACCGAGCTCATGTAATGTATTAGTGACAGCACTATTAAATTAAAAACTAATGCTTGTCTTGATGGATGGTCCAGACACCAAATGTCTGCCTTGACTAAGGAAATGGTTCTTGTGTTAAGTGACTCTTATACAACTATTTTTAGTGCTATGTAAATCACTGATAATTTGGCCTGTGATGGATCTCCGTCATTCCATGTCTCCTGTCATTAAAGTCTGATATGTCATTATGACCATCAGGAAAGTGTGGCAATTGAAATATAGCAACTCATAAAAGGGAGTTCTCTGTAAAACCTCTAACTCTGTGCTCTACTTTGCCTCTCTATGTACTGATGGCAGTAAAAAAAAAATTAATTTGCAGCCTACAATATAAGTGATTAATGAAAATAATTCTCTTAAATATGGGAAATGCAAAGGCTAAGACTTAAGGGCCTGCTTTTCTAACTTTTCCAACCGCATTATTAACCACACAAGGATTAAAGTAGACACAGCATGACTTTAAGTAAAAGCCAGAATCTAAATAGTTTTAAATAATGTCTTTCTTAGAAAGGACAACTCCGGCTCTAGAATCAAAAATGCAGTTGCAACAACTTCACAGATATGTTATTTTTATGGGTTGACTGATAAAGGAGCTTATGAATTACATGTTACATTTTCTGTTTACACAGAAAAAAGAAAGCAGTAGGTCAGCTACAGGCGATCTGTCAAATGATCATATTGGCAGTGAACCTGGTACAAAGACTGTTTGTTTACTTAACGATTGACACTTCAGAGATTTTCTCACAATGTCAAAAAACAAAGATATTTCTGGCAACATAGCCAATTTCAGTTATATGAATCATATAAAGTAAAAAAGAATATGATTTAGTGTACATTAATGGTGTTTAATTTGAAAACTATTTGCTCAAAAAAGGATGTAAATATGCATGGAAAAGTCTTGTATCAGCTGCAGTCAACACCATGGGGCAAAATGTCCTTCCAAACCCGAATAAACTCTATAACAAATAACCACACTATTACAGTGTAGTTATAACAAAGTTACTGAAGTCAGCCATGAATTAACCAGTTCTGTATTTACTGTTACTGTCAGTGGTAACTATTATTACTTTTTACCATATTTATTATATAACATTACTATAATACTAAGACGATATGATTCTCCATTAGAGCACAAAATAAAAAAATTATAAAGTAATTCTAAAAGGATACGCGGCTCTTTACTCAAAGCATTTTAAAGCTGTCAGCAGAAGTTTTTGCTCAAATATATGAAACTGGCGCCTTTGTAACACTAGAGTTGTTCGTGTAAAACATAAGCTATCTTATACATAGTTCCGAGTGCTCCAAATTGCAAAAGAGACTCGAACAACTCAACAGAAGAATCAAAAAAGAAAGCCTTATTTTAATTGTTAAAATTGCGTTTATTTTTGTCATTCCGAGAGGTCCATTACATTGTTACATTTACGTTACTTTAGCAACTTGTCGGCTGTTGTTAACGGTTGTTTCCTCAGTGTCGTTTTTAGGAAACACCGATTAGTTTGTGTTTACCTAGCAACAGACTGCAGATGCGATGTGTCATAAAATGTCATTTCTCATGTGAATTTGATGCGATAAAAACATTCTCCATGCTTTCGAACAGTTGTTACGGGATTACAATTTTTTGTAAAGAAAATTTGTAGTTTTTGGCCCAAGTTATAAGCATTTTTTGTCTGTTTTTTGTCCGGTTTCTCATCCGGAGAGTGCTAACTAACGGTAACCAGGTCGAGATCGTCCTTCGAAACATGTCGTTTCAGGAGTCTCCTCGTACATCCGAGGAGGAGGGGGCTTTCTACATGCAGTGCAGAGCGGCATACCTGGCTGTGTTCAAATCTAGTTTGACAAATATCGCTTCGAAACAGCAGTTATGTCTTGGTAAGCTAACTTCAGATTGTTGGAGTTTACTTAACAGCTTGCTTGTTAGAAAAATTGTTAGCGTGCCAGTGTTTATGTCCAGTGGGTTTTCCAATTATAAAGGAAACTGAATCTTTGGTTAATCTTCATGTTATTTCAACAACATACAATGTTTGATTAAAGATATGGATGTCAGCTGGATATCCACAAATGCTCACAATGAAAATAAGTTCGGAAGACGTCACTGGAAGAAGAGGCGTCATGTTTTTTTTTTTTACTAGCAAAAGCCCTGCAGTAAGATTAGTTTTGCATTATAAACATCTATAAAAAATGCTAAGCCCACAGGCTTAGCAGAGACCACTGTATCAGTTGATGACATGTATTGACGCTCTTAGAGAGACAGTTGTCTTAGATTGTAAATGTTGAGCTACATGTCCAAGAAAATATTTTAAAGAGGACTATGTCATCTGTTTTTAGGGTGTATTCCCCCTTTAAACTGTTAATCCATTACAAACCCATGATGTGCCGTTACAGTAAACATTGATTAGTCCCTCAGAGAATCTATTGGTAAATTATTCCAAAAGTTTTCTGAAATGTCAAATATAACAAAAAGCTGCTCCAGAAATTTGTGACATTTCCATTTGGCAGAATAAAAATATTAGCGGCTGCTAGTAGATTAAATGTTCTTTTACTTTTTTTTATTTAGCTCTCCAGAAAGCTGGTAGAAATCCATCTATTGCAACTCTCAATAAATACTGGACCTTGAGAACATCAAAACTGACCTTTGATGACTTTTGTGAGATTCTCAAGTGTGAGAAGAAAACTGAGGAAGCTGAGCTGATAAGAGCCTTCAAAAAGATGGATGTGAATGGTGATGGGTATATCTCGCACAGTGAACTGGAAAAGGCCCTTACCACTGTGAGTAATAATTTTAATATTAGTGTTATTTTTTTTAAAAAGGCATCTTAAATTGCTTTGCAAAATAGGCAGGATCAAAACAAAGGAAGTACCTAATACCAACTCTTTGAGGCAGTGAGAATGTTGTGGTCAGCTGTACCAAATGCAGAATTACAGTCAAGCAAAGCACCAAGTGGCCTAGCACATTCTGTGCTTAGCGAATCTGTAACAGATTGTCTGCTCAGTATCTTAGATTTGTGTCTAGATTTTTGCTACAGTTGTTAATTTAAATTAAATTGTGCAATGCTGTATTAAAAGTCACAGTGGCATGCCAAAACTTAAAATGATAGAAATCACTTTTTGTGCTTACATCTTCTTACTCAGACCACAAACATTCTTCTGTTGTTTGTCTAACTAAAGCAAATATGTTGAATCTTGCAGAGAGGGGAAAAAATGACCACTGAAGAGGTGAATGCTATTTTCTCATTAGCTGACGTCAACAAAGATGGGAAACTGGACTATGCAGAAGTAAGTTTAGACACGTACGATGTAGCTTCTGCTCTTAATGATCCTGCCAATATTGGTTAAGTTTATTTTTATGTGTCTAAGCCTGTAAAAAAGTTGAAATACATGTGTGTGTATTTGAATATTTCATCTGATTGATCAGCTTAAGATTTTCAATACGCCAGTGTAACAGAGGCTCTTATCTTAAACAGTCAGGAGAAAAGCTTCTTTGAAACAAGGAAATATACAAGCAAAGGTCAATGGGATTGAATTCCACGCTTCTACCTGCATGCTTCTTGCTTTTTGAAATGTAATAGACATAAAATACAGAAGAATCAGTGATGGAAAGTGGAACAGAAAATTCTTTGCTCAGTGTCATATGCCTCTGAACATCCCCCCATAATCCCCTCACTACTGGTTTTCTGTTGCTGTCAGTTCTGCAGAGTGCTTGTGTCTACAGTAGAGCAGTGTCAGATGGCTGTTTTGGAGAGGCTCGAGGCTAACGCCAAGCTAAAGAGACAGAACTTTGGCAGTCAGTCATACAGCCCTCCAAAGAGCTCCGTGTCATCTGCATCATCAACAGCGGCATCACAAGTGGCAGTGACTCTCCCTCAGCCTCCAGAGACACCCAGGGGTGACTCAGATGGGACGCTCAAGAGAGGTGCATGTGACTTCCTTTAATAAGATAAGCGATCCCACGAGGAAAAATGTTTTCACTTCTCTTTCTCATTTTCCCCCTTAAAAATGTACTCTTTATAACATCCAGGACACTTTAACACAAAAGACAAAACTGACACATTTATATATAAGTATTTTTTAAAGAATCCTGAATCCATCAATGTCCCAAAGACAAATGGACAAATAGACCACAGGAAAGCAGAAGGAACAGGCTATTGACATAAGCGATTGACTGCATCTTTGCATCACTTATACTACTATACTTGGAGTCCAGACTCATTTTGTCTGCAAAAGCCAATGTCTTTCTGGCTGTATAACATGATGTTAGTTTGGCACGATCCACAGTAGGATTGTCTGTCAGTACTGACCTTCAGTACTTCCTAAAACGCCGGATTGTGTATCGGCAAGTGCACAAGTCTAAGAATCAATCCAATACCATGATTTTTATTAAAAAAACTAAATGGGAACTATTTATCCCAATTAGCATCCTGTAAACCTCTGCACAAGTAGTAGTTCACAGCAAGCAACTTATAAAACTTCAAGCACATCCATAACATAACATCCATATAAACTGAGTAGTATAGACCAGTTAAAAAACAAGAACGATAATATGCATATTTTTCAACACAATGTTATGTAATTGCTACTTGGTATGAAAAAGTTTGGGTATTGGAATCAATATCAGGAGGGAAAGAATACTATCAAAACATCTGTAATCTACAGGTCCCAAGTAGCAGCCTTTGTTGATTGCACATGAAGGATACATCGGATGTGCACCCATACACACTGTTGCCCCAATACGCCTCACCGATTAATTTTGATGAATAAATAATAGCTCTGTTATTGATCGATTTTTCACTTCCCCCTTTGACAAATCACCTCATTAAGACAGTCCATACATCATAATAGCCTCACAATTAGGGCATCTTGTTTGGGGGGAGGAGACTGTAAAGTGTTGCGATTTGGGTAATCATTTCTGCCATTAGCAGATTGACAAAAGCTCCATCTACAGCAAAGACAAATACTGCCTTTCATCTGCGGCTTTGGAGTTGTAGCTTTTGCCCAAAAGTTAAGTTTTTATTGCTAAAACAAACAATGACTGACATCATCTCCAGCTTCTGCAACCATACATAATAAACCCACAGAGATTTTATTTTCTCTGTAGAAGACAGCACCCTCTGCCAGTTGAAGATGGATGCAATTTAAGCGTCCACTTTTTTTTTTTTTTGCACTTTAAAAGCTGCATTTAGAGGAAGGAGAAGAGCAGCGATCCTGGATGAGCGAGCCGGGGACAGGCCTGCGATGAGAAGATAGATGGGGTTGATTTAAGTGGTCAGTCCATGTTCATGTTATTGATTCGGAGGATTCCACCACTTCTCACTGGGGAGATGATGAGGGATTAGACGGTGTTCGGGAGGAGGGCCCAGTCGACCACCACTGCAAAAACAAATGAGCTCCCACATAGTTGTCTGGATTATCACATTATTGTGCCTCTCCCACATATTGATTTATACCCCCTAAATTTTAACCAGACTATGGCACAAGATGGAACGTGATCGCACATGTTGAATGGGTTATTCTTGGAGCTCAAAAACAGTTTTGACTGCTCATTGGGTCCTACATTTGTCAGTATAAACTGGTACTAGCCTGAGAATTAATTTATAAAAGTATACAACATGGGTCCTGTTTGGCTAATTTCACAAATGAATGATGAGAAACTGATTTATTATGTATCAGGTGTTTTATGTCTGGTATGTTTTAGCAAAAAACTAAAAGATCTGTTATGGTGTTTGTCTGTTACTTGGTCCATTTTGTTCAATTCTTGCAGCTTTCCCAGTAACAGGAAACCACTAGTGCTATAAACTCACATTGAAGCATTTGTTAGGCCACGTTTCAGTGCATCTTTGTCCACATTCTCACAGCAGCTACAATTTAGTGCACAAGATTAAATACTGCCATCAATACAACATAGATCCATGACAAATACCATGACGGTGGGTCTATTTATTTCTCTGCTACGGTAATTCGCTTGTAAGCCTATCACATTAATTTGCATCTTGATTTTTCCAGGCTGGGAACAATCAGGCCTCTCATTAGTGAATTGATATTTTCTGGCTTCAATTAGTGTTCGAGGAAAAAAGTTGTGCGAGGTAATGGATTCGAGAGGGTGCTGTTATGCCATTTTTGATTCAAAATGCTTCCATAATTGATTAAAAGCGAGTTAAACTTGAGATCACACTTTTGCAGAGTCCAAATGCAAAGTAGCCATCTTCGCTTAAAGTCGGGGATTGACTTCTGAGAAGACAGATTACGGTGTCAATTATGTTGTGCGCCTCATCTCTCTTTTGAAAGTGTGTTTACTGTTTGGAGAGAGGAGGGCTGTGCTTAATCTGTCAGTCAGCCTGTTGAGCTTTCTTGTTTTGCTGCAACAACGTTATGACTTGATTTATTTGTTATGATCTTGTATGTATTATTTCAGCATGTTTTTTTGTGTTCATCCCAGAGAGTTTTTTTTTTTGTTTTTTTTAATGTTTGTCTGTGGTGTGCCGCAGACAGCCGATCATCCTCCCGTCCTTCCTCTGCTCGCAGCAGACGGTCATCCCTGTCCAACCCCATCACTGTGACATCCAGCAACACAAAGGCCAGCAAAACACAAGAGCCCTCAGGCCTACAGGTAACCCCCTCTATAGTAATAATAACTTCAAAACTGCGTGTAACAATTATCTTTAGCATTCATTCATCTATATTTTGATTTATTGATTATTTATTTATTTATTAGATAGTTATTTAGTTATTTTTTAAGCTTTGTGATACCTCAATTACACCCTTTTTTGATAAATGGATACAGGGCCTATTTATGATTTCGAGCTTGCGTTTCTCAGTCCCACATGAAAGTTAAAAAACATTTTCTTTCACCAAACAAAGTTATAACCTACGCAGCATTGTAAAAATCCTTACTGTTTATTGAATGGCTTTTAGCTATAGAAAACTGAATTTTTTTACAGTCATTTATTGTAATAACTAATCCATTACATGATCTGCAGTATTACCTTGTATCAGAAAAATGCCATGTTCTGATTTTGAACAATTACCTGTTTGTGCCATCACTAACAAAACTTAGAAATGCCATTACATGGGGCTCCAGTGAGAGACTCCGCTGCTCTCCCACTGTCACTGTTACCGAGCGTTTTTGATGGGCAAATTTAGCCCAGGGTGGATAGATATACGCTGTATTGATCCCACGCTCTTTGTTTTCACTCTTTTTGGCTTAACCTTGGCTGGTTTTCTTTACAGCTAGAAAAATAATTAAATAAGAATAACAGCTCCCTGCTCCATCTCTCAGGTCCAAGCACTGTGTTGAGATTGGAAAGGGCCAGACTTCATGGAGGTTAAAGAATGAGTGTCCAGAGATTACCTCTGAGGGAAGTTCTGCTCGCTATATTGGCTGCTATATTGCCACAGGCTGATAACTGGGAGGTGCTGGGTGGAGGGCGGGCTGTGTTTTCGTAGCGATGTCTGTGTGTGCATGTGTGCGGTCCTTTTCGTATGCACATGTAGTTATGAATACAGTCATAGCTAGTATGGAATATTCTTTATCCTAAGGATATTCTTTATCCTAAGGATTTGCTTTTGCGTGTAGATTATAATTAAAACAATTACAAGCTAGGGTAATGTGTGTGTGTGTGTGTGTGTGTGTGTGTGTGTGTGTGTAGAGCTGGTGTCCTGTGTCCTGCGACACTCTGCGTTGCAGTAAATCAGACCTGAGGCCGGAGCAGGTGACAGCGCCTGTATTAGTCTGCAGGCTGACCCTCTCTCTATGGGGGCATTAATTCTGATGTCTTTAAGCAGTGGATGGGTGCCCATGGCAATTTCCCTCATTTAATATTGTCCGGACAAACCACTGAAGTGTTATGGTTTGATCTTTTATGCCTCTCACAGACCAAGATAAATACTCTGAGAAAATGGCTTTTCTCTAAAGGAGTGACACGCTCCGTCTTTATGGGACTTTCTTTGTTTAACTTGGTGATTTATTTGTCCACTAAAAGGATATATGGCCTATTGCAGACTCGCTTGGCCCTCGGTGTCCTCTTACTGTGTGTCCACACCAACTGTGTTTTCGTTTAATGTGTCTCCAATGAGTGGAAGGAAAACTTCCTTGTTCTGATGTTCTTGTTCTATTTCAAATTATTACCTCATTTCAGTTGTGCTGCCAGACGAAGAAACAACAGGATTTCAAAATGAGAGAAATGTTAGGATTCATAAATAATGCCCAAGTAGCCTCTTGATATTTTTGAATGACCGCTGGCACAAGATTGAAAAGGCTGTATTTATCAAAGTTAAATGTACTCCATATTGCCATATCAGGTCAGAGAGAGATTCACTGCAGCCTTGAGCGGAAACATTGTGCAACACTTCTGCCCTCCTCTGGATCTGCATGAGCATAGCATGTGTTTACATGCTGTGGGCTGACATAAACGCAGCAATAATGAATATGTCCCCTGAAGGTTGGAGTGGTAATTATCACAAAGGCAGTTTCTGTTAATCAAGTGAGCAAAAAATCACTGTTATGACTGTATTCTAAATTCATTTTTTCATGCCAAAATATACTTCCCCTGTCACAAGATCAATCCTTTTAATAGAAACTGCAAATTAGTTTTGGTTTCCGTTGGATGAATAAATACATTTTGTTGTCAGGCAGCAAAACAGTTTGTTGGGATTGTGTCAGGATCTAAACAAAGACCACATGTAAAATAAATTAGGAAGCACATATTATGATATACTGCATATGCGTGATATTTCAAATAAGCTTAAAATAGCAAACAAATAGCTCTAGGTGTGTTACAGCTAAGGACACATTATTATTCTGCTTTATTAGCCTATCTGTTCAGTTTTTATCAGTGTGACAGAGACTGTCGTCTTGCTGAAATGTTATCTATCATTCCAGGAATGGCATCACAGTTATGTAAAGGGCTGTTTTTTCTTGGAGGATGACGGGAGTATCAGCTCTCTGCAGTACCAGCTCCACATACCCCAGACAACCAGCGTCTACCTAACCATCCAGCCTCTCAGCCTCAGCCACAGACCTGGTACAGGCACTGGTTTTTATATATTACACATAAACAAAATCATGAACATGGTTTAAAAGTAATAACCCTAGAGTTGTTTATCAGAGAGTTCAGAAATAAGGGTCAGGAAGAGGGCAGCATACGTGGAGTTGGCAGGAATTCAGTAGGATTCCTTACATTAAAGTCCCATATTTTCTGCACTGTTTTCTGCACTTTCTGACACTGTTTTAGTGGCATACAAGATAGCTGCACAGTATTAATAATGACGCTGTAACATAAATAAGGCACCACTAAAGCAATTTGGTAAGAAAAGTGACTTTCCTTGTTGACCTCTGCACTGTATTTTACATCATTTGGCAGCGGGTCAGGTTTTGTAGGAGATGCGCAGGGTTATGTTTCGGCTCCATGCACAATAATTTATTAAGAGGGTGCAGTTCAGTTCATGAGATTGGAGCATACAATAAAAGATAGCAGATTGATGTAGGTGGTGAAAAGTCGCTCCCATAAATTAACTTAAGCAAAGACAGAGATAAAAGTTGACAACAGCTTTAAAAGTGTCTTTGTTGTCTTGAAATATTTTAATGTCTGACCAGAAAAGACTACACAATCATCCATGGATTCATCTGCAATTCTGCATTTTTGTTTGCGCTGTATATAACATCAAATGTTTTGTGTATGGCAGTTTTGTGTGATATATGTGGTGCTCTTTTGTTTGCTTTTTTTGCATTAAAAAATATGTTCTATAATAATCTATACAAAAGCTAAGCTTCTTTTGTTATCTTGTGTTTTTTTCCAGACAAGCCGTCCTCATGGATGACAGTGGACACGGCTCTTTTTATCACGACAGCGGGTGAAACCAAAGAGGATTCAACTTTGGTTTGTTTCACTGAGTCAAAAGACAAAGAGGTGTGTTTGTGTCTATATGATGTGTGTTTCTATGCAGTTTAAATCATTCCTAATGATGATTAATGGTAGACTTTGTTCACTAATACGGAAATAATTTTTGCGTCAAAATTTTTCCCCCAAGTATCAGTTCAAAATGTTTCTAGGTCTGTGGTGGAAGTATTCGGAACTTCTACATAAACATAAAATTTAAGAGTCAGAATCCTGAATTTTAAGATTCAGGATTAATTTATTGTCATTTCTCTGAAGATTTACATATGCAAGGAAAAATAAATTTTGGTTCTTACCAGCCTGTACAATTTTTTGTTTTTTTTAAAGTAACCAAAAAAAAAACAAGGTTTACACTGTTCATGACAAGTATAAAAACTCATAATCTGAAAAGTAAATACTAATTAAGCTGAAAAAAAAGTGTAAAATGTACAATTATGCTTCTGAGATGAAGCTGACTAGAAGTATTAAGTTGTAAAAAAAATTATATTACTCAACTTGGTGCAAATACCTCAAATTTGTACTTCAGTTCACCTAAGTAAACGTACTTTGTTACATTTAGATAGTAGCTATGGCTGATGCTATGAAATTGAAGCCTGCCTGTGCTTCTTTCCAAAATATGCTCAGTGTCCTTAACTTACATTGCTGTTGCTTTGTTCCTACAGAAGTATGTCTGGAAAGGAGAACTGAATGCTGGGACTTATTACCTGCTTCCTTTCACTAGTGGTTGCAGACTAAGGAAAAAGAGCAAACAGAGCATTTCTAATAAACCTGTGGAGCTCATCTACAAAACAGACACTGGAGAACTGGACCTCACCAGGGAGCTCAGGTAAGTGAATGTGTTTGTGTGTGTGTGTGTGTGTGTGTGTGTGTGTGTGTGTGTGTGTGTGTGTGTTTGTGTTTATTTGCCTCCCTCATACCACTATCAGTAGTACAAAACCACACCACACTGCAGAGTTTGTTTCATTAAATGTCATGGGTTTTGGTAAATTAACAAAACTTGTGACTTTGTAGATTGCATGGAGTCTTGCTGTCAGGAGTGATTTGAAAAACTCCTGTCGATCCAAGCTTGAAGTAAAGTCTGAAGCTAGTGTCTTTGCCCTGTTTTTACCACAGCAGTTAAATGAATGAATGAATGGATGGATGGAAACATGGTGGATTTTGGACAGATTTGGATGTATTTGGAAAGTCCTATATGACATTTCTCTGTGTTGTCGCCTTTGTGCCACAGGGAGGTGCTGTCTGACATCTTTGAGGTGATAGACATGGATGGAAATGGTTTGCTCAGTCTTGAGGAGTACAATTTCTTTGAGCTGAGGACCAGCGGAGAGAAATGTGACAAGGATGCCTGGGCTGTCTGCAAAGGTAATCATTCTCCTTATGGCACTCATACACAGGAGGGCAAGTGCACATTAATGTAAAAGCAATGTGAAATATAGTGCAATGCCCCAATTATGAATGTCAGGATTTGTTTTGTTGCTTGTGCAGAGAACTTTGATATGAGAAAGAACCAGCTGACACGGCAAGGCTTCATGGAGCTAAACCTGATGGAGGCCACAGAAAAAGATGGAGACCCTGCTGACCTTTGGGTCACCCTTGAAGCCATGGGCTACAACCAAATACTGGAGCTGGTAGAAGTAAGTTTCCACATTTACGCTCACCTAAGACAACCACATTTAATCAAACAGATTTCAGTCGGTTTTAATATGACATAACTTGATATAGTGCTAATCATTTTAATTTCACTTAAAACTTCAGTAAACCATGCTACACAATGACAATCAAATGAACTTAATTAACTCTTAATTAATGTTCCTCACACTTCATTTCAGTAATTAAAGACCCACATTGTTGACTGTAAAGCAGTAACTGAGAGAAATACATAGGCTTTCAATATCTCACTTAACTCCTGCTAATCGTTTGAATGAACTCCTTTCCCTCCTGCTCTGTCAGGCTTGTCCATTCCAGATTGACATCCACTGTGAAGACGCTCAGCCATCCATCCAGCCGCTCAGCATGGACTCAGGACCCAAGCTTCTGAATCAGGCCCTCCAGAAGTCCATCACATCCAGGACAGGGGCCAAAGCACTGAGGGGACAAGAGAATGTCTTCGTCTACACCTATCGAGGAGAACACAGGATCTCCTCCCTCGTAGCCAACAAGGTAGACAGCAGACTTTGTGTCTGAGTGATTACCTGCAGGTAGAGTTTAATTCTTACGCTTAGAGATGGACTATAAAATGTCATGGATGTGTAGCTGCCTTGACAGTTCATTTCAACAGTAATGACAAGAGGAGGACAGAGTGAATTTTCCCTGTTCTGTGATGATCAAATTGCCATGCATCCTGATGGCCACTAGGGGGACAAAAGTCAAACTCTGAATGAAAGCACTGTGCATTGTATGGAGAGTAGGTCTACTGTATACATAGTATCGAGTAATGATGCCTCTTTCCAGGGTTTGTATTTGCCACTCCGTCTACACTTACTGTGTGCTGAGACCGTTCAACCTGTCTGTAATTGATATGCAACCATCGTATTGATTCTCATAGCAACAGGAGCCACTCAGAAAGAATGACTGGTGATACAAAGGAACTACTGAACATGGGATTTGTATTCAGTGTACCAGGCCTTCATGAGAGTCTTGATTTGCCATTTGTTTTGTATTTTATTGACCCATTGCCTAACAGTTCAACTACAATGACACGAGCAACTTTGAGGGTTCATGAGTTGGATGTGGTTAGCCTTGTAAGCACTGACACACTGCCACCATTTAGTACATAGAGACATAATTTTTTTGTTGGGTAAGCATAATGTTATTTTTTTATTTATATTTTTTATAGTTAGGTTGAAAATTTTTAATTTCTAAAAAAATACACATAGGCGGTTGTTTTAGACTGTAGAGTTCTAGTTATACATCTTCAGTGTTTGTTTGTGTAGCTGTTGTAGCCAATTTGTGCACATTTTGTGACTTTAAGTTGAGAAAGCTGAACAGTGAAGTGACTCACATGCCTTTTGTTGCAGGCCAACCAGAAAGTGACTGTCCATGTGAACAATGAGCAGAGCAGGAACTGCTGCAGCAGCAGAGGCATGAGTGTGTTTGCTGTCGAGGTGCCAGCCCGGACTAAGATGGTACAAGGAAAACACATCCGAGACACAAAGTGAAAATGTTTCATCCCACTACATAAAAAGTTGCAGTTGTTCATTTTGAACAAAAAAAAATAGCTTTACCATAATTACAATAATAATAGGATGGTATGGCATGAATGTGCTTTGTGTTCATTAATACATAGATGTGTGTCCTGTCCTTTAGGTGTGCCAACATGTTTTGCCCATCAATGAGAAACAGGATTGGACCTACAACTGTGTGGAGACCATGCTACCCTACATGTAAAGCTGATACTATCAAGGATAAAAGCTTGCCTCTGCTAGTGCTGTGAAAAAGTAATGTAATTGGGTCACGATTATCCATGAGCTGGGCTCCAGCACTAGAATACATAATGAACAGAAGTTGTTCCAAATCCACTGGAAATATATTTGATCAAATGGATGTTGTGTGATATTGTGTTCTAACTAGGAAAAAATAACATTGCCTTGTCATTTCAACGTTAGCGGCCTTGTCCAGGACTTATCTGTGTGTTTTTTAAAACCTCACAAACTCCAAGACTAGACACTAGCAGCCCAGACCCTCTCTGCTGCTTGTGTGCAATGGTGGTGTTTCAGAAGCTCAGTGACTCTACCAAAAGTTTCATCATCAAATGGCAGCAAGAGAGGGTCACTTTAGTCATAAAGGACAGCTGGTAATGGTTGTGACTGCATTTGTTGTGCCTTTGTAAGTGATTGATGTTGTGGTTTATGTAGAGAATTGCAAAATTCCCTTCACAATTCACACTGTAAATATATACAATGCAAAGATCTGGTCTTTTAAATTGCCACCATGACACTTTTCATGCTTAATTTACCCTTTAAATGAAGGCTGTTGTCATGATGGGCTAGTAGTAAAGTATAATCATTAAAAAAAGTAACATAGTTTACTAATTTGTTAAATATGTTTAAAGTCTTATTTTAATGTATTTTTAAATATTGTATTTACATATTGTATATTGAACAGTTTTCTTTTATTTTTTTCACTTAGTGCTGATTTACCCTAACTAATATGTCTTGGTGTTGCACCTTTGAATCTATTATGCACTACATCAGCATTTCATTTAAACATGAAATGCTAAAAATTGAGGCAGACGCTCCTTTGTTTTACTGTAACTCTAAGCCTCTGTGATCAGACAGGTCATTACAGTGGATTTGTTTCTGTTTCACCTGTAACCTGGTTTTCTTTTCAGATATCCACAAAGCTCAGCAGCATTTTACAAACAAAATAAATAAACAGGCATGGAACTTACATGTACTAATGTATAATTGGGACTTTCTTCACATTGAATTAACACTATTTATGTGTATTAAAGCTGTTGAAATAGTGGTTTTATGTAACCATGATATTGAAAAAAAAAATCCTCTGACCTGTTAATTACTCACAAGAACTTACTGTGCATTCTTTTTACCTTCAAATAAAGGACTGTGCCTTCCTGCACTTACAGTGTGTCGGCCTTCATGTAATCATTGTCTGGCTATTGGTCACCGCTCTCCATAGTTTTAATACAGTATGCTGCTGTAGGGATTTTGTTCTGGCAATGGCATGCATTCCTTTGCATTGCGCTCAGGGCTAAACTTTATTTGCCCTTGGCCTTTTCAGTTGAGAAGACTCTTGACCTCCTATTTATATCTCTCAGGCCATTATTTGCCCTTTGACTTTCACTGCTGAAACAGTAGAGGCAGCTAACTAAATGTCATATGACATGTGAGAAGTATTTAATGTCCCAAGCCCATGTCTGCTTTTCCTTTCCCCACACACAGGTTTAGAAACAGTTGACTGCTCAAGGCAGTCCAGATCCAGGGTTTGTGAGCCAATTTTAATATCTGCTTTCCAAGACTGTCATTCTGCCTGTGTTTTCGTAGAGATTTGATCGTTTCTTTTTTCATGCTTCATGATTTTGAGTTCAGTCCCTTGATTTTCTTTAAAGTTTAACAATTGTGTGTAGTAACATGTATTTATAGGTAAATCAACTGAGACTAAAAAGACTAACTTTGTGAACTGATTAAAATCGTTGACTGTTAGAGCTAAGAAAAAGCTGACATTGCTTTTGTTATGCATTTTTCTGCTCAATTGCAAGAAACAGTTATATGGATATACATTCTGTGTGCGAAGCTACATGTCTTCTACAAGAATACAAACACCCTACTGGCAGGTTTAAACTTTGTTCTATTTATGATGATCAAACACACTGATGCAACAGGCAAACAGCAGTGGCCTGAAATGGACTGTTTCGTAATATTCTCTCGGTGAAATCCACTCTTTCACTCAAAGGAACATTGACATCAGGACGCTGTGCTGCTCTCTACTTTTCTTTCTTTTTTTAGCTTTTGTGAAACAGGAGTTTTGAAACCTGAAAGGTCTTTTACATTCTACAGTTCAAAGCTTACAATAGTGGGAATTTTAAAGTATGTGTTCATAATTATTAGACCTCCATTTTCAAATTTTTACGGCTCTTAAGTCAAAATGACAAAACTATAAATACACAAGCAAAGGTTTCAGTTTTTCTGGGTGCAGAAGACTTACAATCACCATTTAAACCGTAATGTTTGGAAACAAAATTTGCACTAAAAAAAGAAAAAATCAGTTAATTGGACAAATGAAGCACAAAATACATTGAAATAACACAGAGAGAGACATTCTCTCTTTTAATATTATCCGTAGATAGGCATCAGACACTAAAAAATGGTGTGGGAAGTCTTATTTGAGAAAAAGTCTACAGAAAAATTCCAAAATATTACAAAGGAGTTTTACTTACTCTGAAACACCCATTTCACAGCTCTAAAAAAAGTTACCACTGAGGAAATTATTTTAGCTTTCAAATAACAATTTGAGGTAAACAATGAAGTTATGACATTAATGTTACAAAATTACTGTATGCACCTGAAATATGTGCTTTCACAAGTTTGATCGGCTACTGCGGTGTGTTTCTGGATTTCATGGTGTTGTGGTTAAAACAAAATTTTTGCCAGACTACCCTGCACATTTTAATGCAGCCGTCCACATTGGCCCCCTGCTGCATGACTGGCCTCATTCAAATGAATGAATGAATGAGTGGGCTGTTGAATGAGGGCTGAACTCACTCTCTACCCCCATTTCCCTCACTCCTTTCACTTCTATATTACTTCTGCAAAAAAAAGTATTATCCAAGAGAGGTGAGTGGTGACTGGGGAACATGACCTCAGTGTTGGTAAAATCTTGGCTATGGCCCTGGGTAGTAATAGTTTACCATACTGCATAATGTTTGATCTATTAACTATTAATGGGTATGGCCAAGTGTAAATAAAATCCTGTTACCTATCATTTTCTCTCGAACCTACCTGTTGTTGAGTGTAAAGAAATCCTCCATGATCACCACTTGCCCTTTAAACTGAGAAGGCGGATCCATGAGGGGGGAGTTGCCCGGCGTGTACGTGCGGCTCCTCCGTCGTTGCAGTAGCCTCCTCATCGGACCATACTGCGGATCACACAGGGCGACTTTAGGTGCTCACTGGGGGTCAAACATGGTGAAAATAACGACGGTGAAGACCAAGCCCTACACGGACCAGAAACCCGGGACGAGCGGTCTGAGGAAGAGGGTGACGGTGTTTCAGCAGAACCAGCACTATGCGGAAAACTTCATCCAGAGCATTATCTCTGTCATCGAGCCTGCCGAGCGCCAGGCTGCCACTCTGGTGGTGGGAGGGGATGGGAGGTTTTTCATGAAAGACGCGATTCAGTTAATCGTCCAGATTGCTGCTGCCAATGGGGTCAGTAGAAGAAAATACAGCCCACTTTTGCTGCACACTCCTCACTGTGTTTATAACGTTAGCTTGCTAGCTGTGTTAGCTAGGAAAGCACAAACTGTCTGGTTAGCATGTCAAGCTAGCTGTCAAGTTTTGTCTACAGAACAGTTTGTATCTACACTTTGGTACACTGTGTGATTTTCTTGTAAGCATGTACAGACAAGAAGTAAACTAGTAGAGGGGGTTGAGTGACTCATTGCCCACAAGTAACGGAGGTAACGAGAGTAACGTTACACAAATAACGTAAGTAATGAACAACATGCCACGTATTTCAAAACACCTGGTACAGTAAACATGCGGTCTCAGGTGTGGTTAGCATTTGTACCATTGCAGGTTTACGGTTCAGAAGCATACCGTCGACAATTTAAGTACTGCACTGTTAAATAAAACGAGAATAAAGTTAGCCTTCAGTTACCTAACCAACGTTACATACTCATACTAGCTTTTCCCCGTTCCTCAGGCGTGATGGGGACCGGTTATGGCATTCCTGCCTCAACTTGTTATCTTTTGATATTACATACAGATCAGATTTTTCATTATCTGTTTGTAAAAAAAAAAAAAGTGGCAGAGTTCTCAAAACATCCAGAGCAGCCAGTGCACTCTCCAAGTTATGATAAGATAACAGGTGTCCATAACGGCCGTCTGGGTTTCTGTGCACGGTCTGTGATGCCAGCTTGACCGCGGTGATCTTTTGGAGAAAGTGCATGGAGAAGGCCACCGGGATATGAAACGATAACCCTTGACATTTAATGCAACATACTGACACTGAACGGAGACGTGTCTGCTTTAGCACACGAGATGAAAGCATTGAATGATGCTGAATGAATAATATTAAAAAATACGATGGTTTGGTAATGCATTGTTTTGTGAAATAAGCAAAACCGGGGTTAAGTTGCTGAAAAAGGCGGCATTGACATTGTGGCCTAACGTTGTGTTGTTTCATAATAAGCTGCGGTGAGATGTTACTGGCTGCCTTCACTGTGATGATGCTGAAAAGACTTCAGGCAGGCGGGGGCGTGACAGGCAACGTGCGGAGAGTCACGTTGCCTTGCGTATGTCTGTAACATAGATGGGAACTGCATGGTCAAATGCATCAATGAATAGTATCTCTAGTGCGTTTGCTGTTATTAAGCATTTTAGCATACTCCAACTGTCCAACTGTTTGGATAGCACGCTGTGTTTGCTATTTAAACTCAATCTGTGACTTCCTCTTGCATGAGATGACCATTGTGTCTCTTCTGCAGCCATTGCAAATTGACAGTTGGTAAATACAGGCCGGGTTCCTGCCAGTAGGTTGATCTTGCACAAAGCCGTAAGAATGTTTTTGCAATATCTCCACAAGTGGTTGATGTTAGGAAACTGTCCTTGCCAAAGGTGCACAGACATGAGCACTTCTGTCCATATGTTTTCAGTAGAAAATGCAAACCAGTGTATGTTAAAATAGGAAGTCTTTGACAGAGATATAATGTTAGTGATACAAACTGTATAAAAAAGTCATCTAGAGATACACTTGTTCTACTATTTGGTAACCTATCTGGCATTTCTTCTATTTTACTTTTTAATCTTAGATAAGGTTAACTTAGGTTAACCTTGGGTCCAGTGTGCAGAGTTTAGAGGTATCAATTTATAGAATACAGCAGAAATTCAATATAATATTCATAAATATGTTGTCATTAGTGCATAGTCACTTGAAATAACATTCATTGTGTTTTTGTTACTTTTGAATAAATCTCACAAATTTGCAAAGGGAGCAGGTTCTTTTCACAGCGTCCGCCATGTTGCAATGTCGTGTTCCTCCAGTAACCCGGAACAGATGAACTAAACACTGACTCTGGAGAGCCTTTCCCTTCTCTCTTGAGTTTGTCAGCCAATGTAGGTTCTCTGACATGCTTAGAGGGGAGAGTGAATGGAAATATATTCAGTTGCATGAATCCTAAAACCTTGGACCTTTAACTTAAAGTAATATTTTTGATTGTAAAGGAATTTATAACTTCAGAAAAGCAGTGGATGGATTAAAAGAATATAATGCAACTTCCTAGTTAAAACTGAAATAAGCAAGCAATGACATATACTGAGGTTCGGGATGATATTGTGTCAGTATCTAATTCATAGCTGCTTTTTTAATTACAGAATAAAACTGTGTCTGCAGCAGAAGTAATGATGATTTAATGTACCTGTGTTGTCATCAATGTGCAGCCCCGCGCAAGTGACCCTGGTGTGTTCATGCGCTTCAACTTGCTGAATTTGTCTGTATGTGTATGTTTGAATTAATCTGGCCAACACTGTGCATTTATGTTCCCTCTGGCAGATTGGCCATGTGGTGATTGGTCAGAATGGCATCATGTCCACCCCAGCAGTCTCCTGTGTGATCCGCAAACTTAAGGCAGTGGGTGGCATTATCCTCACAGCCAGCCACAACCCTGGAGGCCCCAATGGAGACTTTGGCATCAAATACAACATCTCCAGTGGAGGTCAGTAGTTAGCTTCAGTCATCACATTAGCTAACAAATGCATGGAACCTCTGCCTTTTATGTTACACTGCAAGCATTAAGGGGAAAAGTGCATGGAGTCATTTGAAAAACACATCATTATTGTAGTTGCAACTGTATATCTATCTATCATCGTTTCTCATCAGCCTTTTACTTTGCCTTCAGGACCTGCTCCAGAGGGCATCACTAACAAAATATTCGAGATTAGCAAAAGCCTGCAGGAGTATCAAATCTGCCCAGAACTGAAAGTAGATTTGTCCAAAATCGGCAAGCAGACCTTTGAAGTGGAAACCTTCAAGCCCTACACAGGTAAAGTGGCTTGGGAGCAGTGTCCTCATCCCACCTGTAAGACCAATAGGTGTTTCACAATTCATCATTTCTTTTATGTCAGGGTTGAAAATTTATACTATTGATATGCAATGTGGTGTCACACATTGGTTTTCTCTTAAAAAAAGGAACAAGTCATCTGGAATAATGAACAAAAGAATTCAATTTGTGATTGTGAAACATCCATGAAACTAGTTTGACCAGTACATGATGACGGTTAGCCTCCACAAGTCTTTATCTTTGCATCTTACCACTATCTTAACTTGCTCTCTGTTTCCTGTTTATTCGTTTCAGTGGAGATTGTGGACTCAGTGGAGGCCTATGCTGAGATGCTGCGGGGCATCTTTGATTTTGCTGCACTAAAGGAGCTTCTGTCTGGAGCCAATCACATTAACGTCCGTCTGGATGCTATGCACGGAGGTAGGCAACAGCACAACAACCCTCAGACTCTTAAGGAAGGCAGTAGAGATTAAACAGGACATAAAACATGAGCACTAGGTCCCTTTGTTAAAATAAACCGAGATAAGCTAAGTGTTTCATATCACATTTAAGAGTACCAGAGTTGCAAAGACGTTGCATCATTTTAATTATTTCAAGCTAAACAATATTGTACACTTGCAGTAAGCGTCCCTTTTTAAAGACTCTGTCTCTGCTTCCAGTGGTTGGTCCCTATGTGAAGAAGATAGTCTGTGAAGAGCTGGGTTCTCCTGCCAACTCAGCCGTCAACTGTGTCCCCCAGGAGGACTTTGGGGGCCACCACCCTGACCCCAACTTGACCTACGCTGCAGACCTTGTCAACACCATGAAAGGCGGAGAATATGATTTTGGAGCCGCCTTTGATGGTGATGGTGTAAGTCAACTTTATTTTTCTGGGAAGATGAGTTTTCAGCTGTTTAATCAGGCATGTGAGGGAGAAGAGAGAGCAGAGTTCTTGAACTGGATTGGAATCAATGATGTCATCTCACATAAAAAAATGAATATATCAGATTCTGGTCCATTAGATTTTTAATTCTGAGTTTATTTTTTAATAGACCAGAGTCAGTTACCAAAGTAATGGGCCTGGATCCTGAAGTGAGACTGGATCGAGCTCATTTTGACTTTGGCGCAGTATTTAATGAGGACAGTGAATGTTTTCAGTTAACTGTTCTCAAGCTTTCCTCATGAAACTTTTCATATGTACCAACTTTTAATATACAGCAGGATGGGTAATATAAAAAGAAAATGTGCTGAGATCATTAAGTCATACTTAGTTAATTTTTCAATCCTTTGAAACCGTCTGAGTGCATTATAAGACTAAAGACATGTTGTAGTTTTGAGATGCCTTTTGTGGAAAAAGTTACATTAGCCTCAACATGGAGCCAGGAGTTAAACATCATCTTAAGGATTCCATGTCCTCCACAAGGAAACCTTAGCAGGGTCCTAACTGAACTTTCTTGCTGCCAATAAAAGTACATTTACTGCAGCTCAGCAAACAATTTCTTAAATGTTACATATCCTGTAAACTCTCTGTGACTGTTGACACCTTTTGGCACCTGTTTTGTCTCTGTCTGCAGGACCGTAACATGGTGCTGGGTAAACACGGCTTCTTCGTGAACCCCTCAGACTCCGTGGCTGTCATCGCCGCCAACATCACCAGCATCCCTTACTTCCAAAAGACCGGTGTCAAAGGATTGGCCCGCAGCATGCCCACCAGTGGAGCCCTTGACAAGTAAGCACCACACAGCGTAACAGTTCTCTTAAGTTTTCATTTTTGGGTTAATTGAAAAAAGTGCTGAACTTGTATCAGTTACAGATTATTTTCCTATGTGGTTTATTGTGTGCGCCAATTTCTTCCAGTGTGGCTAAAGCTCTGCAGATGCAGCTGTACGAGACTCCAACTGGCTGGAAGTTCTTTGGAAATCTGATGGATGCTGGCAAACTTTCACTGTGTGGAGAGGAGAGCTTCGGCACAGGTGAGCGAATGGCATTATATTAAGTTGCCAGAACTCAATTAAATGAAAGCAGCCCCCGTCAGCCTCCCCCTCTTTTCTCCCTCTGCTAACCGACCAGGCTCGGATCACATCCGAGAGAAGGACGGCTTGTGGGCCGTGCTTGCATGGTTGTCAATCTTAGCCAACAGAAAACAGAGCGTGGAAGAGATCATGAAGGATCACTGGCAGAAGTTTGGCAGGAACTTCTTCACCAGGTCAGAAATGATGGCTGTAAAATAGTTTATGAAATGTGAGCTTTAGTCCCAGAAGACCAGTATTTCGAGGTGCCAGTAATAAGAATGTTTTTTATCCTGCTGGGGAAATACAGTGATGCCAGTTGCTCAAATGGTACTATAGAGCCTTCTAGTGGCAACTAAGTGAACTGCAACACGTAAAAGCCTCTGTTTGTAAAAATATCAGGTTATTCTGAGATAATTGTGACCAAATCATCAATTTGTCAAATTTTGAAAAATATCAGAATCTTGGCCTTGAAGTTTTCTCTCAGATATCTTAAATACTATTTTAAATAAAAATCACCAAATGTCTGCTGCCAGTTCTGCACCAGAATATATTTTTGCACCAACTAAGTTCAATTTAACATCCAGGTACGACTATGAGGAGGTCGACTCAGATGCTGCCAACAAGATGATTAAGGATCTTGAGACAGCGATGTTCGACCCGGCTTTCAAAGGGAAGAAGTTCTCCTCTGGGGATAAGACCTATGAGGTGGCCATCTCTGATAACTTTGCCTACACAGACCCTGTGGACGGGAGTGTGTCGAAAAACCAGGTGAGAGGCTGCATATGCAGAGCAGAGCCCTTTAAAAATTTATTCTGTGATCTGTATACACTTACATATGAATAAAACAGAGCTTCAGTGCAAAACTTGGGATAAGTTATTTAGAAATTGACTTATTCCAATATGAAAGCAATCGTTTCAGCCCTAAGCACTATTTAAAAATTACAGTTTTTTCAAAAAATATGACATCAACATTATTCAACTCAAAATGGACCTAAATGTACAAAATGTAACATTTACACATCAATATGTCTGGAAACAAACATGTCCTTGCTATTTTTTTGTTGAGTGGTGTTCTTACATCATCTCAAATGCTCAAACCCAGAGAAATCTGTTTATTCAAGGTAATGGTGCGTTTAGGCCTGATGTTAACATCTGGCCCAACACGTCAGAGAGTGAGGAAGGAAGTCGGTTGACATGTTTAAAGGAAACATGAACGAAAACTTAATACATCACCTCAAATAGAACATTTCTGCTTGACTTGGTCAGGTAGATTTCCAAATGCAGTAGTGACTGTTTAAGAACAAATTAAACAAATCCCATGATGCCGTGTTACTTCATGTCATCAAGCCAAGTCTTTTGTTTTTATTGTCTTCATTGAGTGACCTTTAGCACAGAAATGACATTTTGCACCTTTAAAATATAATAAAGTCAAGTGGAGGAGGTCACAGTCAATGAATCACTACAGCACCAGCATGTGCTGGTTTTCTGCACCTCAAACACGACCTCCACACATGTTACACTTACTGTATGTTTCATGGATTGTACGTTTTATTTGATCATAACCACTTTCTCGTTTTTTGGGGGTTTTTTTGTTTTTTTCTCTCAGGGTCTCAGGATCATCTTCTCTGATGGTTCCAGGATTATTTTCCGTCTCAGCGGTACCGGCAGCGCTGGAGCAACCATCAGACTTTACATAGACAGCTATGAGAAGGACCCTCAAAAGATTTACCAAGACCCGCAGGTCAGTACAACAAGGAATCATTTCAGCCAGCTAGAATCAGTCAGAGAAAGACTAGACAGTGAAGTCATCAGACAGACAAAATAAACATTCTTGGAACTTGCAGCAGATTCTCCTTTCTTTCGAATATTTTATGTCGAATCACAGAAAGAAAAGTGAAAGAATAGCATGAATGTAGTCTTCTCATGTAGGTTACTGCAGTCAGAGGTGAGCAAACATGGGCCCCAAAGCCCCTCAGGCTGACCACAATGAAGTGTAACCTGCGGGACAGCCAGCGTGCATTGGGCTGAACTCTCCAAAAACAAGTTCCAGAGCTCGTATTCAACATGGGAGATGATGGAGATGTTTGGCCTCGTCCTGAGTTATGGCAGCTTATCAGAGCCAGTATGAGGAGAGGGGAACGTAGCACAAGGGAAAAATAAAGAGAGAGTTCCAACTAGACACTTCATAAAGCCGTTTTGACTGGTGTGGACAGGGAGGTGATGTAGAACAAGAAAGTGAGACAAGACTCAAAAAAAAAGTGAGTGAAAGTTCTGCTCAGGCGCTCTATCTTCTTTGGTGCTAACACACACCTTGAATGAACGGATAAACAGAACCACATTGCCTCAGGATTTTACTTGACAGATAGATGGCCGGTGGGTTAATGGTTCAGTTGGCTGACTTTTGGTAGGTTTGATTTATACACCAAGAGTGTTGACTGTAGATATAAAACGTTTGAAAAAGAAAGAGAAATACACTTTGCAACAAACATTTCACATTTCTGCCAACAGCAGCTGTTTTTTTAATCCACAATATTCAACTTTTTCCCCTTTTGCTTTGGTCTGTGACATATGTTCATTTTATAATGTGAAGTCCTGTAATGTAAAGCTTCTTAAGGTTGAAAATAACTATATAACTATAAAACCATAAATCGTTTGATTTTGATAGATCTTAGCAAAGGGAGTCAACATTTTTCCTCCATCCTCCTTCGGATATGACATCATATAAAGTATCTGACTAAGACTCTTCATTTAGATTTCTTTCACATTAGTTGGATAGTTTGGCTCTTTTAAAGCACACTGTGTTTTCTTGCTACACAAGAAGATCATTACATCTCTCATTGTAGGGAAATATGAAGCTGTAGCCAGCAGCTTTTTATCTGAGCTTAGTATAAAGACTGGAAACAGGTAAACAGCTTAACTGCCGTCATCTTCAAAGCTCTCTTATCAGCAAGTTTTTGATTTTGATTGTTTTAATTTGTACAAACCAATCGTGATCAATGATTAAGTTTAAGAGCGTCATGTTGTGCTTTTAAAGTGTGCGTACACTTTTTTTTCTTGTTGAGTGCAGCTTTAAATCACTGTTCCCAGCCAAGAAATGGTTTGATTATTAGATGAACTAAACAAGAAAAGTTACTTATTAAGCCACTATGTGCTGAAAGTTGTTTTTTGTAATCTTTAGACGGAGTCTGGTGTTAGAAAGTGCATAAGAGGATGTGCATAAACTCACGGTCTTTGCGTCGGTGCTGTCTCTCTGTGCAGGTGATGCTGGCCCCTCTGGTAGACATCGCCCTGAAGGTCTCTCAGCTTCAAGAGAGAACTGGACGCACTGGCCCCACTGTGATCACATGATTCCTCTGCCACACTGCCTCCACTCACCCACAGCAACAGGATACCTCCACTCTCACAGGGGGTGAAGCTGCCATCAAATGCTGTCTAGGCTTCATCTCTATGACGCTCTTACAAACAGAGCTGGATGAATAACTGAAACTCAACATGCAGGTTGACTACCAGAAAATACACAAGAGGCTCATGATTTATCTCAGAGTTACACACTGCCGCATTGTTTAGTGTTAGACTACAATGAGTAGCCTCCTAAAACAATGGACAAAATCAGCTTTTGTCTTAACACTTTGATTTCAGGAGACCTGCCGACATTGACACGTCTTCATCCAAACTTATAAAAAAGATTAAGCATTAGAGATAAGACGTTTTGTCACATTAGTGACATATTGTACTAATATGAGGAAAACAAAATGTTAAGATTCAAAAGTACACTGTAAAACTTTAAATGTGAGGTATAAAAAAATGCCTTGTGTAATTTCTGGAATCATGTTTAACCATGTCTTCCTGAATCATGTCATCAAATGGAGAAACTGACCTAAGATCAGCAATTTAGGGCAACCTCACCCCCACATCTCTGTTACTGACCTGGTGCCTCCCCCTTCCTCTGCTCTCCAAAACCACCAAAACAGCCTCTCAGCCTGAACCATGAGCCGCAGCTGTAGCCTTGAGAACCAACACATCCACCATTAAATAAAATAATATGACATTAAGAAGTACTCTGGTCATGTTTTAAATTTCTTTTTTTGTTTTCTGTTTTTATTTCTGGTCGCGCAGAAATCAAAATGTTTATATATTAAATAATTCACAAGCAGATGTCTGTCATAGACACTCAAACACTCATTACTCCTTTGTATTTATAAACACCTCTCCTACAAGAAACCAGCTAATGCTCGTCTAAGTGTTCGAGCCAGCTCTAATTGCCTTAGCAGACCTGCGTCTCTCACAAGACACACTGAAACAAGAGTGTGTGGGCTTGTATTAATGATAGCTTCTTCTCGGCCAGGAAATTATTCTAGATAAACGCAGAGATCCTGTCCTGCAGCGTGTGAGCCAAGTCGTCGGACAAGCCTCCAGGATAAAGCACTTTGAAAAAGTCGATGCCTCTCCAAAGACATTCCTGAGGCAAGCAGAAGAGCAAAAACTGATGAATTCTCCCTCTCTCCCTCTCTCCCTCGCAAGTCCTCTCGTGTAATGAGATAGTCACTGTAATCCTGATTAACGATAAGAGTTATAAAGTATCAGGAGAGCTGGGGATCCCACAGGCTCTATCTGAAGACAAACACATTAAAATGCTTTTTTTAAATGCTTTGAAATGTAGTTTTTCTCCCACATGGGCACGATGTGAATGATGTTCAAAGCAGCTCAGACTGCTTGAGACTCAACAGGTACTGGATTGGTGTCAGCTTTTGGCTCACACAACTACCATATCTGGATGGGAATTGGCTCCAATTTAGTTAATAGGAGCGAGGGTGGAAAATCAGGTGCACCCATGCACAGCACAGAGAACGCTCCGTGTTTCTCTCAGACCATGAAAGGGAAAATTGGCCTCAATCATATATGACACATTTCCGGCAATTTCTGTCATGTATGTCAGTGTTTTTCTTCCTGACCAAGACAATCAGCTCTACCTGTTAACTCTGACCGCCCCCCTCCCCTATGAAAACGCATGGCAAATAGGTCCTGAGGTAGAACTAATTGACTGTTCAAGTTGTATTTTCTCGCAGATGTTTTAAAAGTTTGATGTGTGACGAACTTCCTCTCTGCATTTCACCTTTCCTGCAATTTTACTGATACAAGCATTGAGACACATTTCGAAATGGAATTGTCGACTATCAGGAGCTTAATCCGATTGCATGTTTTATCTGTGTTTATCTTAAGATAGTGGGTAGGGCTTTTTAAGGCCTGTTGCTGGTCTTCAAAGGTACACTCTGGGGCATTTTCGATGCTTAACTGCTCTAAACAGTTCCTCTCTATTCCCAAAAGAGTCACAATAACAGGGTGGAAACTTTTTCATGCTGCATTGTTCTGATCCCGTCAGGCTGACACAGTGCAATGCATAATGTGTTCCTCTTGTGCCGTTCGTAATGGCTTACAGGCTGTATTTGGATTGGCTGTCATTACATCAGGTAATCACAATAAGGCTTACATTAAGCTGGCCCGGTTTGCAGCTATTAGATGTCCAAACGGCTTTCTCTGGAGCTGGCAGCGAGCCTTGTGTTTTGAGAGCGGCCTGTTCATTGCTCTCCTTCAAAAAGAGGGCAACATGGCAGACAAAGACATCATTCTCAACGTCTTCAAATAAGGATGGAGAAAAACTGCGGCTGTGTGCCGTGTAATCAGGTTTTACTCATCTGGTTCTTGTGGTTCTTTCTGTTAGTCTTTTTCTTCGCTTATAAGCAATTTTCTGTGTCAAGTGATACAGTATTAAAGTTGGGAAAAGTGAAACTTCCATAACACCTGAGTATATTAAATAATTTGATCCCAGTCTGTCTCTTCTAAAGTTAATAATTAAGTCATTTAATGTCATCATTCAAAAAACTTTAATGGACGTAATTTTATAGGGTGTTTTATTTTTCCTAACACTGCCAACAACTAAAGTAGGCTTCCTGTTTTAGCAGGATTATAATATTCTCTTCAAAGTTATGATGGTTGTCATGGTTGAGGTAAACCTTCTGTGGGCCTTGGGGAAAGAATGAGCTGTTGGGGCTGTTGCTTCTCCCATTGTGCAGAGTTTTCCTTGGCTGTAATATCAAATGGCTCCAAGTTCTCCCAGATTTGCAAATAAGCAAATTTATTCGGGACTATATATGATGTTAGCACAGTATCAGCTGCAGTAATAAAGCTCTTTAAACTACTTATTTACATAGGGCCCTTCTTAAAAATTGTTAAAGGAGGCCATTCTTAAGCTCCCTAACATGTTTATATTGTGCTTTAGTGGTGCATATTGCCAAACGAAGTTACAATTTACAAATTATCTGTAAACTCAAATCATTAACCTCGTGGCTGGAACACTGAGGGTCCAAAGCCTCAGGGCTAACTGCTAGCCATGATGGTAACATCTGTTCTTCGATGAGATCCAAAGCCATAATTCTGAATCCTCACATTCCTAATTTTATATCATTATCAAGTTGAGAAATATACACATTGTCACACCTGTATGACCCATTACCAGTTTATTAACACAGGAAGTACTTAGCTGTATTGATCTCAGCTTATTTAAAGATACCTTTTACAAACTCTAAAGCCATTCTGAGATTTGCAACTGGTATGTGTCACATGTTGGAACTGAAATCCTAAACAGGGCGCTAGACATCATCATCATCATCATCATCAGGTTGCCTTGGAAACAACAAAGATCACTGAAACCATCCAGAGTCGAGGCCTCACAGTGATGCCACCACCTTCATCACAAACCCAACTGAAGGGATAAAAGAACGTCTCTAGATGCTTCCTGGATGCACCAGCAGCCAGCTAGATAGGGAAAAATGTAAGTAAGTCAACTCTGGATTTTTTGAAAGGCATATTCCTTCTTTTTTGTTGGAGAGGTAGCAGCCTCTCCACCTCCAGCCCTTGTACCAAGCCATGACCGAGCAGTGAAAAGACAGAGCCGATGACAGCCAGCCCAACTGTCTCTCAGTAGAACACAAAACTCTAAAGCTTTCCACCCAAAAAATTTGGAGAATGAAAATGCTCAGTAAATATAATGTAATTACTATGTTTGAAATAACAAAATTCCTCCAAAATGTCTACTCGTGCTTCTACTGCACATGAAACACGCAAGTTAGACATCCTAATTACCATACCAGCAAATGTCAAGTTAAAAATTACACAATCTGCTTGCATTCCATGTGCTGTTCATAAACTTAATCAATGTTAAACCCGAAGCTTAAGGACAGGGAATTTGAACACGTCTGACAATCCCAAAACCTCTGTCAGCAATAGATGTCGGGGATCCACATGAGTCATGACCATCTTAACACTTTCAATTTTCTGGGTCTGGAGCCGAAGCGTACAGGATGATGTGTGAGGCCATAAAAACTGTTCAGCTATGGGACGAGATGAGTTGGAACGTTTCTGACCACAGGGTTGAACCAAGACGTGTGGAGAGGAGGTTGGCTTGTGTCTGCAGGCTCCTCCTTACTGTCTCATCCATTCTTATTTTGGCTCTCAGTCAGAAGACATATATGCCAGGAAACACAACAGTACTATGGCTCATTGTGCTCTGAAGTGTGTGTTTGATGGAGAGACTATTTTGACCTTTTCTAGGATTTGATATGAAAGATAAAGTGGATACTGAAACTTTATACTACACCGAAAAACTCCAAATATGAAGGTTTTATTTTTTTATTGTAGGAAACAGTGCATCTTATGCCTCTTTGAGCTTGTTTTAATCCTACTGATTTAAACCTAAATCAGACCATTTTGTTAAACAACAACAAAAAAGTCTTTCTCTCGTCACTTTCCCCATCCCTGCTCCATATGTGCTGCACTGGAAACACAAACAAAAGAAGGGAAATCAAACCCAGTGAAATACCGTATGTTACATGTGTTCAACTGCAAGCAATTACTGTTCTGAGAAAGAATACAAATTTGCCTGAGCATCATTGTGTTGCGTTTACCAGTTTTCTTGAAAAAGGTTTCTGGAAGGTTTTTTTGAAAATGCTCAAATCTCAGGAAATTACTGTCTCTGTTTTTAGTTCTGTAAAACCATGTCTGTAACACATGAGGGCTGCCTGTTTGTAGTTTAGGTGGGTAGGTAGAAGGTTTCTTTCCTTTCTGCTGAGAGACTAAAGAATCAGCCTGGAAAAGCTTGTGTGTGAAATTTGTTGCGTATAAGCTTTGACTTTATTCCAAAAATCCTCTTGAGAATAAAGTAAAAAGTGCAACTAGCATTTAAAAAGTAAGTCGATACAAAAAATCCAACAGCTCGCACAGAGTTAAACTCTGGGATGTAAAGGGCACAGGGAGGTCAGCACTGTCTGTCAGCAATTTTTTTATGTCTAATCAGGGATGGAAACAGTCTCAACTTATCCGTTGATTAAAGAATGCAGAAAATGCATATTTTCAAAATCATATTTTCAGATGAAGGCAAAGAAAATCATGATTGACGCAAACCTCATTTGAGTCATCTGAGGATGTGAAAGAAACGAGACAGGGGGAAAAGTTTTTGGAGAAACGTAACGAATACTTGCGCGGCAGATAATTTGGAAAGGCCATCATCACTCTCATCCTTTCATTTTCTTTCATTGGCTCAGACATCTTTGCCAGCTTTGTAACAAAGGGCCTCCCTGTCCATGTGCTGTGGCCGCCGCAGAGAGCCTCGGGGATCTGCTCTTCAAAGAGACCTTCAAACCCCCTAATCCACTCCACCATGAAAGTTAGATGACTTTCACCATGCATGGTTGCAATTTTAATAATCATATCCTACTTTAGGCAAAATGAAGTCGATAGACATCAAGGAAGAAAAATAGGCCAGTGTCAGAAATAATCTCGCTACTTGATCGGCCCAGTGGTGAGGTCTTCCCTTCCACTCCTCTGAAGGTCCTTATTACAGACACAAGCAGCTAAACACAGCTTAGGTTAAATTCATTTGGCTGCTTAAACTGCAAATTTAAAAAGGGTGCCTCAGTGAGAAGCACAGCTGACATATGATGTGCATCACATCACACATTCCTCCCAAACTGCAATCAGTCATGGCCGATTTCATTTGGTTTGACAGTTATTTAGAGTTATTTTTATTTGAATCTGCTCTCCACGTGATACCACAAGCTCACAAAAGCCCTTTGTTATGGTGATTGAAATGTTATGTGAAATCATGCGCATGCCACGTCTGCACATGCCGCCTTACACACTTTTAATGTGCCCTCTCTTTCTGCGGTCCAGAAGAAGCCCACCGAAAATGGGCGCCGTAATCACTTGAAGTCCTTGAGGTTGCAGAAGGCAGTTTGAAGAGAGTAGAGCTCAGAGTGTAAATAGTCCGTAGTGGGCACATTTTACGTGAAATTCAGTTAAACAAAAATGGAGTATGTTTTAAAGAACCGATCTTTACGAAGTCTTGCATGAAAAAAAAAAGATGTTCGATCTGTATTATGTTCAGTCATCATTAGAAAATGCACTGCAGTCTGTGTTTACATGCTGGACAGCTTGAATTGAGCGCAGCCCTGGTTTTGATCTGAGCTTTGGCAGCTATTGCAACTTGCTGCTTTGTATCCCTCAACCCTCATAATCACCACAGTCTTAATTTCCTCAACCACTCATGTAAACGGTGGACCGGGGACACTGCAGAGATGTGTTGACATATAATATGCAGTGATACAAGAATTTCTTGAAACAAGACAGAAGCATGTTGACTATAACTTAGAAAAATTTAAGGCTTATGCCCCCCTCCAAAGCACATTAGAACACACCCTTGTCCCATCTGGGGTTATGCAGGAAACTTGCACAGCGTTATCTTAAAGCTCATCTCTCCAGGGATGACTCTGGGGGGGAAGAAGGGAAGGAAGAGTTTGATCATTAGGAGTACAGGACATGTACCACGTCCTGGACCTCTGGGCCCAACACGGAGCAAGAATAACAGTGGCAAAGCCCTGACACTCATGAGCAGCCTGTTACACCGTCTCTCATTCCTAAATCGAAAATAATCCAGTCTGGAGCATTATTCATTCATGCTATTTCTGTATTCTACAACTGTTAAATCCCGGCATACTACAAAGAGGATGATATTTCCCTCTAATGAGCAAGGGGTAGGTCACAATATGGGAGAACCGGAGATGCAAAATTGCTACCATTCTTTTCCTGCCCCAGATATGCCTGTATTAGTCTTTCAAAGTGCTCTGTGTGTGTGTGCGCAGACACACACATGCAAAGAAAAAGTACGTGTCAAAATCCACAAGGGAGCAGCGCAAAATGAAACAAGGTGTGCAGTGCTAGAGGAAAAGGTGAATTGGGTTAATAATGCTGCAAGGCTCTGGAATTAATAATTGTATAAAGGAGTGTGTTGTGTAGTGTGTGTGTGTGTGTGTGTGTGTGTGCATGTAGCTGTTAACATGTCTGCAGACATGACTGTTCAAAGCACAGACACACTTATTCTCCTCTCTTTACATTCACCCTTTTCCTTCAGCTGTCTCTGTACAAGTTATTCTGTGTGGATAGAAATAACATAAAGTTCCCTGATTTAAACTTGGATATAGATTTATCATGGTGGGAATATTTATCAAGTTATTGTAAGAAAGGTAGGTCTACATGCTGAAGTCACACCCACCACATGGGATCATCAAATCAGCTCCAGATGGATCATTATGAGATAATCCAGAGAAAGAAACACAGCTCAGTTTTGTATTTTAGTCAGATAAAAGTGTGTGTAGTTGATAGCAGACCTATTTTTAAAAGCTTGGCTCAAGCAGTCACAGGTAGCAGAATAAACGGATGACTCGTTTCAGTGTTGTTCAACAAACCAGATACTGAAGTTTGTGGTAAAATGTAGAGTGATGTAAGGTGATCTGACAGTGAGAATGATCACTCCCTCATAGTAAAACTTCACGATTCACTAAAAGTGAAGTTGTACTACGATAAATGATGTACTGTACTCTTTGAGCTAACCCTATATAGGAGGATTCTCAGAAATAGCATTAGCGCAATAAGCTACATGTTTAGAGCCACTCTAAATTGACTATTCACATTCCCTGAATTCTTTATTGGTATAACGTGATTTTTTTTCACGAGAGAATATTTTCCTCCTCGTAAATACTCGACCTCGTGAATTATGTGTGCCGGAGTCAGGCCAAACAAAGTGGCTGCTTAGTGCCCCTCAGCCTGCAGGGGACCGAGGGGTTTTGGGTTATTTCATTCATACAGGGGCTACATAACAAAATCTTATGTCACGTCAAATGTCAAAATGTTTGTTTTTGTCATACTTTTTGGTCATGTGCTCTCATTCCCTAAAGTTTGCAAACATTCTAGGTCAGTTTTTTTTTATCATATTTGTCTTTAAGTCATTTTAATTTTCAGAATTTGTAGTTAATCTTTGCTCTGAATAGCTGCACAGTTGGCACATAGGTGCTTAAGTTGACTATTACTTGAGCTACATAGAGAGAGACTGAGAGTTCATTCTTGAGCTCAAACACAGTAGTTGGCAGAACAGTCGAACCTTAATGTGTTTTTTTCCTGTTATGGTGTCAATAAAACCAAAATAGCCAGAGCGCAAAACTAAAAATATTTAGGTATTTGTATTAATGAAAACTTTCTTTTATAGTCAATATTCGAATAATGTCATCAAAGCTCAGATTTAGAAACAAATCCTGTTCTCATTTATTTATGAGAAAACAATATCTTAAAGGAGTTTTCTCAGTGTATTGGATTACTGGGATGTTATTTATGAGCAGGAGGCCAGCTTTGCTCTATAACTCGACGCAGTACATCACTCTGTACGAAGGTTCATAACTGGAGATAGTGAAGGGACACACTGTTGCCTGCTTTACCAAAACTGGTTTGCCTTCACTGTCAATGAAGAAAGCACACTTGTAATTGTTGGTAAAGGTATTTTATCTCTCAGCCCTGCTCTGTGTGGATGTTGGTAGCTTCTGTATCTGCTCACAGACATGAATCACCCCGCAGGAGCCAAACATTCATTCAAAATAACAAGACTTGCCTTCTGTTACTGCGCACCACATCCTTGAAATCTGCTTTAAAAGAACTTTTAAGTTCACCTCATTAATGATGAGACAACTCTGAGGATTCATTGAAATTCTACCAATTTTAATTTTCAGTGCTATTAAACTTTAAATTGTTTCTATTGATTAATTTATTATTATTATTATTATCAATTTCTGCACTTTTACTTGTTAAGAGGTCGATTTGATCTGGTTTAATTTTTTAATTCTTTTATTTCTCCTTCCTAGCTTCCTCTGATTAGTTTGTGTACATTCCCACTCTGCATGTTTGTACACTGCACCGCTGAATAGGTGTCCTACCTAAATGTGTATTCCAAAAAACACATTCACATGATCAAATAAAGGACGATGATGATGATGATTCATCAGCTTTCTGAAGCTCGCAATTTTATCACACGACCTTCATTTACAAATATCGCTGTAAATGTACACTTTCACGTTTTGATTCTCCTGCTTCCGAACTCCAAATTTCTCCCACTTTCAATTGAACTAGATTCTCAGATACTACCCTGCCCTCTGACAGTTCCTTTAGAGAACACACGGTGGCGACACGTGGCTAATCAGAGCCATGTGGCTGCTGTGGGTTACAAGCTTCCCAGTTTAGTTTGGAGGAAGGACTGCGCTCAGTTGGACAGTGTGTGTGTGGGGAAAGTGAGCTGGGCTCCAGCGAGGAGGAAAGAGACAGAAACCAGGAGAACCGGTAACAACTTTCTTCCAGACTCTCTCACTTTTATTTTATTTTAATTTTTTCTTACCGAGAAGGTGTTTTTTTTTTTTTTGGAGGAGCGATTTGACCGAGCAGCGGAGAGCAGCGCGCACGCGACTCAGGCACTGTGATTTGACTTTTTTTCCCCCTTTTTACTGTTGCTGGAAATTAAATTTTTTTTTTTGAGTGTTAGTGGATGTGAAAAAGCGGACGGTGGTTTAACACACACAGAGCCGGAGGAATGTATCCAAGTCGGGCAGCGGCGAGTCAGCGTCTCTGGAGATGTCCAGCCTGCGCTCTCTGGATCGCCCTGCTCCTCCAAAGTGTCCTGGACCTGAGCGCGTCTGGTGAGTCTCACAAAAAAAAAAACTTTTCCCTTCCCCCGGTAATCGTTCCTGTTCTTCTCCCCCTCTCTGCTCCTCTGCTGGCTTTCCTCACTCCGCGGGTCTTCCTGACACGCGTGAATTCAACGATGTAATCCGTCAACCTTGACGAAAAAGAAAAATCTCTTGTGGGACTTTAGAATCACTCTCGCACTTTAAAAGACAATTTAAATCATTCATCGGTGTGTTCATTTGTGGTTTTTCTGCCATTTTTCGCTCCTGAAATCGTCTCCCGAACTGTTGTTCCATCCATTTAAAGCAGCGCTGTTTGCCGTCATCCAGCCTCCTCTCTCATGTAAATGATCTTTGGCTTTTAGATTGTTGTTTCTATTGTCATTCTGAAGCCTCTGCACGGGGAGAGACTTGATTCCATCGGCAGACAATGAGGGGGAAGGGGGGGTGGGGGGGGCTCTCGACCGGTCAGCTGGATAGCCATTGTCTCCACGCTCCATAATTTAAGCCAGTATAAAGATAAGAGATGCATAAAGTCTTAATTCTAACGCAAACAGTCGTCAGCCGCTCAGGTTTGACTGATGGTGAGAGAGAGAGTGGTGGCGGTGAGATGAGGATGAATGGTCAACTTTTGGAAAACAGGCCAGGCTGTGGCCTCCTGGAAACAATGCTGCAATTTGTCTGAATTGCCTGTTACAAAACAAACACTGAAATAAATCAGCTTTTGTCTGTTCACTGCGTCAAAAAAAAAAGAGTTTTTAGGGTTTATTTTCCCACTGAAAACGGCTAAATGTGTGTGATATAAGGGTGGACGGATGGTGTATGCAATAGAAGTATGATTAAACTGAGACTGAATTCAATCTGAATTGTTTATGAAGCCCCTCCTGGAAAGAATTTAGTTTTTTTTTTCTTGTCTCTATCTCTGAGTGTATAGTCAGTATAAAACAATCCTCCCATCCCAGATGGGTAGTGATGAATTACCTCTGGAAGGTTTTTGTGGTTTGTTTGGATTATCTCTGTCCTCCTTAAATGCTTTTTCGCAGTTATTTACAATGTAGGTGAACAGTATATGCTGTGCTGAACATAAGGCGCTCTGCTGTGGCCCTTCTCCTGCCATTTCTTCTTCTTCTTCTCTGTCTTTCACTCTTGCTCATTGCGAGCGAGGAATGTTAATCCAAATTACTTAACTGGATGAGTTAACTATAACTTCTTCAAATAGGACTTCTGGATAGAAAATAAAGTGAAGGAGAAAGAGCCTCTGCTTCTGCAGCTGCATCATATTTAGAAATAGACAAGTGAAACGTCTGCATCTCTTAGCCGCACAGTTTATGGGCAAAATCTGCAATTTCATTTGCTAATACCGTTATTCATGAAGCGAAACTGATTTGCTTTTGCATTCCCTTCACTGCTGGAAACCATAAAACTACGAAAAGACTTCAGCTGCTGTGTCTCGGTGATGATCTGCAGCTGTTCCGAGTAATAACTTTGATAACTTTTTCTGCAAATCCATATAATCACAGCTTCTCTGTAGCCTTAAACAGTTATGGACAAGAAGATAACGCCCACTGCCAAAGAAGCAGCTCCAGAATATGTTTGCAGATGATATCTCTGGGAATCCTGTCTGTCCTCTGGCTCACTGTAACGGGAACGATCAGAGAGGAACAACAGTGCGGTTCAACCGTGATCAAAACGTGAAGAGAAGAGAGCAGCACCCTGTGATCAGTGGCCGCTGGGTATAACATGTATTGTGCGAGGAACCGAGCAAACGTGAACAAAAAAAAACCTGAGAGGCGCGGCCGTTTATCTCTGTTTGCTGCTGTCTGGTTTACTAGTCAGTCTGTGAGCTTCCAGTCAGAGGTCAGAGGTCACTGCTCTGTCACTGTGCTTTAAATGCCAGCATTTCCAGGAACAGTCATTTAATGGTAAACCTGACAAAGGATGCATATGTCAACAATAAAAACGTATATGCATGCATGCGTGTGTGGTATATGTACTTGAGGAATCTGTGTGTAGTCTCAGCTGCTTACTGCACATCTTTCTACACCTGCATGCTCTTAGAATTCTGATTAGCATAATCAGGGCGAAAAAAGAAAAAAAGGAAATTTAATCAGGGGATATGAACTTGTATTTGTCTGATTACTCCAAAACCTACTTTTACTCCAAGTTTATATGCACTCTTGTCTGCCCTCGGATTTTTCCCTCGCTTTGCCAAAAACAGCTCAGGCATCAAGATCAGCCCTGTAGGTGCTAATCTAAACAAGGAATCATGTAGAGCAGATCATGAGATTTTATTCTCATGGGCATTGCTCCACTTGCAAATTACAACTGTCCTCCTTTCAGAGGTTTCTTCCATGCATTTGCGCTCGATTGGTTGCCATGACCTAGTAATTTTTTTCCCTAGCTAGCCTTGCCAACTGGGTTTTTTTTTTTCTTAATCAGCTCACCTGAAATTGAACCCAGGTTTTGCAGCTCGGAAAAAATCAGATTTCTTCAAAATCACAAGTGCAAGTGAACGCACCTTTTTGTTTAGACATAAGATGAGCGCAGCATCTTTCTAAAGCATTTACTGTCACTCCATCTTTCAGCTCGTGCCCTTTAGCTCCAAAAGTAATATTATGTGACATGTTCATAAAAATAAATTGACAACGGTGTTTTCCAGCTGCATAAACTGTGTAATGTCTCTGAACATAGGACATTCACCTCTGAACATAAAAGGTCCTGTGCAGGGCAACGAGTATGTGAAATCTGTTTAAAGTTGCATTTAGCCTTTTAATAACACTCAGGAAGGCTATAAATCATGCTGGGTGGAACTGCCTCAGTGCAGTTTTCAACAGGACACACTGTTGACACTAAAGGCACTTCAACCCTGGAAAAAATCCTCGGTCCCACAGGCTAAGTGTGTAGGAGCACGTCCTGCTCTCCCTGCTACTGAGATGTCTATCTGTACTGTTATTTCTTCTGGTATTTTCTTCATCTCATATCAAGGGGGCTGTTTATAAGGAGGTGAAAGAGATGTCAGAGTTTATGCTCCACTTTATTCATGCCTCCTTGCAAGAACTGTGCAAATCAGCCACTCCCTTTAGTTTTCTTTTTCTTTTTTTTATCATCGCAATTTGGCCATAATTTTCTCCTTTATATGTGACCATACGAAGTTTATCCATATTTTACACAGATGATCTTGGAAATGTTGGGCTCCATCGTTTTGAGTGGTACATCTCTTATAGATAAATGACTGCTGTGTTTAAAAACTCCAACTCCCACTCTGCACAGTGCACACTACACTCACTCAGGCATCAAGAGGCATGCATCCCTAAAAAGCTTTTAGCAGACACAGAAGAATGTGTCAGGAACCGTATGTGTGAAACAGATGTATGGTCTTCATATCAGTGGGAGGGAGGGGGGTAGAGTTTTGAATCTATTTATTTATTTATTTTCTTGTCCTGACACTCGGGCTTCATTTTGGGGGGCGTGTGAAATGGGAAGAGAGTCATGGAGATTAATTTAATCAGCCCATAAGCCATAAATCATACACTCTGACTCTGTTTTATGTTACTAATTTAAAACATTGGTGTGTAAACGACGTCGTGCACTGGCAATTACCTACTTCCCACTCCTTATTAAGCACATGTGTTTGTAAAGGCCCACAGTGCCACGGGGCAAACTGTTTGGAGAACACTGCGCGCTAATTGTTTAAGTGATGTGCAGCCAACGGGCGATCAGCTTTATCAAGATGTCACATAAGTAATGTTCAGTGTGTGTTTTTTTTTTCTGAATTTTGAAGAGTTTTTCATCACTCTCTGAGAGCAGGACTACTTCATTGATCGCTGCAGATTTGAAAAGATTTCATGCTCCCTCAGGATGTGTAATGCCAGTAAATGGTACAGTTGTTTTCTATTGAGTTGCATGCTGGAATGTCCTGAAAAATATGTCGTCACTGCTCGGTTGACGGAGGAATTTTTTGAAGAAGAGCCAGATTTAGCTTTGCCTTCTTTGTAGATCTGCTCTGTGCTTTTTTTTTTTTTTCCCAAATCCAGCAGAAGCTACACTTCCTACCTTTCTGTGAATGGTAAGAAGTGTAGCTTTTCTGCATTTTGCGTAATGTCGACAGAGAAAAAAAAACCAAAAACAACGCTTTATTTCCACAAATCAGACTCTGTGGCGCATGCTTGCTTTTTAGCGGCCCGATTCCCTCAGAGAGGCAGCTTTTAATCAAAGGCTAAGCACAGTTCACTAAGATCCTCGTCTTAGACGTTTGATAAAGTTTCTGCCACTACAAACTGTAGCCAAGCGTGAAAAACCCTTTTCCTGCAATTTACTGTCGGCACAGGAGGTCAGACTGTCGGTCTGAGAGAAAGAGAAAAACCACTGCAGGGTTTCAGGGAGATGTAGTGTAGTAGATTAACAAAAGGAACAAAAACACTAGTTCAGGTTTTCTCGCAGCAGCAGCTGAGAAACGGGTGTATGGATGTGGCACTTACATGATTTGAACAGAGGTGCAGTCTGAGAAGGGGAAATAAGCTGCAGCAAAGTGGCATTAATTTTTTGACAAAAACACACAGAACATTAATAGACTAAAATTATATTGGCCCCTTTTCCATCAATCGACCTGTTCTATGTGTCCAACTACAAGTAAAGTGGCTTTATATACCTTCCATTCAACACTTTCTATGTTAATGTCTTTCAACTGCTGTCTGGAAGACAAATTATGCCTGCCACATAAAAAATGTTCTCCGCTGTACTTTATACACAGGATACAATGAGTCCTTTGCTGCAGTTGTAAGGCAAGCTGTGAGTGTGAGAGTGTGCTGATGACAAAGTGACACTTTAATGAGTCTAATGGAATAAGCCACACATGCTGCATATCAATTTTCCATATGGACTTGGCACAGTTTAACGTTGAGGACTGTAGGGAATGGCGCTGACTTAAAGAGCTCTAAATTTCATGGAGCCCGCTCACTCAGTTTTTATCAAATTACTGCTCTGCTAGCATCCTCCGTGGCTAGCTTGGCGCTGGATTAAAATGTGCAGATCACGCTACAAATATTTAATTGAGAGTGGGATGAAACATGGCTTTTTAAATTCTTCCTATATGTGTCAGAGTAAATCTTTTTAAGCCCTGTTTGCGTTGCATTAAGGACTTCAGAAACCTCACTGCATGCAGACGGGCAGATCTCCATCCACCCACAATTAAGTCTTTGTACGCCCCTGCACTCCTTCCAAGGTATTAAATACCCCAAACTTTATGGGTTTTTCTGCCAAAAATATTAGTATTTATTTTCCAGAAAATATGTGTTGCTTCTCAGTTGATGGAGGAACTTTTTTTTTTACTTTATCAGCTTTACTTTCCAAAGATGTGATGTTGTCAAAGGGTTGTTCATGTGAAATCAGTTTTTTCTGCAGTCGCACTTAACAATTTTTTTTCAAACATCCTCTTAGTAAGTACTCAGCCTATACCAGGTAGTCAAGTGATTTTAAAGTGTCATTTTCTCTTTCAGTGAACAAAATCATTAATGTGGCCTCATCTATTCTACTGCACGTTTAAAGAGAATGAAAGCGAACATAACAAAGCGCCCCTGCCTTTGCTCTCTAAATGATTAAAATGCCAAAAAAAGGTTGGAAACACTAATCAGTAACTGTGTTCTTGAGAAAAGGTGTGTGTATTCATACCTTAAAGTGTGTTTTCAGTGGTTCACAAAGACTTACTTTCTGCCTGTGAGAGGATCAGGGAAGAGTCACCCCTCCGTCACCCCACCAGCATCAGCATGACACAGACACTCCTTGGCACTCCTCTTATCAGGCTGGCTCTCTCTCTCTTTTCTTTTTCTGCTCTCTTTCTGACTTTCTTGGCTGTATTTTGTATTTGACAAACACACACACACACACACACACACACACACACACACACAGGCGCAGGCCCTTTCCCTCTCTGTCCGTGGAGTGGTTCCTCCACTCTGCCCTTCTTGCCAGGCTGACTGACACACTGCTCTTGGCTACGCTGTGTTTGTTTACTCAACAGTAACTGAAGATATGAATACTCCATCCGTTTTGTTCATCCATCACAGTTCTGTGATGACCATGTGAAGGATGTTAAGTTCAAATTTGGCTTCCTCCGCGTTATCGGCCTCCATTACGTCTCTGCGGCTCCTCGTCTGCTCTTCCGTCCACGTGATGCTGCGGTTCTGCTGCAAAACCACTGGACCATCAGCTCCACTGAGACTTTTGTATAAACTTATCACTCTGCAGTTATTAATACAACATCATCACATCAGAGTTTTTTTTTTTCCCAGTTGTGTGATTCCAAAATTATTCTTGGCAACTCCATCATTCATATCCGTCTTTTCCTTTGTTTCTGTCTTTGTTTCTTTTCCACTTTTCTAACACATACTGTGCAGAGTGGAAAGCGCTCGGAGTGCAAACTTTAGTCTGCTTTTGGAATTATTAAACCAGAGATGTTTGGACAGCAGGAAATTTAATTTTACGGGGCATCTAATGATTTGTTCTCAGTTTGGACTTAACCATTTTGAATGAGTGAATGTCTTGTGTGTGTGTTAGTCATTAGTCACTGAGAGAATTTCTACGTTTGAGTGACATACAGAGAAAAGTGCGTTTTGACCGTTTTTTGAGTCATTTATTTCTTTTTAATTACAATCAGCGGCTATAGAAACTAGGATCCCGTTGCGGACTGAAGTTGAGGAATTTTGTTGTCTTTTGAAGATTAGTTCCTTTAAATGGGTTTTTACTTTAAATCTGCCAGCTGACCTGTTTACTTTGGCCACTGAATAAATGTGGGAATCTGCTTAAAAATAACAAGGCCGTTAATGTCAAAGCCTTTTTCTCTTTTATTGCGTTTATTCAAAGCTGAGATGTTAAAACTGAGCTCTCTATTTTGACCCTGCCATCTTACCACCATACTGCGGTAAAAAGCTATGTCTCTCGTATATCACATCATCAGTTTTGTAGTCTAGTGTACAGAATATAGATGATGCTGTCTCGTCAAAAAGGCTGTTTAAATCTTCAGTGATACAGCTCTTGACCGTCTGTCTCCAGCCCTCCAACTGTCCATCTATTACAGATCTTATATTTATTGTTTAAAAAAATTATGCTCCCTCGCCTTTTTCTTGTCTCTTCCCCATCCGAGGAGTTCGTGGGTGTGGGTACTGAATGTATGTTTCACAGTGTGTTTTTTATACTCCACTGAAACAGTTTGGCAGGCTTGTGGTGTTTGTCTTTCCCCTATGAGGTGTTGTTTTACTGTATGGGATTTAGGGAAAGAAACAACAAGTGGTCCCTCCGCCCTCGTCTTTCTCCTCCGTCTGCTCCTTTTTTTGTGACATCGCTTAATTCATCCTGTGTTTTCTCCAGGTTTTTAAAATAGCATCTCAGCTAAAGAAACAACCCCAGAGGTTCAGTATTTTTAAATTGATATTTATTCCTATTATGCTTTTGTAAGTTGTCACTGGAATGAAAAGGAGTAACCATAAATTTATGCTCAAATGATAACAACATTTCTGTGTTACTGGCTTAGCAGAAGTTATGAAAGAACAAAACTGGAGTAAAGTTGTCTTTTTCAGCATCAAATTTATGTGTAAAAACTTGTTTTAATATAAGGCCAAAAATGGGGGAAAAAATGCAATTTCAGAAGAAGCTGGCTTAGTGTTGACTTTGTCTTAAGCAGTGTTTTAAATTATTCGTCACGCGTGTGGATCTGATGTTAACCTGTTTGTTTAACCAAAGGCTTTGTCACATTGTTCTCTAAGCGGCCTGTGTTTACCCAGACACTTCACTCACACACAAAAGACTTAAGAGTGGCTGCCTTGAACCCGGCTCGGTCTTTAACACTGGGCAGACAAGTGCTGCATTTAATCCTGGTGACAGAAACAGTCAGCAACTAAAACAAAAAAAGCAACTTTACTCTAATTTAGCAACATGATTGCTAAAAGTGATGTCTATTTGTCGTGCCCAGTATGACTGTAAACTACGACGATAATGCTCAGGGACAAAAACAGTGCCGGGAACCAGAGAACATAAATAAAACTGTGACTTAGCATGAATAAAAAAGCACTAAAGGCCATAAGAAATTTGACTTAAATGGAAATTCCCATTCTATCCGTTCTAATCTTGCATCGGCCACACTGACCGAGGAATCTGGATTTAAAGGGCGCGCTGGCCGTAACTCTGAAGTACAGTGAGCTAAATGCCCATCCAGCAAACCACTTCTGGCCAGCCATCCACATAACTCAGCACCAACTGGGAAATCCATGCCACTGTCTGGCATTCGAAAAGTCAAGAGCGTCCCATCAACCAAAATTTGTGTTAGGCAGGAAGGAAAAATTATTAAATGGTTTAAGAAAGCCTCTTGATGAAAGATCATACAACTTCCTCTACCACTTGTCAAAATTCTGGCTTAAGTTTTTAAAAAAAATCTGCCGGTGAGATATCATATTTCTGGGTTGTGTATCCCATTCAGGAGTTTGTCTTAAAAGCATTTCTTCAAATTGGTTACTAACTTTACTTTAATTCAATGATAAACTTCTTAGATTTTTGTGGTCAAAGGTGAAAGTCACTGTAACCTTAAAAATAAAATGTTGAAGACATTTTTTTTTTAATCAAAAAATCCGAAGGTACACTCCACCGTGACACCCGTATGTTCTGAAACAAAACAAAACAAAACACTTCACCGACAATTATTCCATTCCATAACTGAAAACAGAAGGGGAGATTGTGACCATATTTCGCATTTAGTCAGATACTAACTTGGTGACACTAATATTGGTTGTCTATCTTGGAAAATGTGTTTACTATTTCAGGCTCTTTTGCAGCAACATCCTCATTTGAAGCACTTTAATTCCACACAAAGCTCACTTGCTCAGCTGATATTCAACTTCAGATAATTGTCATTGCATCATGTGATGAAACTCCTCCATCAGTCCTCTGCACTCCTCTGCAAAAACAGTCTCTAAGTGAAGACAGCTTGTCTCTTACGGAAAATTACTCTCTGGTGCCGTACTTGTCAATATAGTGACATTTCAACACTTTTTATTAAACTCTTGTTTGAAAGGCTTCACAACATGGATTATGAGTCTGGACAGACATGGATGTAAACTGCAACTTGACTGGTAATTGTAGTTTTTCCCAGAAACTAAAGCTGGGAGAGCGGAGAGTCTGCACATTATGGTGTGCTCAACACCCAGAGTTTTTGGCGCTCCCTCAAAGCTTTCTTCTCCGTCTTGGGGAAAAGCTGTTACCATACTCACACAGTCACTGGTGTAGCCTCTTAAATCCATTTTGGCTTGATGGCCTCACCATACGGCAGCTTCTTTCAAGGCAAAATTATTGACTTCTTCGGAGCCCGACTCTCCAGATTGTAGGTCTGTTTTTGACGGAAACAAGTGAGCGAAAAAGAATAGCAGGACGGAGGGACAGAGTCAGTCGTTTTTTACGCTGCTGACTGTCCAGATGTGTTAACCAGAGGCTCGTAGAAACACTGTGTTTGATGTCTGAGTGGGTTTTTGCGGTGAAATGTGCAGGAATGGTAATAGAGGGGTATGGAATAGTCATAGAGCAAGAATCTGTCTTTTGTGTGACTGTGACAAAATTTATGCTATCTGCTTCATTACTGTCTCCCTCTCGTTCACGCAGAGCTCGGCTCATGTACGGAGCTCTGTATTTATCTCAGGGGCGGGCGGGAAAGGAATCTCCTCAACTGGGACGTTCCTGACCAGGAATTCATACATTTATCCTGTGGGATGCAGAATGCCGTCTGCCCTCCGGAATCTCTTCATCTCTGAGGCAAAATAATAAAAAAAAAAACATGGGGAGTGTTGAGGGGAAAATTGAGTTTACCCATTAAAGCCCCCCTCCCCACTTTTTTTTTCATATTTCCACTTTGAAGAGTTATTTCATTTCCAGGGAGATGTTTATGAAAGCTGACACTAACTTGGAACCAACCTGTGTTTAAGTTTATTTACGGTGCGGTTGTGTCCTGCATGCCAACAATCCTCTCACACCTCACTCTTGTTTTCCTGTCTTTCTTTATATCTGTCTGTCTCTCTCCACACATACCCCCCTTTCTCTCAGTGAGCATTGATTTCAGCAGGGCAGGAAATGAAACTGCATTGCCCTGCGACTCCCAGCAGGAGATGGGGGACCTGAGGAGGGTAAGAGGAAGAGGTTCATTGAGTAAAAAGAAGTCTATTACTTTTTTTTTTTTTTCCGAGAGAGATGAAAAGATTGATAGTCTGGGGATGTATGTGAGGACTGGGATGGGCCTTGTGAGGCTCAGCTGGGAGAAAAGTGAGAGGGCTAAGAACGATATTGAGACGGGAAAATATTTTCATAGAGGCGTTTGACTGACAGCGGGCTTAAATTAACTCTCAGCAAGTTATATCAATCAAGGGAGCGAAACCTTCGGCACATTAAAAAAAACACATAGCGGGAAACTATGGAGAACAAAAACAAAAACTCATTGTCAGTGAAGAGAGGAGGGTTCGCACCAGTGGAGGATCAGTGGCCCCCACTATCTTTGACAACTCCTGACCTTCATCCCTCTATCAGAAGTCAATGATCTTCTCCTCAGAGGGGCCTATATAAGAGGCTTAGGCCCGCGTGATCCCACTGCCTGTTTGCTTAACCTCTGCGTGGCTGCCTCAGCGCTGCTAAGCTTCACCCGCAAGAGCTCATTACCTCTCAGCCCTCCGTCTTTCTCACTATATCATCCAGCCGTTGCAGCGACTGGAACATTGGGTTTAAGAGCCTCTGATTATGTACACACTTAAGCCCTCCGTACAAAAATATGATGTGAAATGTGAAAAATATGCAAGCTCTTGCAAAATAAGTGAAACTCATGTCTTGTCAACACTCCTGCTTGTAAAATAGCTACATTTTTGGGATTAACTATGGAATCGTTGAGCAATGCATGGAGGCCATATGCAGATTTCCAGCGTTGGATTGTCCTTCAGCAATCTTTAATGGAACATAAAACCTGTCATGTCTTTGCAGCTGTAATTGGAGTAAAAGAGAGATGGCATAGCTTCAGCATCTTTCCAGACATTTAGCCACAGTTTAAAATATTTATTATGTTTTTCATTAAGATGAACAACTGTTTATACTATTGCATGCATTGTGTAATGATGTTTTGCAACAAGACAGGGGCCCGTCCCTGTACATGTATGCAGCCTGAAGGGTCCCGCTACATTAAAATTAAATAAAAAGAGAAGGCGGGGGAAGAAAAAAGTTCTCTGCTATGGACGTTGTGGCTTATTATTCCTGACATGCTCTGTTGAAGCTCTGATTCCAAATGGGCCGGTGCTGATAATTTGGAGTGAGACAGATCGCCGCAGCCGTGATTCATGACCGAGTGGGAGTTCAAACAATGGTGGAGTCGGTCCGAAGTTTCCCCGGCTGGTACTGTTCAACGGCTTGGACTAGTCTCAGCTCATGGAGGGGATTGTGGTCGATTCTGGCTTCGGCGAGAGTTTGACTGAACTTTCCATGTTTTACGTTTTCTCCTGCTTTTTTCTCCCGCTCTGCCTTTTGTGTACACCCCCTTCTTCCTTCTCCCCCTTTATTCTTCTCATCCTCAAAACCTTTGTCCAAAGCAGAGGGTTTTTAATAATAAAATATAATGATTATATTCCAGTTATTTAGCTATATCCTGGATCATGTTCTGTTATGATGACTTCTTTGGTTGTCTGAGTGTCCACGGCCAGACAGCAGTGACCCCGTCGTCCCCCGCTGGCCTCGCTTTGCACCCCGGGCTTTGTTAGTCCATTCACTCTTTAATTTAAATTTAATTTAACTCCATCCAGCTGGCTGGCTTAACCTCCACTCATCATGGCCCTCAGCAGGAGTGGACATTTCCTTTGTCCTGATAATTGTTGGTGTGTGTGTATGTGTATGTGTGAGCATGTGACTCTCTAAATATTTTTTGCTCCTTTAATTAACTCCAACCAAAGATCCGAACTGCTAAAATAGCTACCAAAAACAGGTCACATTCTTCCAGTCACTTGCTGTCATGAACGGTTCTGTTGGGGGTCAAGTGATCAGACGGGGGGGTGAAAAAAAGTAGTAAGAAGATGTGAATCTGAGTTTGGTTTCTGGAGAAAATTTGTAGAAAAAACATCAAACATACATCCTGTTTAGAGCACAAAACCTGTGCTCTTCTCATTTTTAGAAACCACCTCTGAAAGGATTTGATCACTTTTTGATGGACACCTGCTGTTTAGAACCAAAGTAGATGAAAAGGCTTTATATGCACTAAAAAAAAAAAGAGCAATGTGCACCTAAACACAGACTGAAGGAAAAGCCTTTTTCTTTTTTTACCCTTTCATCATACTGTAGAAACTGCCCCCATGTTGGCTGTGGACCTGTGAGTTTATATAAGAGACTGGCAATTTGCTTTCCCACTACCTTCCATGTGTAATTGGCACAAATAACCCATTGCTAATGAGTATACTGTAAACTTGTTAAATGTGTTTAGGAAGTCGCACAGGCACAGCTGCTTGCTGAATGAGTTACATCACTCAGTGGTTTACACAAGGTGCCTCCACAAATGTAAAGTGCAGCCTACATACTTTTTAATGTGACAACTGCAGATTTTTTTTAAGCAAGTTACATGGGCTTCCCTGGCTTGACGGTAATAAAACCTTTAAAAAAAACAAAAACAAAACAGCAGTTGAGATGGTCCCAGACAATAGCAGAGAAGTGTTTTACTGCTGGTTACGCAGCAGATAGCAGCCCTACATATTTGCCCTCGGTCTTGCATCGACTGCTTACACAGTAATGCAGCCACAATGTGATTGGTGGTATGCATTTGCAAATGTGCACGCCCCATGTCCCAGTGTTGGTGGTCTTGGAAAGCCACCAAGATCACCCGGCTGCTCTGTAATGTGAAAGCAATTAGCAGCCAGTGGTTTTACACAGGGCCGAGATGTGTGGAATAACAAAGGGGAATGTAGGTCAGCAGCGAGCCATAGGTACACGGCGTGGCCATGGCATTTCTTTGAACTATGTACAGTCATTTTAAATTATCAAGACACTGAAGAAGTGATCGTGCATGTTTGTAGGTACTTTGCATGCAAATTTGAAGTTAATTTAGCTTTTTCCTGACTCTTCTTTTGTATAACTCTGTGTCTTATAGGCTCATAAAAGTGATTCGAAAATATCCTTTTGTAGATGGAATAGATCACAAATCATGATGCTTAGAAATGTATAAAAAGAGTGTTTTTCAACATTTTAAACTTAAAGGGAGGAGAAAGACTTTTTGGATTCTTGGTAGAGGTCAACGTAAAATTCCTCCATAAATGGGTTTGTAGTAAGTTTAAACCCAGATTTATTCAGCTCCCTGCAGAGCTCTTTGATGTCTTCACCCTCCGTTTACTTCATCTGACATTCATTTTAATGAGACAGACATTCCCCCTGATAAAAATCAGCCTCTGCCTTATGCAGGAATACAGTAAATCGGTGCCACACACGTATTCACATTGGGTTAGATTGAGTTCCTGTTCCCTCTGTGTGACTTTTTTTTTTTTAAAGTTTTGTTTTGTTTTGTGTGTGTGTGTGTGTGTGTGTGTGTTTACAGTGTGTGAGCAGGGTGCGTGCCCTCTGTCACATCTGGCAGCTTGTGGTTTTTTTCATGAACTGCTAAATGAGGGGAAAAATACTCCCAGCTGCCCTCAGGAGAGCTCACCTGGTGGAGAGCCGTCTCCGTTCCTTGTTTTCCCTCTCACACTTCTCTGTTGCCCCAAACTCTCCCTCTTTCACATTGTTCTCTGCGGAACACGCAGATGTACGTGCACGCGCTCGTGGGAACACTCTGCTGTGTTTGCATTTTTTCTCCATCTCCCTTACATTCCCTGTCAGAACATGCGTGCCACTCGTAGCCCGGCTGAGGGTGCACAATCATGAAAACATGCAACGTGGGCCGAAACATGAACATGCTCTTGAGTAAGAAATTCTGTTTGTGTGTCCTAGTTTAACCTCAGAAATCAGATTAAGAGAAGACAAGAAGGACAGTTTGGCAGGGCCCTAATACATAGCAGAAGCGACCGCAGCCTCTTTACATGGTAAAGTCATTTTCACCTTAGCCGCTTTGGAGAGAGGAGGCCAGGAGCAACATCCACTCCTCCCACCCCTCGCTTCAAACCCCTAGCCAGCATATTTTGGCTATCTGAAGTGAGGCATCAGCATTGAGAGCGGAATAGCAGCTTTTGTCTCAAGCGGCCCTCCAAGACCTCTGCCTGCCTGTTCTATCAGCAAATCATAAACTATACGGCACAACTAGAAACACAGGAGTTCACAACAAGAGGGAGAAAGACAAGGAGAAGAAAAGGGAGGGCTAAAAAAATCAACAAGATGAAAGACTCCAAAAGCAAAGTAAACAAAGTGGAATCATTGCCAGCTATAGATCAAACACTAGCAGTCGTATAAATCTCTGTGCAGGCTCGATAACGATGACCTTGACTAATGAGAGGGGTCGTCAGAGGTTCGGCTGTACAGTAAGTCACAGAGGGGGAGGCGGAATAGAAGAAAGTTGTTTTAACTACTTTCTCATGTGGAACGTGACATGCGAATCTCAGTCCTTTCAAAAGTTCGTGTAAATCAAGTATATCTGCACACTGAACACTGAGGCAATATGCAGCAGGGCCTCTGGCTTAATTCCCATATAAAGAGCGGTGATACGTTATCAGTTTTATGTCTTCGGCCCGGACTCTACCATTTAGCACCAACATCCAGGAATGGGAGCCTCCATCTGCAGCTATCTGCACCCTTAACTCTCTGATCCTCTGCCTGCTTACTGAAAACAGTGCTCACTGGTAGCTCCAGTCTTTCCTCTCTTTCTCCTCTGTTCCCTTTCATTCTACCTGTCATCGCACTCCTTCTCTTTTAATATCTTGATAGTCTTTTCCTCTGTTTACTCGGTTACCTGTGCCACAATATTGTTTTTCTCCCTCCCACCTACCCTTTCTTTGTACATGAACAAAGCTACCTTAGTAGGGGAGCAAGTTAAGACACCATGTCTATCAAAGCAAGGCTCATAAGTGAGATTTAGTAGGCTTACACTCTTAACCCGTTATTTTAGGATTTGCAGATTTCACACCAGCTGGCCACTGGACAAACAGGGAAACAGTGTTGCAGCTACAACACTGCAGCTGCTTTAACATGGAAAGCATGGCGAGTTTAAGACGTCATCACCACCACCGAAATTTTGCTTACAGTACGTTAGTCAAGCTCGTGTAAGTTTTTGAAATTCAAAAAGAAGTTCTGTTTACACAAGAGCACAATTGTAATGACAGTGCGATCCTGAAAGTGAGTACAAGAAGGATGTGAAAAGCAGTCTGCTTTTGAATATTTACATGTGGACTCATTCACTGAGCATATTATTCATTCCTTTGACTAAAATCATTTACATTACTGAATGGACCACATTACGGCTTCTTAAAAAGTGAAGGCAAAATATCATGATCACCCCCTGGTGGCTGGCTGCAGCAGAGTTCATAAATCCTGCACATCCATGTCAACAGACTGGACGCAAAAATAAATCAAGTGAGATCATTTTTTTGTGAAGATGGTTTTACGGGGTTCTTATCATGCTGAGATATATCTGAGTGTTTGGTTTTGATGTGTTATTTCATAATAAAAAGTGTCTGATAGCTAACAGTAACCCACAATTGAATTACAATAGCTGCATGGAGGGGGCAAATTGAATGAAGTGGAGCTGTGCCATATTTATTTATCACAACGACTAGAAACAATTTAGTTATATGTCCGAGTTTTATGCAGTATTTCTGTTTCCAACTGTATGTTCAGCTTTGATAAAGCCCTTGTCCCAGGTTTCAGGCTCAGCAGAACCTCCATAAAATTAGCCTGTTTGTTGCTGTTTAGCTTCATAACATAGACGCTGCTCGCAGAGTTTGACCCTCATTCCAGCATTGTCCTGTTGTTATTGTACCCTCACCACACACAGGCCACAAATCTGCTGTAATCTCCTGCTGCAAATGATGTGTTTGACCATTGTTAGGAGTTGAAGTTGAAATTCAATCATACAAGTAGCATAGATCATAAGCCATGAGGGTGGCGTGCTGGAGTGAGTAGGAAAGCCCCGGTTTAACCACAGGGCCTGAGTTCAAGAGCTTGTGTTGGTGAACACCCACATTTTTCAAGTGTCTTCTAAACAAGACAGTAAGTGTGTACCGACCCTTGGAGAGCTCTTCATTAACTGACCCCGCACTCTGAAAACTCTGCAGACTTGGGGGGGTGGGGGGGGGATGAAAAGAAAATGTCCCTGCTGGGATCTATAAAGTAGTCCATGCAAATCGGTACATTTCCTCACTGACTCAGCCTGGTCCCATCAGTGCCACCGGACCACCAGGCTTTCCATCAGACCCTCCTTTGACTAGCCTCCGTAAACAAGAGCAGTGTAGAAGCTTTTGGGTGGAAATCTGTGACTAGTTTCTGTAAACTCATCAGTGAGGTGTTTAATGCACTTCTAACACAAACCACTCAAAACCCTCCGTTCTTCTCAACTCCCGTGCATCTTGTTGGTGTGTCTTTTTGTGATATCCTCTGTAAGTGTACTCAGTGTTTTAACAAAGCTGTGACCTAAGCTTCAACTGTTTTGGTAAATACTGTGGAATTCAATAAACTCGTTACGTCTGTCAGGCTTACAATAATAAAGTTTTGCAGAAAGGTGAACTAGGGCTATTTAAGGAGACTGTGGGAGTGAAAAGGCCAGAAACACAGACAGCTACTGTGTCATTAAAAAAAATAAGACAGCTAAACACTCATTTCTGTCCACATTATCCTGTTTGCTGTATCTGTCTTTAATGAGCTGTCAGGCAACCACATTTACCTCCTGTTAGGGTCCATTTAGAATCAATCAGGTGTTGCAGTGAAAACGAAAGGTCTCCCATTCATCTAAATGTGGGTAGTCTAATTAGGTTGTGCTGTTTCGAACTGCCAAGGGGCTAAAATTATTTTTAAAAAAAAAATTCGCAGAGGCGCTGTTACGGAAAGTTGAGGCAAGGTAAACTTTTGTATGAATACAACCCAATGTTGAGTGGGTGGTCAATCAGCTGAACTAGTGATGAGACAGAGAAAAGTTGAACAAACGCTTAATTTGGATTTGTTAATACACCAACACTTACACACTGCTGCATCAAATTGCAGTGATTGCTAAAAGATTGGACTTGGTGTAAACAGGCCCATAGACTGACTGATTCGATGTGTTTTTGCAATCAAGAAACTGCTATGATTGGACTTGACTTGGCATTTACTTTCAAAGCAGTTACTTCACTTTTTTTTTTTTTTTTTTACAGGCCCCAAGATCCTGATACTCTCTGCATTCATGGCTGCCTCTTTTTGCTTTTTTAAGAAGTTTTAAGAAGTGAGAGATTTACAGAACATTAAAAGCTGCTGGACCGCCAGTTAGGCAATGATGCGTTTAAACGGGGAAAAAGAGCGAGTGAAGAGACTGACTGTATCTTTGTGTGTCTCATTTAAACACCTAGTTGAGTAAAAGACCTTTGGGAGAGTCTGCTGTATAACACACCGTTGAAGGCCAGTGACCCTTACATCTCACTGTGTGTCTGTACTGAGTGTGTGTGTGTGTCTTGCAGAGGTTCGTGTGCAGCACGTTCTTTAGCTCAAATATGGATAGAAAACAATGGGATAAGACTCGCAGGCTGGTCCTATAGATACGGGGCTAATGGTTTAGTTTCCTGCTCTATCTTTAGTTACCATCCATGAATGGAGAGAAAAGAGGAGAGGCCAGCGGAGGGTAAAAAAAAAAAAGGGGGCTAATGGAAAAGGGGCAGCAGCCAGACAAGAAAGAGAGTGAGCGTAAGAGATACAGAGGGTTATTGGTAACCATTTAAATATCGTATTGTAACAGCTGATTGCATTGCTGTGCCGCTTGTGACTGTAGGTGAGGAGGTAAGGGTCTACAAGAGGGTAGTTAGTTGAAGAGATCAACAGAATAAGTGTGAGGAAAAGACCGAGTGAATGAAGGAGTGAGAGCGAGCAAACAAGAGAGTGAAAGAGAGAGGGGGCGAGTAAGTGGGGAGGAAAGGGGCAAATCTTTTATGTGGCATGGAAAACGGGGTGAAAAGAAGAGAGGAGGGGAGTTGATTCCTGCGGCGGGTCTGAATAGCCCGACCCCATGTCCCCTTTAATGTCAAATGAATAGCTCCTGACCTAACACAGGCTTTTAATTGGTATAACCACCAGTTGGATGGAGTGTTGTGCAAAAGTGACAAAATACACACATTCTGTCATCCGTGTACAATTAAAGAAGATTTGGAATCAAGTGTTGGTGGTTTTGTGCATGCTGTATATAAATGCAGGTGTACTTCTTTGCACATTTTCTGAGTTTTTGTATTCAAATGGACTAAAACGGGAACAAACAATAAAAATGTCTGACCTGCCCCTATCTGTGAGTTGATTTGCCAGATTACTGATTCAGGATAACGAATGCATTTTTTTAGTTAAAAAAATATATAGAATAACTTGTACATATTTGTCAAAATTGCATGAGAATATGTCACAGTTTACAGATACAGTTTTGAGAGCAACACAATGGAAGTACAGAATATCAATATGGCAATTTCCCACTTTTTTAAAGTCTTCTAAACAAACTAACAGCAATAGAGCGCTAATAGTTTGACCATTTACATTATAGGAATCAACCAATATTTCCTGTTTTGCTGCTTTATAATTCAAGTTTTTAAATGGTAAAATAAAAGAGTACTTTTATGTAAAGACCTTATAATGAAACGCAAATATAGTAAAGTTTCATTAAGTTTTTTTATAACAAATGGCAAAGTAAACTAGGTCTTCTGTCTCAACATTTGACTTAGTTTGTCCAGAACAAAGAATTAAAAGAGGTCTGAAAATTAGTCTGGTCATGTCGAGATCTTTAGCCATGCAAATGAAAAATCAGTCAATTCAGTAAGAAATCATTTAGGTTTCGTCACTTTCACAAATTTTTGGGTGTGTAGTCTTCCTAAATACAAATTTTCCATACATAATTTTTACCTAAATAAAGTCCTGGGGTGGTCCATCAGAAAGTATGGAATTTAAGCTCTTCATTTTTCTAATAAAGATAGTCTTCTAACAATTCAGGGAGGAAGAGTGGAGCAGAACAGCCACAGTGAGATGTTAGATGAAGAGCTGCAGACAACATTTAAACCACTCCTTTTACCTGCAGCACTGCGGGATGGAAGAACACTTGCAGAAAAAGTCACTATAGACTCAAAACAAGCGTTTCATCTGTCAAAAACACACACCCTCATGTGGGTAGCCCTGTTGTGATGAAAGTGCAAATCCCTGCTGTGCTGTGCTGGGCTGACGTGCCGAGTCAAACAGAGTCAGGCTGGGTCAGCACACGAGTATGCAGAAGCCCCATGGGAGTTAGATGCTGGGTGCTCTCATTATGGAGTGGTGCAGAAATTCTTTCACATTTGAAAAAAGTCATTTGAATTAATATAAATATGTTAATACCTAAAGGGTATTTACTGACTGTTGGCTAGTGAGGCCCCCAGCTCAGGCTATGGGGGTCCTCCCATGTTTGGGAAAAGAAGAGGCCTTGAGTTCGTGAGCTCGTAAGATACTTCGTGCATGAATGACAGGGTGGGGGATGGGGGGGTGGGGGGTGGGGGTGGGGGACACGCAGGGTAGAAGGAGAGGAGATGGCTGAAAGAGGCAGCTCAAGCAGAAAGAGAGGGAGAGGGGTTAAGTGGAGGCAGGTGTTCCATGACAAACCTTACAACCCCCCACCTCTCCTTCACTCTACTTTCCCTCCGCCGACGCCGGTCCGCTGAGACCACGGCAAGCTAGCCCGAGCACAGACACTTGTTAGTCATTTCCCCCTCTTTCACTGTTTCGTTCCTTTGTTAGCCTTTATCCCACCACCTTATCCTTCTGATCTAATCTTTCCTACCAAATTGCACCCTTTTCCTTTAATCCCAGGTTTCTTTCCACCGTCTCCCCTGTGTGCTTTTCCCCGCCTTGCTGCGGGACCACCTGGCTTTGTGGTTTGAAATCGTATAAAACTCCTGTTGCTTAAGCAGATGGACAGCTTTCTTACTGCTTCACTCTGCCTGACCCAGCTGGCAAATTAATTTAGATTGGACTGACGTAAAAAATAGCGTGTTCTCTCATCGTGTTCCAGAGGCTATTAAATTCCAGCTCAAGATCCAGAGCAGAATAGTACACAAATCTGGATTCGATTGGTAAAAAAAAAAAAAAAAACAGGGAGCGCCTGATTGATGTAATTTTATCAAATGAAATTAAATCAGTCTGTGATTGTACAGTGCCCCTTCACATGTAATGAGGTTAGCTGTTTTTTCAGTGACATTTGTTTTTGGCATCTAACTATCTCATTTTCATGGGATAATATGTTGAGTATATGCAGTAAGTCTTGATTAAGATGCTCTTTTTGGGTTTTTCCTAAGACAGTCTTGCTCCATGTGTCACACACAATACATCAGGCTTGATTTAAATGACATTAACATACATTTATGTACAATTTGTGCCATTGCTCCATGAACTGGTTGGCTTAAGGGGGGGGACTGAAGAGTTGAGTTTATTCTCCTCATGTCAGGAGCAGTAATTCATGAATTCATGAATTTCTAATATATTAATGTTTTTTAGGGCTGAACAATTGATTGATATATTATCAAAATCACAACATGTGTAATGTCTGAATTACAGGAGCTGCAATTTTTAATACATATAAAATTCATTCACAACCAACAGTATGCATTAAGGCTTGTGGTGCTACAGAAATGCCCCCTACCTACAAATTATGCTCTGCAGACAGAAGGGGGACATGTGTGTTAATTGCAGATCCCAGCTAACATTACATATTCATCTTTTTCCCTGAAAAAGAATTGCAGAGACTACTATTCCTATTACAGTTTGACTCACATTGGAATTACATCTGTATGTTTGGGGTGGGGGTTATCAGTCAGTAAATTCCTAAATTTTTTTTGTAGTTTTGATTGTTCTATGAAGAAAAAAAGAATTTCATGCAAAATTCTGTAGTACAAATGTGTTGCGTTTTGATATAAACGGTAAATTGCAACAAAATTATCATGTTGTCTCTTGATGTATATTATTGTTACCAAATGAAGAGTTAAAGCTTATCGAGTCCATCTCAGCATGAGATCTCAAATGCTTGAGTGGAGGTTATGACTTAAAAATATTTGAGTTAATGAAAAAGGACATCTGTGACATTGCTGATTCATGGCTTTAGGTTTGTTATTTTAAAGTGTTTCTGGGCAGATGAGTCAAAAGGGATCATTCAAAGCAAACATAATATCTTTCATTTGACCTCCTCCTTTAGGTCTGACTCACAGAGCCTCCATTGTGTGAATGATTTGTGTTCACATTTGGAATAACTGGAATGTGAGGAAGTTGTCATGACTGACAAATGTGTATCTTCTTGTCTGCCAAAACATAAAGTGTGTGTCCGTCTGTATGGACAGAGAGGATGTTTTAGTCTTTGAAAAACTGTTGGTTTAAGTCCTCGCAGTGACTGGTTTTTGCTCTTGTTGTGTCTTTGGGCAACTTCAGACAGCAGTCAGCTTTTGGTAAAACATCTGGAAGAAAGACATGCAGCTGGTTTTTTGGGTCTGAATCACCACTTATCATCACACACACTCATACACGCATTTATCTGCACACACTGTCACACTTAGATCATCAAACACCAAGAGGAACCCCTACCCTAAACCCATGTCTGGTATGCTTTCATCGACAACTTCCTTTTCACCAGGATGAATGAATGTCAGAGTCCTTCTGTCTGTGTGTCTGCATCATCTCTGCAGCATGTCTGTCTGTCTCTCACTGTCTCTTATTATGTCTCTCCCTGCCATTAGACGATGCACAGGCATTTCAGGAACAACTGATTACCTTCCACTTACCACTTCTGTCAGTATTTGTTACAGCAACCTACAGAGGTACGCACTCAAAGCATTTGTCTGGTCAGGGAGCAGGTTTTCAGAGGCTCCACCCCCTTCCAAAAGAGAACAGCACTGATAAACACACATGGGTAAGAGGTAGACTCAGAATAGCAACAGCCACAAATATTCACCACCCTGGTGCTGATTAAAGGCTTGAAAAGAATGCAGAGTTTCCTTTCGGTTGACAAGCACCACCTACTGCCGACACTAATTACTGCTGTTATATTAATGTTGTTGTGTTATGTGTGATTATTATCAGCTGATCCAATATTTATTACTGTTCCTATTCCTAATTTTTTACCAGAGAAAAGACAACCACTTACCTGTGTTCCTGTAAAAAAATCCAATGAATCTAAACTGTGTAAAAATAATAATAATCTTGTTGAACACTTTCTGTTTTGTATCAGAGAGGTAAAGCTTTGGAGGTGCAGTGTATGTTGGCTGTTCTTTGTCTTTCACTCTCTCTCAAACACACACACACACACACATGCATGGACGCACACAGGGTCAAACATGTATGTACTTAAAACTGAAATCAGACAGTGATAACAAGGTCGCCACTTCATGGCTGCCCCACTACCTTAAGTGGTGTGCCTGTGTGTGATACTGAGTCAGACCCTATTGATATGTTATCAGCCACAGGAAGAGAGGCAGCATGCCAGACACAGTAGGAACTTAAGGGTTAGAGGGAATAAGGAGACTTTGCTAAAAACATCTGAACACACTATGAATTAGTAATCATCGATGTTATATCCTGCTTAATTCCTTTTTGGCCCTTTTGACTTATTCGTTGTGCTGATAAAGTTGTTTTCCTCAGGTAGCTTTTGTAAAACTTTGCTTAATATTACACATTCTGTGTTTTAGACGTTTTTTTGGCTTTGAAACCAATAACTTGTTTTGTTCCTTTTTTCATGTTAATATTTGTTTTGTAGCACTTGATCAAACCTGTTAAACCTACTATAAAGCCATTGTGTACCAATGCCCAGATCAAAAAGAAAGAGCTAAATCCACCTGAATTCCAATGAACTTAAGATCCTCCTATGATGCTGAGTATCTTAGACTATTTGATCATTGTTGGGCAATATATTCCAATAGTAAGAATAGATACTGTAGTATAGTTTCCCAAAACAGGACTACATGTCATCTGGGATTTCGGTTGCTGCTGTGTTTTTCTTAATTTTTTGTTTTTTCTTGCAATTCCTTTCAAGGCTAAAGTCAAATTTTTGAAGTAATCTGTAAATTGAGTGCAGTAAGCAGTGAATGTCTTCTGGTTTTGCATCCACACGACACTATTGTTTTGCAAAATTAAATCTGTGTTGAGAAAAAAAAATCCAGTAGTTATGCCTTAGATATTGTCAAGTTGTGCAGATGCAAAGTGACTCTAAAGAATTGGGTAGAAATATCGTTATATTTAATTTTGTCCCCATCTCATCCAGTGACCCCATTACTGCCGGAGACATGTTGAGAAAAAGAAATAGAAGAAGGCAGGAAGATAGATGGAGAGCAGCAGGCAGAGACATGGAGGCAAAACAATGACTTTACTTGCCAACATGCATTAGGACATGATTAGAGGCTGTGGTGAAAAATGAGGCACTTTTTGGTCTGACATTCCCTCCAAAGTGTGAGATAAAGACCACTGACTTAAAGTGACTAAAATCAGCTGGTGTATTTATAGGTGAGTGTGTGGCCATGCATGTAATTCCTTCATTACCAGAGCCATAGGATGCTTGCTTGCTTGTTCATGTGGAAATGCTCTTATACGCGAGTGTGTTTTCTTTCTGCAAGTTTGTGTAAATTTGACACTGTGATCTTGTGGGTCAGTCAGTCAGCAGTAGTTATGATGTCAGCAGGGAAAAAGTAGGAGTGAGACAGAGAGGGAAAGTCGAGTGAAAGAGAGAGAGAGAGAGATGTAAAGGAGAGCTCGCACCTAAGGTGATTGTGATACCGAGCTGGAAGAAGAGAAAAGGGAGCAGGAGGGCAGGAGGTTATTGGATTGCTCCGGTCAGCTCCAGAAATGACTTTTCCATGACTCCAGGTATGTGATCCCGGCTGAGCCTGGGGATATCCTCTGTTTATGCTCAGGCAAAGACCTGCAGATTAGGCGGCCTGGTATTCACCTGATTAAAATGACCTTCTTGTGTAAACTAAGCTGGCGGGTTGAGAGCAGTGCGCACATACACAGGACCTTTCGGGACCTGAACGGTGTATGAACAGCTCTGTCTGTGTAATTAGCACACACACGCACACACACACATATATACACACACTCATACTGAGAGCAATGTGTGTTCATATTGCGGTAAGGCTGAATCACCATGGAGATTAAGAAGGAAAGCTCTATAGAAGAATCAGTAGAACTAATAAAACTATTATCCACTCGAGCATTAAACACAAAGGAGTGGCTGCGTTTATCTGGAACCCTGCGGTAAACAGTAAAGGTGTGTGTTTTCAATCATGCATGTGTGTATTATGTGTGTGTGCATATACAGTTGTTAAGATCAGGTGAAAGCATTAATAGGTCACAGCCCCAAGGCCAGTACATTTGTCTGGAAAACTCCATCAGTCATCCGTCTCCTCGTCATCTCTGCTTGTTCTCATGTTGCCTCAGAGTGGTCCTCACCATTCTCCAACATTTCCATTTTGCAACATTGTGTCTGTCTCTCTCTTTTTATCTCAACTCCTCGTCCCTGTCTGTTCTCTTTCTTTCTCCCTCCAGTCCTCTTTATGTCTGTTTTATGTGCCGAGGTCAAGTAGCACGAATACACAGATTTCAATCTCGATTAGAACATAAAACTAAAAAGCAGTCGTCCGCCTGCTCCTTGGCGCAACATGTGCTTTTCAGGTTTGTGTGTGTGAGCATGTGTATTTGCACGCAGGACCTAGCTGTTGGTATATCACTGCTGACAGCTGTCATATTGTTATAGTGCAGCCTCTTCCTTCAGAGCAGCTGGTTCTTATACCTCTGCTCTCTTTATCCACCTTGCTGCTGTAAATCCTTGCTTCCTTGTCCAAACCTCACTAACTGTTAGTATCTTTCTGCAGCATGATGATTTTGCACAGAGGGCGCGGCGTATGAATACATATGCTACAATGACCTAATGATCTTTGATTTTCATTCATCCACAGAAGAAACTTTCAAAGACGCTGGACTCTTTGGGGTTTTTCAGGAGTCTTTGTTTGCCAGATCGGAGCAGTGGTCAACTGTCTAAAGTCAAGAGAGGCTAACTAATGATTACAGTAGCTCGATCATGGAAAAATCTTCTGGAAAGTATCACCATTTTATTCATGTGAAAAACCAGATGCCCTTGCTCAACGGTTTTGCTAAACAGTCACAAATCTCCCTCCGACTTACGGAGACCTTTAACATTACACAGTTTGACTGAATCAAAGGCTTTTTCCAGGGAAAAAAAGAACAATCGATCATTAGACTTGCAGCCAAAATGCAAAGACGTCAAGAAGGAAATATGCAACAATGAAATCTATTACTTCAAATTCATATCTTCTGACCCTCATTGGAATGAACGTTTTCAAGTGTTATTTCTGGGGTCAGAGAAGAGGCGTTAGGAAGAGGGAATACTTTTTGGATCATAAAATAATTTCATTTGCTTTTGCCTTTGTAATAAAATCTTTAAAATAGATTCCACTTTCTCCGAACTGAGCTTAGCTGATTCAGTTACACTCTTGTTGAGAGTCAGATGACTTTGAAATGCTGCATTTGGCTGAGCCGATAGTGAGATGAATGTTGGCAAAAGCCTAAAATTTTGATTCCAAGTTAAACATAAACACCAAAATTGGAGTAATAGGATTAGCACATGGCTGCAACAGTATACTGGCCTTCCCTGGTGGGGCACACCAGTAAAGGACCCAGTTCCCCTCCATCTGTGTATCAGTCATCCTACCCCAGTACAAAACCTCACAACAGGTAGTCGGCAGAGCAAAACTGACTCCAGATCAAAGTCACTGCGAGGGCACCCCCGACTTTGAGCCTGAATTGAGCAGGCCTGCAGCTCTGTTGGGTTGACCTTTTCCAACTGTTTGTAGGGGACATTTGGCAGTTTAGATTTACCAAACACTTTGACCAACAACCCACAGGTTTGTAAAACTTCTTTTGAATTCAGTTTATCCTTTTAAAATTATTGATAAAATTGTCAGATGCAAAAAAAAAAAAGGCTGGGGATGGATACCGCTGTTGCCAGTTGGAACAGTTGGTTTTCTTGGTCGGGCGCGGGGCTGCAGAGGACGCTGGGAGGAGTGGGAATGTCAAGACAAAGACTACCAGTAGAGAAGGAATGCTGGTGTCCTGCTGAGCTAATCCTCGCTGGAAGAAAGGAGAAAATGTGGAAAGCGAGGGAAAGAGGGAGGAGACGATAAGATGGCAAAGGAAGGTCCCAGGGTTCGGGGCAGAAATGGAAAGGGTTGCTTGAGAAAAAATCCTCTTCCCATTCAAGTAGTTTCTCTCTAACTTTCACCTGCTTTCTCTCTATAGCTTTAGGGTGTTCTCTTTTTCGCTGGTGGTCCAACTGGTCTCTGTTCAGTTATGGAGGCATTTGGAGTTAATGAGACAGCTGTACTGTTTGAGAGGTGAAGTCCTTTAGATCAGCTTTTCTCAGTCTGCACGGCCCAGCGCTCACTTGTCTTTTTAGTCCTGAGAGGAGTGAGTAATGCCATTTTCACCCTCAAGGGCCATTTATATTCAAACAAACACCTACCTCAGACTGTTTTGTTAATGACTGGATGGGGGATTTTAGATTAGATTGGGCCTTTTCAGTAGATGAAATCAATGATGCCTTGCACATATGTAGTAGATTGTGCAGAGAATCTTAAAATGTTCACGTCTCACGAGCATCTGCAACTTGCAGACTTTCCCTGGACAGAAACAGTTAATCTTTCTCCATGTAAAACTTCTTTATTTTTTTTTTTTTTGCTAAGGGTACTCCAATCACCAGTTACCACCAATCAAAGTTTAATATAATTATAAAACTATCTATGAAAAGAAGTAGGTTAAAAACAAACTTTAGGAGTTAGTTGTAAAACTGTATGAAACAAAACCCAGAGAAACAAATAGAATGCTGAAATTAACAACATAGATTATGTGAAATGATGTGTCTCATTCTCTGTTTTCAGTTTTGCACTGAGGTCATTTTTGTTCTGAAGTCACTGTTCCATCACTTAGTCACTGCCCGTATCTGGTTTCTTTCATCTGGGTCAGAAGTTTGGCAAAGTGTACATTGATGTTGAGTGTCTGGAACTCTAAACTCCAAGTACTTTTCCTTAAAAATGTTCTTCAGTATATTTATTTACTCTAAACCCTGTTGTGTTTTTCAATCAGGTTGCAGTTAACAGTTTAACACTTCATGGATCTCTGAACAGAAACTCTCAGTCCTTCTGTTTAATTCTGTTACCCAAACATACTGATAAAAATTTACTTTGCTGCTCATTGGGTGCTAACAGCTAACAGCTAACTTGCTCTCCTTCTGCTGATTTCAACACAGATTTACAGTTCCCTCTTTGTTTAACGACTGTGACGTATTTGCTGGGTCTCGTGGATATCAAGAATCTTCTGTATCTTTCACTGAGTAACTAGCAAACGATAGTAACTGTAGTAAAACCATGTGAGGACACACATCCTTTTGTAAGTGCTTAGTTCAGTTCGTCATTTGCTATGCAATAGTCACACATACATACACACGTAATACATATGTACATATATAGAAAAATCTCTTTGGTCCCAGTCTTGTCCCATCTCATTTTGCTTCATCTCTCTGGCTCCTCTGTTATAAAGACCTGTGATTAAACGGTCTGTGGCTGATCAATTGGAGCACCCTGATTTTTTTGAATTGTGCACAGAAGTATTTAATGGATCTTTTTGTAGACTACTACGCTTTAGTGTTGTCAGCGTGTGTGAGCAGTTATGTTTTTGATCCAAGCATGAGAAGAGACAGAGCGAGACTGACCTTTGGATTTAAAGCAGATCTTTGAAAAGAGCCGGAGAATCAGATTGAACCCTGAGATAGGAACCAGACGTCTCGGAGCTGAGGGAACTTGACATTTTTAAGTAACTAGACATGTTACACAAGTGATTTCGTAAAGGGAGATCACATGAGAGTCAGTCTTACATTCTGTGTGTACAATAGATCTGTTGTCTGCTTATTTTTTCACTAAAATAAATTTTAATAATTAGCACAATCTTACAGATACCAAGAAGGATGGTGTTGTCATGATGCATCTACCCGCTCCACCTTGAGGAGAAGCCAGCATGTTGCCTCACTGGCTGAATTTGAACCATTTCCTGTCCAACTTCCTGCTCCAGGCCTCCTGGTTTTGTCCTGTCTGGTCAAAGCTTGAAGCAATTACAAGCGGCTCGGGGGAAATCACCTCCCTCTGCTATACGCTCTGGCTCATTTTTCACAACACCGCCGACTCTTTTAAAGTGTTGACAGAGACATTAAACACGAAGGCCTTTGTCATTGGCGAGAAGTTCTGAGATGAAGGCGAGTTTGAGCGTAATTTGAAAAATCGAGACAATTCTTTAAAGCGGAGAAGATGAAGAAATAAAAAAGCATCTTTAGACTGTCTTTTAAAGGGGAAAACAGTCAAATAAATAGTGAAGCTAAGACAGGAAATGTTGTGTTTGGCCAGTGTTTGTCATCATTTAAACATGTTGTAACAATAATGACATCAACTATTTGTTAGTATAAGCTGTCAGCACTATTTGGCATCATTTTTACTGTGTGTTTTGTTGTGAAATAGACTGTGTGCGTTCCTATGGAAGAAAAGCTTGGAAAAAAAAAAGGAATACACAACTACCCGCTGATTTATCTCTCACTTTTGACTGCAAGTTGAGATGTTTAAAAGGATTAACTGAGAGGGGAAAGAGGAGAAATGTGATTCATGGACAGTTGAGTGTTTGTTGTAGTGACTGCTCCAGACGGATTTCCACAGCGGATGGAAACTGAAGACAAGATTTTTATGATCCTGCCACTTTTCACTCCTCACAGCCCATCTCACACAAAACAGAGGTCAGCGTTTCCTCGTCCTTGCTGTCTCTGCTTTTCTTCCTTTACTTCCCTGCCTACCCTTTTTTTGATTTCCCCCTTTTTTACCGTTTCTTCCTCTTCTTTTTGGCTTGTGAAACTTCTTCTTACTCAAATCCAGAAGGCCAGATGATTTAAAGCCCCCGCACAATTCCCACCATCCCCCAGCTTTAGGGCCAAATGACTGCTCAATGTCTCGCTCTCCACTACCTGTAGGCAGGAAAAGGAGAGCGCATTCATCATTACTTCTAGGATTTGAATAGAGAGTGCTGTGAGTGATCGGCAACATGTTTGGTTTGTTTATTCTTGGAGTGTGAAGGGCCCCGGCTGCAGCTCATGCACGGTGCTTTCAGAATGTAAAAGGAGGTAGAGTTGGACCAAATACTTTGAAACTTTGGAATTCTGGAGGAAAAAAACACCTGGAATGATAGCAGATTCTGCTCCGATCTGGAGTTGTTTATCTGCAACTCAGAGTTTATTTTTTAAACCTCTATGATTAAATGGTGGGTTTACTTTCACCTCATCCTGTCTGCAGCAGCCAACTGTGGACATGCTGAGCTGTACTGTCATAAGTCTCTTTAACTGACTGCCTCCTGGAGGGAAAAAGGTATTCTGGATATTTCAACAAATAAACGCAAATGATCCCATGATCAAACTTATGTGAGTTACATGACGTGGAAATTAATCTTTTGGGGGCAGTGACAACAAGAAATATGACAACAGACAATCAAAACCTTTAAACCTGAAATGAAGCTTTGAGTTAAAAAAAAAGAAGGCTTAAGGTAAAGCCCTAAAAGGAGAAATTGTACTATCAGGAGAGAAGGTGAAGAAAAGAATGTAGAGGAAGAGGAGGGGGGTTGGTAGAGGTTGAGTAAGGCTGGTGAGACACGGATTTCATTAGAGGTTCCTTGTGTGAATGGTTCCCCTTCAGGAGAGAGGGCATTGTTCTGGTCTCTGCCCCCAGCTCAGAGCTCCTGCCATGGGCAAGACTTGTTAGGGAGACAGCCTCCTGTAGAGGAGGCTGGACAAGGGTTATCAAAGGACAAAGGAACCTTTTGGTGTGCTGACAGGCAGACAGGTCAGACGACGGGTGTGTGTGTGTGTGTGTGTGTTTGCGTTTGCGTGTGTGTGTGACAGAAAGACTTGGGGGGGGGGTTCTGTAGTGGGGTGTTGTGTGTTTGTTCTTGGATACAGGAATTCTGCTCCTGTGTTTTTTTTTACCTGTTTGTTAACAGCAGTTGGGACACTGTGAATAAAAGACAGTTGATTGACAGCAGATATCCAGCGCGTGTGAAAGTGTGTGTGTGTGAAAGTGTGTGTGACATGATCAGAGCCATGACGTGATAAAGGTGACAGTAGGAAATGTCAGAGCAGATCTTTGTTTATTCCTCCAGCAGGATGAATAAATCGAGTGCTTTTTAACCATACAGCTACAATAATCCCACATCTGCTGACATGTTTACGGTAGGATTGCGCTCTGTACACAGTCACCTAACTTTTTTATCCTTTTGCAGAAAAGACAGAAAAACAACTGTATCCTGTCAATGTGAATTTTAATGAAAAACAAAAGATGATTTTCATTTTTGCGGGGCCAGTACAATCTGGGACTCATTAAGGTGCCTGGCCTTTTTAAATTACCTAAAAGGAAACAGTAGTGACTTATTAGCAGGCCTGACCTCAAACTGCACAATGTTTTCTTTGTAGGATTCGGTTATTTTAGAAAGACATTAGAAAGGTAAGTTTTTCGATTTTCAATGATACATTTGCTGATAACTGTACTTTACATTCCAAAATAAGCCTTATTATTTTAGCTTTATTGACCTAAATACCTAGTGTGTCTCCTAACTTGTTGAATTAGCCATGAAAATGTGACTCAGTTTTCCCTTAGTGAGTGTAATCTGTCCTTTTTGGAGGGGTTTGTGTGTGTGTGTGTGTCTCCAGGACATGAGCTCTGTCATCTTTGTCCTTAGGAGTTTAAGTCATCATTTTAGTTTGCTACCTCCCACTGTGGTGTCATTGTTCGGTTTAAAAAAGTGAATAAGTACAACGGGTGGTGGTGGTGGGTATAATAAATCTGTTCATCAGTCTCTTTGGTCACCTAGAGCGTCTTGCAGTGTGGCATCCTGCATTCAAATCTAAGAATCCTTTTTTTCTCTTAAAAAAAAAGGATTCTGGTTAACTGGTGGCTTAAGATGTTTACAACCACAACACCACCATGCCTGTTATATCAGCAGGACCCTGTTCTCTTAGGCTGACAAAACACTGTTAAACCTATGTCTACAAAACACCCACAGTGTAGCACAGTGTGTTTAGCTGTTACCTCTGTTAGCTCTGTTAGCTAAACATACTATAGCACTCTGATGCACACTGGCTGTTAACAGCTATATAGCTCTTCTATTGCCGTTCTCGACATGACTTTTTTGTTCACAATGTTATATTGTCAGGAAAAAAATAGGACACTCCCTGTCTTTGGTGAGTTTAACCTCGTAGCCTTCTTTCCGAATTTACCGGGAAAACTTCAGAATCTTAGCATTTGTCGTAGATCTCAAGCTAGGCAGCCAGCTAATGATAGTAATTTAGTAATAGCATTAAAAGATGCTTCAAACTGTAGTCAGCACTCTGCACTTTTGTAATTTGCTAATCATTAGTTAGCCTATATTAGCTACAGAATCCCTCATGACTTGATAAAGATCTTTGTTAGTTAGTTATCATTTTTCCTGGTAAGGATGGGATGCAGTTAGCCTATAGAGCCCTGAAAATATGTTTAAGATAAAGCACTGGAAGGTATTAAAAAGTTTCTTGAGATAATAAACCTTATTAAAAGGTTGTGTGCTCAGTGCAGAAATTAGTTTTTGAATACTTTCCATCAACAGTGTATGACCAGAACAGTTTCAGTTTGATTGTTTCTCAGGTCCAGTAAAGCAACCACGGGTCATGTTATTAGTCTTATTATATCGGGAAAGCCTTCAGATTTCACAGTTAATTTGACACTGAGTTGTACTTTGTCAAATCTTTGGTGAAATGTAGGTCCCTATGGAAACCATTGAGACGGTGTACATTATCCTTATCACTGACTCCCATCTCTCTTCCATCCGTCGGGTGTTTCGAGGAGCTTGGCTTGTCTTATAAAGGCTTCAGTCTTGTGAGATTAGTTATTAAAACCAACAGGGAACATTCCACATTCACAGGCGTCTCTTTCTTTCTATCTCCTCCTCTGCCAACACACACACACACACACACGCACACACACACACACACACACACACACATGCATCTTTCACAGCATTACCCTTCCTTTGCTTTTTGAGAAAGAAAGACACATGTTCATTTTTCTCCCTGTCTGAAGTTGAACTCAGCAAGCTAACATGAATTCCCTCATCCAAATACTTACTCACATGCAGGCCTAAATCTCTCTGTCTCTCCTCCTCATCTTTCCTGTCTAACTGCCCTGCAGATCTGAGTCTGGTGGCCTGACCCAGCCGAGCTCAGCCACATTCCAGGAAGTGAACTGACTTTTAGTAATCTCATTTGTTTTTAATTATACGAGAGCTATATTCCTTTAATTTATTTGTGGGTTATGAAAACACTGAGAACTTTTTTTTTCCTCCTGTCTGTGTGCGGCTCATTTTAGAGTGCTCTCTCTTTGCCTGCCGCTGTGTGGTATGTGCTATGTGCCTCCAAATACAAAATGGAGTTAGTGTTTGTTTATGGTGTCTTTAGGAAAAGACAGACGGCAAAGATTACATAACCACACAGTATAAATTATAGGCAGTTCAGTTTCAGTATCTTTTATATTAATGTGTTTTGCACTTAAATTACCTCACTGACCTTTTGTTTTAATGTCAACAGTGGTGTCAGAAAGCATTTAGAGCAGCATTTTGAGGATCCAAAAACAAATGTTTTTTATATTTCAAAATAAAATTAATCACACTGCTTACAGCAGCAAAGCTTTCCCAACATGACATATAATCTTAGTTCACAAAACATTTTATGTTTTTCATCTGTTTTTCTTTAAATATATAATACTATAATTACTTGGCCAGTGTTTTTTTTCAGTGGTCTTTATACTGGATGTTTGTATTAAAGCATATGTGATGGGATCATATATGATAATACAGGGTCTAAGCCCACAATATGACCAGCACATTATATGTGCTTTAATCCACAAAGCCTTCATTTGCTCTGGTGCTATTTACTAAGCCCTCTGTGCTTCCAGCAGTGTCAGCCTTCAGTACTGGATGCTGGGGCACCTTGATGGATTTGGTATGTTATTGGGAGAGACGCAGGGTGTTACACCCCTACCCCTGCTGCCCCTGAGTGTGTATTTGTGTGCATGTGTGCCTGTAAGAGTGTGTCAGTGTGTGTGGTTTGCCTATGTGCATGAGTCTCGAAGGCCCTGAGTTCTCCCCGCCATGCTGTGAAAATGGAGCCATTGGCCGTCTGTCTAGAAAGATCCAGCAGCTTTGAGGAAGTTTGATTTGTTTAAACTCTGAATAGTTTTTGTTAGTTCCCACATCATGTGTGGAGAACATCTCCATTGTGTCCCATGCACTTTCTTTAATGCCTTTTAGCTCATTCTTGTGTGTCACGCAAAAGAGTATAAACCCTTCTCTAGTAAGTGCCCTTTTCTGTCAGCAGTTTGGATACATTTATTAACTTTGTCCGAGTCATAAAAAACATTTTTGTTTTTTAAAAACTTGAGTAGGTTTTCTTTGTATCTTCATGGTTTTTCTTTGACCACATTTTCCTTCTATCTCTAACACATGATTGTGCCACAGTTTATAACTCATTAATTGTGTCAACACGATAAATGACTATAACAGAAAATATCGATAACCCACATTATGCCGTCAGTATTGTGACCATTGTGTTAAACCTGGTGAAAGTTATTCAAACCTCTGAGGCCACCTGGTACTGGACAAAGCACCATCCTCCTGGCTCACTTGCTAATGTCAAAACTGCAGTTCCTCAAGTGGCCACTTGAGGCCAACTCCAAAAGTGAGTCAACCCCCATAGACCTCCATCTAAAATACCCAGCTTAACAGTAGGGATAAACATGCTTACAGCCTGGTCTCTATAGCTAATTTCATCTGCAAAACAACAGAATGGGGTTACTTTTTCATATAACTAACTTATTTAATTTACATCAAGGTTTAAAGTTATGCATAATAACGGGTGTGTGACAGCTGCCTCTATCCATCTTGGTAGCATTGTGTATTCTCCCGGGCACCAACCTCTCTTCTAAGTTTGGTCCCTACTGGCTCCAAAAGAAAAAAGAGGAGCCCTAATGCCAACTTGTTTGTGGGCTGGTCTCATTGGTCTCCTCAGAGTAGGTTGGACATCTTCTTAAGCAGCAGAGAACTAAAAAAACGTGCCTAGACTGTCGTTTCTTTCAGAGCAGCCTTTTTTCTCTTGCCTTTTCTCTTAATACTACGTTTTATTCATATAATGCTCTGGATAGTAACATTGTTAATTTAATATTTTTTTGAAGTCATAGCATGGTGCATGAAAGATGCTGTTATCAGGCGTGTGGATTTCTACAGCAGCTTGCAGAGTACTCACTTTGACAGTAAATCCAAATGTCTTGTGTGATTCTGATCACTTTATGGTGCTGAGATGTGTTTAAGCTCCGTGTCTGCTGCTGGGCTCCTTTGACAGCTTTTTTTTAGTATAGTGGAATGAAAAAAAAAATCAAAGCCAGCCACGAGTGTATTTTGGAGGTTGCGGGTTTGGTTAAGAGCACTGTATGTTTGCAGATGTTTACTTTGAGGGTGAACGCCTGTCATGATGTGTGCAGAACTCAAAGAGGAGGTTAAAACTCTTATTTTTTCTTGTACGTTCACTGTATGTTGTTTGCACTAAACCTGAGGAAATAACATACGATCCCACAGAGACACATGCTCATTTCCTGAATATAAAAAATATATGTACACCTAGAAAGAACATTGGTGACATTCAATGCACTATTAAGCTCTTTTTTAACAGAAATATACATAATCTATAGTGACAGCGTGATGGCTGTAATATCATATGATTTTCCTTGAAGGACAAAAGGTTCAGTGAGAAGCTTTTTTCCTCTCTTAGAGTGAAAGAAGCGAAAAGGACCACCCATAGTCTTTTAATAAACACACACTCTGTCTGTCTCAGCCACTCGAATGGACCAGGCTAAGGATTTTGTCTTTTGGAACGAATATACACACATGCTTCCAGTGTGGCATTGATTTAGACAAGCACACACTCCTGATAAGAAAAGTGGTGTCCCGTGTGCACACACACATACATACATCCATTATGGCTGTACACACATACAGCATATGTTTGATCCAAATACGACATCATATACTCCAAATAAACACTTTGTTCCATGTTTGTCAATCAGCTGACTGCTGATTCCCAGTGACTGCTTGGCTCACCTACTGTTGGCAGACTGAGTGCCAAGTGCACACTGTTGCAGCGTGACCCTACATGCAGAGATTTGACATGTGGTTTGCTTTGTTTTTTGTAGCTGTGAAGCGTTCAGCCATCACTAAACTTCAAAAAAAAAAAAAAATCCAAGCTGTTTTGTTTCAGGGTTGGCCGTGATTGGCTAGTCGCATCGCTGAAACTTACCACAGAACAAAACAAGTCAAAGTGGCTGAATCTCAGAAAGCGATGCTGCATACCAAGTGTGTATGAGTGTATGAGTGTATGCATGTGTGTTTGTGTGCATGTGTGTTTGTGTACATGTGTGTCTGTGTTTCATAAAAAAAAGAAAAGGGTCGTCTTTTTAATGTATGTTCACATGGATTTTCTTTATTGATGAATAAGTGAGGGATTTTTTTCTTTCCCAAATTGTCAGAATGAATAGAGAAAATGGAGAATCCTGAAGCACAAAATTGTTGACACTCCAATTGTAGCAGATTAATTGATAATTGATCGATTATAATTTCAACTCTCGTGTTCAATGTGTCATAGCCAGAAAAGCCTGCATGCTGGATTAAGTGGGTCATATGAATTTCCAGCATCTAACCAGCTCAGCCGATGAGAGTCCTGAAAATAAATCAATTCCTTGAATGAAATGCTTTTAAAAGACTTAAAACACACTGATAATAGTTAAGTCATAGCATAAAGTGGAAGATGGGGAGTAAAAGTTTGTTGCATATTTATCTTCCTTACACAAACAGACAAAATTTTACTTACCAAACTAACCACAGCTAGATTCCAGGGGAAGGAGAGAAACCAACAGTAAAAGAGTAAGAAGTCGTAAAGAAAACTTCTGCTGTCCATTCAGGTCTTTGCACTTTATTTTCAAACTGAATTGGCTCATATACACAACTCATCTGTCATTGATATGCCTCCTTCCCCCCCTGTTTTTTTTTGTTTTTTTTTTTGGTGTGTGTGTGTGTATGTGCGCTCTGCTTTATTTTCTCTGTCTCCTTGCATCCATGGCCATAGTCATTAGTGATTTGTGTTTTAAAGCAGTTCAAGTGTAGCTGTCATACCACACTGAGGGGCAAACAAACACAATCGACAACATGTGGACTGCACATGAATGTCAAGTCATAATACCTTATTATGTTTCTTCTTGCCTAACCGAATCATTCTTTCTCCCTCTCACCCACTTGCCCTCTTCTTTGTCTTTGTTCCAAGGACCTTTGAGGGTGTTTTTTCAAAACAGGCGTTATTGACAGTGAAACCTTAATCAAATGCAGACATCTCTGACTGGTGGTTTTCTAACTGAAACCATGTAGGAAGGAGAGGAGAGGAAGAAAAAGGCGAGGGGCATGGCTTCAGCTTTGAAAAACATAAAACGGTTTACAACACAAGCTGGTCAAGTGTGTCCTAATCTGTCACTGTTTCCAGTTTAGGAGGCACCATGTTTGTGTTTTGGAAAGAAGTTATTCTCTCAGTCCTGCTGGACATTAGTGAGACAAGCAGGAAGAGAAATAACTACCTACTACAGTGAGAAAGCATAGCTTGAAATTAGCATCTTTTTGTTAACTTGTAGGTGTTTCATTCATGGCTTTTTTTCGAATTACAAAGGATTATTTAACATTGTCTGCATGCTGTGAAATCAATCCCCCTGGCTTACATTTTCCCTGTCTTTTCTAAATGTCTTTACCCTTCAGGGAAACTTGTTGAAAGCTTTGGAATTAATGAGTTTTAAGTAGCTTTGAACATGTTGCACTGGCGTCATTATCCTTCTCTGAAATGTACAGTGCATCTTTTTAAGTTACCTCCACCCTCCATGTATCTTACCTGTTGGTTCTCTATGTGTGAGTGGTGATTTTTAATTGCACAGTGTGTTATGAAAACATACAAACACATCTCCAAACTGAGCTTCGCAATTAGCTGAGAAATTTTCTAAAAAAAACAATAAATAGACAGATTATGAGCCCAGATTTGAAACATAACTGTCCGAATGTGCTCAGGCTGCTGGCCGAAAAAGCTTATCCATCTGCAGTGGGTGCATCTGAGGGTGGGCAGTCAGGGGCACATCTGGAAGTCACCTTGTTGATTGTGTAACTCTGGCCTGAAAATTTCAGCACAGTGTTGCTGATTTCTACCCATATTTTTTAAATTTTGCAAGTACCCTTATTTAATAAGAACCAAACGAAGTTAAGTTTAATTTTCTGAAGTTAGGAAACAAGTGAGCATACACTGATTTATGTGTGGGTTGAGATGGAAAAAATTACGCCTGAACCAAAACATACATGAATATTTTTTTTCATAAACAAACTGCATCATGTAAAGGGTCTCGACACTGTTGAGAAGCTCAGATCTTAGACATATCTCAGAGGGTGGCAGACTCACCAAACTGTAGATTCAATCTGAGCTCTCTGTTTGGTTTTGCATCGTCTCACGGTTTATTGACATTGATGTGCATGCCTTATACAGCACAGTGCACTGCTGCAAACACACACACACACACACACACACACACACACTGCTGTTTTTGTTGGACTCTGGAGTCAGAGACCTGCAGTGTGTCACTTAGAGAGAGGGAGAGAGAGAGAGAGAGAGACCAGGTGCATTGTGTCCCTGTATGTTTGTATGGGAGAGCGAGGGAGAGAGAGAGATAGGCCTAACCTTGTGTATGCGTGTGTATGTGCGACTTCCCATGTTCCCAGTCCCGTCTCGGTCAAAGAGCACACTCAGGTCTCCCATACAGACCGATCATTCTTTACCTCGCTCTTCGGCCGGAGCTGCAGAAAATAAGACCGGCATTAATTTACCATCATGCTATTCTGCTTTACGTCGATCTCAGCTTACTCTCGGAGGCTGACACCCGTTCGCCCAGACACGGAGGCACACTACCGCACTGTCGGAGCGGAGGGCACTGCAGAAGAGTGTGTTTTTGTTGTGTTTCATCGGATTGAGCACGGTGGAGAATAACAGATGGGGAGGGTGCAATGTGATACAGGTTATGAGCTGCATCTGAAATCAGCGTAGCATGAACACATGGGCAGCACCTTGCCCCGCTCAACTTAAACGAAAGCCTCAACCTTTACGGGGGGAAAAGCAGCCTCGCTCACATAAACCACACATGACCACATTTACAAGCCACTTCAAAATGGCTCACATTCTTTAAGAATTAGACGTTGCACTTCTTTTTACCACTCTTACAAGCAGTTGTTTCTAAACAATTGGATTTTTTTTTTCCCTCCTCTCTGGTTGGGATTTGCCCCCCAGCACTGAGATTACCTTTGGGAGGGTATGTAATGGAAGTTAAAGTATGTTTTAGCAACTACACATACACAAACCCCACATGGATACGTTCCTACGCTGTGATTTTAAAAACACAAAGCCAGTCCAAAATTCCTTCTTACTTTTTCAGACTTTGGTGAAAGTAGTAATGAATGTGAGTTGTGGGTCTATGAGCTAAATGACAGAGTGGCGGTGCAGGATGACAGCAGAACATTTGATAAATGGCCTGTTAATGAGCGGAGAGCCTGACTGTCGCTTGGGAACGAACCTCTCGTACGATGCTCACATCACATAAGACCAGGGGTCACCCTTGTTTATGGGAAATACAGCAATGATTAATGGGCGAGTTGTACAAAATACTGAGGGCTTTTACTGAGTCCTGGAGGATTTTAATAGGCTGAATCCAAGAATTAATAATGTTTTGTGAACTATTACTGAATATAATTGAAATTGAAAAGATCTGGGAATATTTCTAAGCTGTGAGTTTGTGCAGAAGTGCCTGCAGTCATATATGGGCATAATGTCCCTTATTTATGTATTCAACTTGCATCTCTTGACTACTTAACACAGGGTGTAATATAGCAGTCCTCTAAGCTAGTGGAAGACTGATCTGAGCTAAGACTAATTGTCCCAGAGCAGGTACAGGTTTAAAAAAGATGATGCATTTTATTGTAGACTGTTCAATAAAAAAATTATTGCCACAAAAAACAAGGCATTTGCAACAACAGTAGCTCAGGCATTTAAGGCATATTTAAATCAGTCAAAGGACCTTTGCTTCATATTATTCCTCCTGTCACCTCTCTACTGTAAGATATCTAACAAAGGAAAAAAGTTTAAAAAATACTTGAAACTTGATATAATCCTTTACAACCCATCTTTCAAAGCTCATTGTTGACTGTACGGTGGTGGAGTCCTGCTTGAATGGAGACAGATGGAATCAGTGGCTAAAATGATGAAGAGCTGCAAAAGTTATGAAGGGAGATTACAAGTCTTCATTTCCCCCAATGAAAGCTAGTGCTGATATAGTTGTTGTCCCAACATCTCCTCTTAAAAATAGGCGAAAAATCAGCGTGTCCACTCAGGTGTCACGTTTCCATCACTGCTGATCGGAGCTGGAGTCGATAAATACCCGTGACTACTGCAGAGCCGTTTGACCCAGGAACGAAAGCCGATTGTACCGAAGACAAAAGCCAGATGTTAGTGGGTGTTTGTGGGTTTCTTGCCCAGTGTTAAAGCGGTTCATGAGATAGGAATATTCTAGTGGAAAAACATTTTATCATACAGAAAAGCTGGAATATTCCAAATAAATTTGGCTGTATTTGAGAATATTAAACAGTAACTGCTTCAGCAGACCACCTCTCTGTCTTAATAAGCTCTTTCTTTCAACGTGCACGGACAGGGGGTTGCAATAAATGGTGTTTCTGAAACTATGGGTTAGAGACCCACACTTGGCCACAGGCCTACCTGCTTTGGGTCCCTCTCCTCACATGACAAGTACAAAAATATGCTTTCATGGTTCTGGACTGAAGGCAATAGACTAAGTGTCTCCTCTTGGTCTCAGGCAGAAAAAATTTAACAGCCCTCACAATTAAAGGATAAAAACCTGGCTGGGGCTCAGCAGCACTAACTGCATTTCGATAGAACAGCTCAATCTTTCTCTCTCTCTCTTACATATAAGGACTTATTGTCAAAGAATTTTATGAAAAGTAAGGAATTGGTAAAGCCTACCTCTGTCATAAAAAAGACTGCCTTTGCTGAGGTTTTTGAAGATGGGAACCCTAATATTTTAATTTAGATAATGTTCTGGATTCATTGTAAATTAAACAGCTTTTTGAGGAACTTCCATCTTATGAGTCACAGTGAGTCCATGATCTCACCACCACAACACTAAAAAAAAGAAAAAAACGAAGCCTCTGCTCCACTACAGTGAACACACGCTGTCTGATTCTAATTCTGTCTTACCTCTCCTACGTGTGCCATGTTTCCATCCTCCTGCGTCTCTTATGTTACCACACAGGCCTCTTGGTTGCCCTCGCAGTCCACCAATTCACCCGACCACGCGCTGCCAGTTCCCCAATAAAAAGCATTTAAAAAAAAAAAAACACCTTTGGCAACAGTTTCTGGAACCAGTTCCTCTGGTTGTATTATATGAAATCGTAAAATGTAGAGCTGTGATCATTTTTGTGTTTTGTGTTTTTTCATCAGTGCAATGGAAAATGATACAGTCCCAAAAAAACAGTCTCAATAGTCTTAATAGGTTCCATATCTCTGTTTTTATGGGAGTTGCTCAGGGAGGCGCAGAGCAACACAGATGTTGACCGTCGGACAGGGGAAGCCTGTGGGAGTTGTGGGGGGACTGTTGTCTGAGCGTTTTCACAGTGTTTGTGGTGGCAGCGTTGACAGGGGTGTCATCTGTCCACCCGCTCTTGGGAGGCCTCCTGACTGTTGGTCACAAACGTGTTCATTGTCCAGCAGAAGCCCCATAAAGAGCATACAACCGCTATCTGTCATCGAAAAACGTCTATTAAAAAGCCGTATCAAATTGTTAATGTGTTTCAAATATCTTGAATGTTGGAACATTTTAGGATCAAACCTCAGAAATAGTTGTATCTTTGATTGATAATTTCCTGGAAAAGTTTATGAAACTATAGAGTGGATTATTGTAAAAAGGGTGCGCTGTGGTTCATGATAAAGCTTGATCAATAGTAGAGCTTATTATAGAAGCAAAGGCAAATATCCTGCATATTTTAATAGAAATTCGATCTTGATTCATACCATGTTTTAGGACCTAACACATCAATTATTGCATTGATCAGGGTGGCGTTTTCCCTGCCTGTTAACACCGCCTGTGACAGATTGAAGGAACAGGACAAACTTGCATTGATAGACAGCTAAAGTAGAGGCAAGGCAAACGGAGGATATTTGTCTTCTCATTTTGTGGCCTGGACCTTGTATTTACATGTCATTACTGACCCCACACTTCACAAAGTGTTCATTCAGCCTTGCTGTCCCTCTCTACGCTGCACTGTTCACTTCCATGCACCACTGCTTTCCTTAAGGCCCCCAACTCCAAAAACTGCCGGGCCCAAAGGCAATTAGCTTTCCAACATGTCTCCTTGTTTTCTATGGAAATTCGTTATGACAATTTTCTGACTTAAATCGCTGGAGACAAAATGTTAAATACAAGTTTTAGAGAAACCACGTGGCTATTCTAAACAGGTAAAGGGCAGGGAGAGCAGACACTGTAAAAGACTGATGTTTAAAAAAACTTACATGATAGCGAGATGTTGACAGATGATAGATTCGGTCGTGTGTCCTGGTTTTTTGAGTCTAACTGCCTTGACGACCGCAGAGACAGTCAGCCCCAAAAACCCAGAAGCCCCTCAAACCATGGCCTCCATCCATGCATTCATTTATATAACCTCTTATTAACTTTCCCTCTCTTTCTACCACTAAGTTTGTATCCTTCCTTGACTCCCTCTCTCCCCTCATGCTGGTGATGGTTTACTGTATGTGACAGCTGTCATTAATGAGTCTAAATCTGGCATCGGGCTGGGCCGTCAGAGCAGCTGGCCGTTAGCGGGAAGAGGATAAGTATCTAGTTAGCACGTTAAACTCAATGTGCTGAAAACAGGACGGCTTTGAAATAATGTGCTACATGAAACTCCACCAACTTAATGCAAACACAATTAGGGCCGAACACGCATGCAGAGTGGTCGACAGCAGTTCGTTTGTGGGCTGGTGAGAAGAGAGTGTAAAGTGTGTGTGTTTGCTCGGGCTTGCATGCTGACTCGCATCATGTGCGACCCACATTCCTCACCGGTTGGCTCACTCACACGCGTTGCCATTTAGCAGAGGTAGGGTTATTACACATGCAGCGCCTCAGCGCTTTACGATGCACACGAGTCAAACTAGCTTATGAAGAACGATATGAGTATATTAACATACCAGTGTGTTAAAATGTGTTTGGCACTCGCCTCCAGAATTGTGCAACTTGCGCCTAGGACCCACCCGTGGGACGCCTAACATATTCAGGGATATGTTCAAGTCTCAGAATGTGAGAATATTAAGTCCGAACCTGTGACAAATGACTTACGCATTTTAATCACTAGCAGTAACAGTAACCTTTTCTGTACTAGAATAGCACAAGGAACGGTATGTCTGCGTTTTAGCCGTGGTAATGAGGCAGGTGAGCCCTGAGGAAGGAAATACGGGAATAAGTGGCCTGGTTGTTCAGCATGACATCAGAGAGTTAGCATGTTCTCTGGGTGCTGAGGGATGAGAGGAGGAAGAAATGCAAAAGAAACGTAAGCTGTGAAATTCATAACGTAGATTAAAAAGTACAGTCCCTAACATTCGTAAGCAGAACTAAAAAAAATCTAATCCCTAATTCTAAAGTTCAGGATCTTGCAAACTGAGTTTTGATAAATGAGATTAGTTTTGACAGAAATTGTTTTGGACAGTTCTAACTGGTGGGGTTTGTGGTTTGATAATGTTTAATTGAATCTCGATGCACTATTAAATCTTATGATCAAATCTGAGCAATTTTTAATCCCCATATTTGAAGTCTGTTGATGCTCAACTTTAGCTAAAGTGGTTTTAAATAATAATTAAAAAAACATCAAAGATAATTAATGAGCAAACTTTAAACCAAATCCTAAATGGATCCAGCCTTCATAACTCTTTTAGAGGGAATATTTTTTAATCTGACTGCCTTTTCTTCTATCAAATTTAGTGCAAACACCAGAAATGTGATTCTTGGATTCAGAGTTGCACGAGGTTGTAACACACAGCGACACTTTTACAAGACCTTCTGTGAAATGAGAGCAGTGTGTTGCAAAACAGAACGAAACATCCTGATAGTCAGCACATACTGAACAAAAAAAAAAAAAAACACTCAGTTTGTCCTTTACAGGTTCAGACAGACAGTCAGTCCCGGCTTGGCTCCGCTGGGTCACGGGCCGGCCATGCTCGGGGACTAATGAGCGTCCAGTCACCGGCCCCAGGGTCAGGGCAGCAATCAGTTAGAGTTCTCAACAGGCCAACCTGAGCCGATGCCAGCCAATTAGAGAGCCTCGTACATACACAGCTGCACTCATGGAACATTCCACAGGCAGGTGGCAATGTTGGGGGGGACTGTGTTCCGAACGCTCCGTGTCTCAGTCAAGGCCAGCTGGGAGTTCCCGGGCGGCTGTGTTGGGGCTCGGTGTTATGCGGGAATTGTGGTTAAATGGCCACAGTGTCCCACTCAGCTACAAAGTGCTCGTGTCAGCTCTTTCCAAAACTGTGACCATGGATCCACTAAGTAACTGCTTTTGACCCCACTGTGTGAAATATACCTTTCTAAAATAGGCGCAAATTGCTTGCATGCTGTGTGAGGTTGCTGGCCGAAAGCTGCAGGGCGACACTTTCCCTGCAAACTTCCCAAACCAAACATGTAGACATTTATTAATAATTGGTGATTTAAAAAAAAAAAAATTATTTATTTTTTTAATTGCCCCTTCCCACTTTGACTTTTGTAAAGTCTCAGAGGAAGAATCACCTTTAGGAGTTGCGGTTTATGTGTTTTCCAGCTTAGTCCATCTGTCATGTTTACAGACTTAAAAATGTGTGAGAGAAGACCTTCAGTCCTTTGAAGTTTTTTATGGTGGGACGAGCCTGAGGCCACAGAGACTCATCAGGAACATGTGAGGACAATTTAACTTGCAGTGTTATCATCTAGTGCTCCACATTTTTTAAATACTAAACTGTTATATAAGATGAAAAGCAGAATACTCCAGGAAAAATCTGGCTTGTTGGAAAAAAAAAAAGTTTGTATGGATGGTGCAGAGCTGCTTCTTGTCTAAATCAATATCTCCTAACATGAGCACCTCAAGATAGATGCAGTGAATTGTAAATGTTTATCATTAGTGATGTGGGATCATGTTTTATCGGCCTCGTGATGTAATGCAATTTAACACCAAAAATGTCAGTACTAAGCTGAACCAGCAGAGAAAATCACAATGGAAGGAAGCCCAGGTTGATTATTTAGCCATATACAAAGAAGGATGTCTGGAAAAATGGACAGTAATTGTGGAATGAGTGGAATCACAGAAAAGATAAATGAAGTGAAGCATGTAAATCTGCACACACATGCACATGAACAATGCATGGAAGCCTGCACCGTCATCTGAGAGCGATCCATGACAGGCACGCAGGTTGGACTAAGGCACTCTACACCTCCCTTGGCATCTTTTTACCTGCTTATCTTGATGCGATGTCAAATCACCATTCATCAGCGTGAACTTAAGACAGTGCTGGGCCGAACGCAGCCCACACATCATCTGGAGGGCGGAGGGGATGGAGTGGATTATGGGTAATCAGAGCGGGCCTCAAGACAGAGACTGAGGATGAGCGGGAAAGGAATGCAGCGGGGAGGGAGGGATGAAAGGGGGGAAGAAAAAAAAGAGGGAGAAAGGGCTGTCAGGGATAATGGAGTAGCAGCATTTAACGGTCTCTGTATCTACATGTGGGAAGGAGGGACAGAGAGGGAGGAGAGGACGGAGAGATGGATTTAGGGAGAGGGGGAGGGCACCTAATATGATGGGTGAGTGAGCAAGGCAACACAGAGGTCGGGGTTCATCCCAGTGAGGTTTTTCTTAACTTTGACAAGCCAAAGAAAACTCTGTTCATGTTCTAGAGGCAACATCCCCTGCAGATGAATGTTGTAAGTGTCGGGAGTATTGGGATTATAGATATATTTTTTTTAAAGATTGCTTGTTTGGTTCAATTTCCAGTCAAAAACACAAGTTATTTTCCCATTTGAGAACCTTTAACTATCAAATATTTAGTGTGTTAGCTCTTTCCAGGATCAGTTCCCATATTTTGTGGCCACAAGCAGTAATTTCTATTTCTAGCTTAATTGTGATAATTAGGCAGTTTTTCTTCAGAACCGACAGGAAGAAACCAAACCAGAAGGGAGAACAGGAATGGCAGATGATGATGTTTTTGTGTGTTTATTTGTAGTTTGTTTGTCATTGGGTTAACCCTTTTTTTTCGGTGATCTTCAGAATACCTGAAGAAGCAGGTATGACCTCTGTCTTTGGAAAACAAAAAGGAATGAATCCAGACGAGTACAGTGAGAGATGGAGAGAGTCGGAGCAGAGGGACGAGAACATGACGCATCCAGCAGTTTGAGAAAAGAGATGCAGAAACACTGATGAGTGAATGAGCGAGCGGAGAAGGGAGGGAAGGATGCTGAGTGTGTGTGTGTCAGTGTGTGTTTTTCCAGACCTCTCGGTGTCACCCCTGTTTGACCCTTTTTTATGGCTCTTTTATAGCCCCTACATACTGTAGCCGTCCGCATTCTCTTCTCCAGGGCTCTGCTCCCCTCGTCAACCCCAGCTCCAAAGCCTCAGGCAGGGTCAGCTGGACTTAAACACAGGGGTTCCCAGCCCCTCCGCCCACCCCCACATTAACCTCTAATTCACACCAGATCAAATATGAGCCCCCCCTCCTGTTTTCCTCCATTGTTTTAAGCAAGCATTCAGCCTGACACACACTCTCTCACACACTCATTCATCAAGGTCCGGGCCAGTAAATGTCAGCAAAAAAGAGAGCAGGTGTTTCTCATATTTTATACATTAGCTTAAGTTAATAATTCAGTTAAGGCTTTTGCAATTAAAAAAACATTTTATAGTTTGACCTCTTTTGTGCAGTTAGATGTACATTCTCATCCATTACTCAAGATGTTTTTGGCTCACACAGTTACTTAAAGTGGTGGAAAGCGACTAAGTACATTCATTTATGTTCTTTAAGTGGGAGGTATTTTTTTAAATGACGTTATTGGCAAAAATTTGGACTTTTTATTCCACTGCAATTATGTGAGCAGTAGTCAGCTTGCAGATATAAAACACATGATTATTTTATAAAGCATGATGCAGTAAAAAGAGCTTTAAGTGCACATTATACGAAGTAGCCAAAATCAGCGTCCCTTTAACCGGCTGTATCTTGTAAAGCTGGCTTTATGTGAATACATCAGAAACGCAAATCCACTAGTTTAATGTACTGAATAATTATATTTAACTCCTTAAATGCACAGTATGAAATTTCTAAAAACATTAAAAAAAACAAAAGATATAGTTTGATGATGCAATAAAGAAGCTGAGGATCATGAGATTATTTTTTTTTTAATGTTAAACAGCCACCTTTGCAGATGAAAATCTATGGGACTGACTCTGGCAGACCCCTGTAAGGTGGCAACAGGAGACGAATTGCAACACACAGTAACCTTGAATAAGATTTCTTTGAGTTCAAACATTTTTGGACAAAAATTTGAATAATACAAGTATAGAGATTAGCAAACTTTATAACAAAGATAAAACCATTATTAGACATATTAATATGGCAGTGGTGCATATTGTAAGTTTAGATACACATCCTGAAATAACTTCTCTTACTTTTACTTGAGTGAAATGTGAAATGCTGGACTTGCACTATAATAGAGTGCTTTTTCTACCACTGGAGAGATGTTACTTGCCATAAGTCCATCAGTTCTAGCATTTACTGTAATGCTTGTGTCTTCATTACATTGACAATGCGACGCTGCATACGTAGAGTGCATCTTGAGGCATTGTGTTGATATCTGTGTGAAACAGTTCTCTTTTCTCTGCTCTATAAGCCTGGCTGAGTATGCTGCAGTTCCCCTGGCCTTAACTCCACTCATACACTCACTCACTTACTGGAGCTAATTTATGAGCTTCTTCCTCTGCTGAAACCTCCTCGGCTTACAGTTAGACTGAGTGGACCTGGATCTGGAACAGTCGATGAATGAACGTATCCCCCAGAGTTTGCTTTCAAACTTCTTAAGGCTCATATATTGATAAATCTAGGTGCTCAAAGCCAAATTTGATCCAGGACAGACCGATGGACAGTCCAGCCCTGTTTGTGTGTGTGTGTGTGTGTGTGTGTGTGTGTGTGTGCATGTGCATGCATCAGACTCAGAAAAGGCTCCACTCATATTTATCCCAGCCATTTTTCAGACTGTACGTAGAATTCCCACTGCTCCACTCTAACTTATAGCCCACTCATTTTGGGCCCATAGCCACTGATCCAAGAACAGTCGCACTCCCAGGGGAGGATTACCGAAGTACAGCGGCCTGACTGTTGCCTGAGACTTACTCATTTCAGCTCTTACAAAATTTAAAACAAGTTCCAGATATAAGAGGGTGTTCTCTCTGAGAAAAACTCCGTGTACTGTACAGTGAAGGGGGGAAAAGCAGCACCAGATAGCGTCCATTGCTGATATTGTGAAGAAATTTCCCTTACAGGTCTAAATCTCCTCCCCAGCGACCTTCCTCGAGCAGAAACACTCGAAACCAGGCTGCTCGGCTCTCAGATTTAACAAGGTGAAAAGTGGTGGGGAGGAAAAACTTTTTTTTTTTCTCTCTCTCTAAAATTAGTTTCTGGAAAATAAGTAGAGTGCATGTAGTAAATTACACTAACAAGGGGACACCATCCTCTTATCCTGCCTTAAATCGCAGCAGGCTGTGTGAGGACATTCTCAGTCCTGCTCTGTGCAAAGCTTCACCTCCGCAAACGGGAAGTCTGGGAACGAACCAACAAATAAATACACCTCAGCGGGGAGACAAGTTAGAGAGAACCAAACGAAGGAGAGGTGGAGACACACAAGGACCCTCTCAGCCCTGCAGTGTGAGCATGTGTGCACAGAACTTCATGTGGTTTAGAGACATTTTTGACATATTGGACATACTGTAGTAGAGCATGTTTGACCTTCAAATATATGATAACCTGCTTGAAAATGCAGCTCATTTTTACACACATGTACACGTGCATGCATGCAGTTTCTGGTGTGATTTTTTTTATTACCATAATTATTGTATTAGTATTACAGATCGTATTTTGGTTTTAATATGTGCAGGGAAGCCACACTTCTGCAGAAATTTGGGATGATGGGAAGTATGCAGTTGGAAAGAAAACAAACAAGTAAACAGGACAGGCAGGGATTTGCAAAACTTTAAAGGATGGCAATGTTTCTGTTTATGTCTGCTTCCTTTGTTAGTTTTGCAGAACTGGACTCCTTAGAAGTCTAAAATCAGTTCATGCTCCTTTCTCCTCCCAGTTAATTATGTTGTTTTCTGTATTTATCACTCACTTTGCTGCTTTTTCTCTACCTCTTTCTCTCTTTTTTTCATGTCTTAAGTCAGTTTCTCTGCTTCAGTCTCCTCTGCTCTGTGAACTGCTGCTGACCTCCGTGTTCATGTCACTGATTAATGTCCCCCTGCTGTACAACAACTCCTCATCCCATTCAGAAAAAAGCACAGCAGTAATGGAGATAGAGATCATAGCCTGATAGTTTGCTCCAACTCTGCTTAGAGATATGAGGATAAGAGAGATGAGACTTTACTTCCAGTGTGCTGCAGCCACTTGTAAAGCTGAAATGAAATCAACCCATTTTGATATCAAGTTTATCCCTTTAATCTGATAAGCATTCATTCAAAATTGGCTACTTACTGCAAAACAGAGCAAAAGTGTATTGAGGTATGCATGTGCACACACTTTACAGCCCTTTGCCTTCTCTAGTCCGGTACAGAGTGCCCTCTCTGTCCATGTTTAAAGAATACCAGAGCAGCTGTTGGCTGGACTTCAGACATGTAGACCAGCAAAAGGTAGACATGCACACACACATAAACACAGACAAGCAGATGGAATATCAGTGTATCTACCCTGATACTGTTACCTCAGAACTTGAGAGGATTAAGTAGAGATTCACCGTCAAGTCTGTCGTCAAAGTTGTTTCTCAATATTCTCAGTAATTCTAAATATTAATCCTGTTCATTTATCACTGAGATGTTTATGAGAAGAAATATTCAGCGTTTTCACTCACAGTATGAGCAAACACCAGTGACTCCTCCTCTAAAGTAAAGTATATGAGTTTTGGAGCACATTCCTCTGAGGGTGATCTGCAGTCACACATGTGCATATGCACATATGACTAAATAAACTCAATGTATAATGAGCGCTCTCTCTCTCTCTCTCTTTCTCCATGACTCTCTCCCTCTCTCTGTGTCTGAAAAACAGCACCTACATTGTGCAGGATGTCTCTGTAGAGCAGACGTGGTGCTGGTCTGTCAGCAGTAGTAATCACTGCCTCAAACCTCGGCCTTCTCAGGTTTACATACTGCGTGACTATATTTGCCTCTGTGTATTTGACCAGATGTGTGGCCGCTCATTTGGCTTAACTCCTGCCCGCTCTCCAATCAATATAAATAAGTCTTTTGGGCTCATTATTTTCTATCTCGAAGCTGACCTAACCTCCAAACCGAGATGGCATTCAGGGTATGAAGAGCTCTTTTTTTTTTCTGTCCGTGCCTCTACATCCGTCTCTCTCTGTTTCTGTAGCCCTCATTTATTTAATTTGCACACACAGTATGCAACAAGTTTTAGTACAGGTGGTCTGAGCATTTGTATCCGTCACTTGTGCAGTTTTCTCACCCCCATTAAGAGTAAGTAGCTCTCCGTGTCACTGTGCTTCTTGGCTCTGCTTTCAGTGAAGGTAAAAGATGCTCCTGTCCCCTGAAGCAGACACAGAGAACAGGAACTCTTTGACAATTTGTCCCCCTGACCCCTGCTAACCTGTGCTGGTAGACTTCACAGGAGCTGGATGACTCCCATCTCTCCCATCTCTCCCCTTGGCTATCTCCCTTCCCCCTTCAGACTCCAGGTCACTGCGAGTGAAGAGGAGCTTGCTGAGTTTGTGAACAGACCTGCTGAATAAGGCTTCCAGTCCTGAGGCTAACAGACAGACTGCTGTGCGGGTTTGTTGCCTCCCCAGGGGAGAAAATAGAGATAAAGACATAATAGATTGGGGCAGATTGGGAGGAGCTGTGGAAAGCAGAGGGGTCAACTGAGAGTTGACAAGGCGCAGACAAATGAAATTCTTTGTAGCTAACTTTTGTGGCACAGAGAAAGTCTGCTGAAATTTTTTTATTTATTAATGCAGTCTTCTGAAAACCTTGCATCTATGAAACCCATGTTTAGTTACTGTCCTTATACTTGTCAAATGAAGACACATACTAGTAATCTAAATTGATTTTAAAATCATCCGAGAAAATGGACAACAGTGCTAAATTGAAAATATCACATTAAGAGGAGCTCTGACCAGTTAGTAAACATAATAATGAAATAAGTAATAAAAAAATGAAACAGATTAACTTCAGTTCTGATCAGTTAACTCTTAAAATCTGCAGATATCTGCTGACTTGACCTGCTCTCCTCATCATTCCATAAACTGTGCATGCTTGTGTGCCAGAACAAAAAGATAAAGTTAACTGTCTCGTGGATGCATCTCAATGTAATAGCCATGTCAGTCCAGCCAAGATATCCCCAGGTGCACCAGACTCCGAAAACCACTTAATCAGCTTAAGGTCACAAGTGATTTACATTGAGTATTTGTGCAGCTGCACAACTTGAAGTTGAACCAGAGGGTTTTGCAGTGCAGAGTGAGTGTAAATGGGTTGTACAGTGTAATGGAGAGAGAGAGCAGAGCTCTGAAGGTGAGTAAGACTAATTTGCTCCCAGAGGGGGCTAGATGGCCTGTCAAACCACACGCGCGCACACACACAAACACATGCACGCACTGTATCGACATACAGTAGGCATAAATGACATATGAGCATTGTTGCAGGCATGTGGACTCTCACGCACATGCAACCACAGTCACACACACATCGCCTCCACCTTCCATCCCTCACTCCCTCCATCTTTCTGCGTCTGTCACCACCAGAGGATTATACAGTGGGATACCTTACACCGCTGTTGCAAAAAAATGTAGCCTGGAAAAGCTTTACTCTAAGCGAAAACACAACCATTCATCTCCCTCCATCTCTCTGCTCCTACGTTGCTCCCTCGCTCTTTCTCCTCCACCTTCTCTTTGTTTCCCCACACTTTTTCCCGTCTCAGGTTTTTCTCGGGAGCGCCGCACATGGAGCACCGCGGTAGAAAATCCCTATCCTTTTGTTTTGTGCTTTACCTATTCAGTTACAGGTGGGAATTCTAAAGTTTAGATTAATGTTGTTTTACTGTGCTAATTATGCCAGTGTCAGGCTGTGGTTTAGTGACAATACAGGGCGTGAAACTGAAAAGAAAGAAGCACAGTGAGGCTCATTATTCAGATGAATAAAAAGAAAATATCCTCCATGATTAGTTTGCTTTTATCTTAAATATTTGAAAATCATCAGAGAACTGTTGAAAATGACTTATCATAGATAATATAATAATATTAAACCAGGATGCAAACAGAGCATTTCTTGTTTTTTCCATAAATCTTCTTGAACAGATGTTCACCTTTTAAAACAAATTCCAATTTTTTGTCCATTGAAAATTGGGAAAAGCGTAATCAGGAGGCATCATCTAGAATCTATCATATCAACCAGAGATAAGAGCTAACTACTTCACTTGCTAAAATTACAAGTTAATTTGTCAAAAGGTCAACTTTTTTTTAAAAAAGTGACTCAGTAACTCGGTGAAAACTAAACTGAGCAAAAGTTCAATGTACACTAACGATGCATAAATTATCTGCATATGGAAGAATTGCTAAAAATAAATAAAAGTACATGGACAGAATAGATGAATACAGTATTACAGTTGGCTACAAGACAGAGGAAATAGCTTTAAGTTATTTGAAAAGGTGAGGTGAATACTTTGATGTGTTACTCAAGACACCAGAGAAGAGTGTGTTCTGTTAAGCCGAGAGGAAACTTTCCCTTTAGACCCGAGAGATATCTGCAACATCTAAAATCTCAGACATCATGCAGGATAAGCGGCATGTGTTCCTCGCCCAAGGCGTCTGAGCCGCTTCCAGTTTCCTTATGTTTGGTTACTCACTGAACTCTGCCTATTTAAAACCTGTGGAGGGAGGGGCGGGTGGGGGGGATTTGTATATTGGCCCATAATCTGTGAAATCTGTCTCAGAGCAGGTGTGTGTATGTGTGTGTGTTTTAGTGAGGAGTCATATCCGACCCTAAGGTGCCATCTGAGATGTGTAACAGACAAGTCCCTGCATATATCCCTCCGGCTTACATACAAACATAAACACACACACACACTCACTCACAGACACACACACACATACACACACACACGAACCTAACCCCGAATTTCAGTCCTTAAGTAGATGAGTGTGCAGACAGACAGACGGAAACAGGACAGTGGCAACACACACTTGTTGTTGAGAGAGTAAAAAAAATGCTGATTGATCTCCTTCCAATTGTGTGTGTGTGTTTGTGTATGTATGTGTGTGTGTTCGTGTGTGTGTGTGTGTGTGTGTGTGCTTTAAGTATGCACGCATCTTCCGCTAAATACTGCTATAATGTTAAATATGAGAACAAAATGATATCCAAACTTTTTGTTCAGACTTTTTGGCCTCATGACATCTTTTGTCTGGAAGTGAAAGTAACGTTGCGACAGGCTCCAAGGTGGACGAGCTGGGTTGCAAAAAATGGGAGCAGCTACAGCATGTGGAGGCGGTTTAGTTACTAAATGTCAGATGTTAAACAAACCACAATATGTAAGAGGTGCAACAAGAGTGAAACATCTAAAGGGGAGTATCCATCAAACTTATATCACCTGCAGCACCGGATTGATTTCAAGAAGAGCTCTAGGAGAACTTAACATCTCTGTGAGCTCTGAACCAAACAGGAAGTCTATCAACCAACAGAAAATTATTTTATAAACCATGAACATCATTGTCACAGAAATACCCCGAGTTATCGTGATATTTTAGGGCCATTTTTTCCCCCCCTGAACAATCACACTTTTTTTTCCAAACCAAGACCTCAAAATGAAACCAGAGATGAAAAAAGAGCCAGAGACCCGCTGTGACTTAAATAGTTGCAACTGAAGAACTGTGAATGTTAGTCCTCTAAGTCTGGCTGATATCCATTGGCTTAATAAGGTCAGTGTCAGTCATGAGGCTGAACTGGCGAAACAGATCAGTGCATATGCATCATTTAATCAACAATTATGAAAGAGATTCAGATATTTTTCTCATTTATTAAGCAAAAAACGATTGAAAAATTCATTTCACCAGGAATAAAAGAAACAGTTGTTCCAGCCATAGTGTCCTTTTCTTCTACAGCTCTGCCCTTTCCGATTCTTTCTCTCTCTTTATCTTTCGCTTTCTCTCATCTCCTCTGCCCAACAAACACACACACATACAAGCACACACACACAGGAATCTCAGGTATGCTGAGTCCATGCAGGCCAGAGAAGAAGAGTTTCTGTGTGTGTGTGATTGAAGCTGTCCTGCTGCTCTGGGCTGTGATATGATGAGCAGATAACAGCAGTGCAGAGATGAAAGCTTGGAAACGTCTTTATCTCTCCTGCTTGTTCTTAGCCTACATGTCTTTGTTCCTGCTGTCCACTGCAGCAGCGTGATGAAAGCTCGTGTGTCATGACTTTGATATAATGCCATGATGTCTTCTTTTCATTATGAACTGCCTTTTGGGGGGCTATCTTTCATTTTTGCTGCAGGATGAAGTCAGCAGTTCCCTTTTGTTTGTTGCGTGTTGTTAAATGTCAGTTTTGGAGTTATGCCATTGATTACTTTAGACTGAATTACCTTGTTACATGAACTCAGAATAAATCACAAAACAGAGATATTCACATGTATATGTGGGTGTAGTGTAGTTTTGAATATAAATCTAAACATATAGATAAATAAGGAGGTAATCGTATTTATTCTCCAACTGGCATTGTGCAGATGTGTATTGCAGGTTGTGCATAGTCTTGCAGTTAAAGTTAAGTAAGCAAAAACTTGTCTGATGGATGGAGGAGGTCTGTACATAAATTGTTTTACTTAAAAAGCCATCTGTGTATACATTTCTGTCAACAGTGATGTAATGATATCTCGTATGCAACAAGTAAAGCTTAACATCTTTCAACTTTCTGTGGGTGAAAACATGGTCTGACAACTCCGACATCATTTTTCCACTTATAAGGTCTTTGAACGAAGTGATTGACCTCTATGTTAAACCCCTGACCCAGACTGCAGCCGGATGACACAAAAGAGAGAAGGTCTGCTGCGTTCATTGGCCCTGGACTTATATGGAAACTTATATACATTGTTTAAATGAGGACATGTGCAAGCAGCTGCATGCATATCTGCACAGTGAATTTTTAGAAGTTGTTCTCAACATCTTTAAAGGCTTTTAAAGATGTTAAGAATCGAGGGAAAAACACATTTCTTGTGCGAGTCAAACCCCACATACACCTTCATCCTTTTCACTTCATTAATGTGCATCCTCTTGTGTTACTTCCTGCTTTTCTCCTCATCCCTCCCTAAGAGCTGCCTCCTCCTCTCACCCCTCCATACTCCCCCTAGCAGCTTGCTCATGTCCTCCTGCTTTTCCTCAAACCCTCACAGGTTGGCCAGAGAGAGATCCGGCAATGATTAACCTTTAATTAATTAAACGTCACTGCTGCGTCCAAATGCTCTGAGGGCTTGTTTTTCTGCCTGCTTGCAACCAGATGCTTGTTGAGTGGAGCCAGCAGCAGGGAAGGGGCCCCATTAACCCACCTGCTCTCTGAAACTCTGTCCAGCCAAATGATGCTGTGCATGGCCCATGTTTGAACCTGTGACATAGATGTGTTCAAGTATGCTGTTTTCTTTTAGCCTGTAACTGGTAGTGTAATTGTGCTGACGTGGTATTTTGGCATCCATCAGGGCATGTAAGTGGGATCAGAGCTTTTGTGATGTTACACTGACAAAAGACAAAAGACAAGTCGGTAATTTGAAGTTTTTACCCTGTATTATTCTTGTTTCAGAGAACTGAATTACAAATAATGAAGTCTTTGGCAAGTGTAGCAGTGTAAACAAGAGGACAGAACAGTTCTTTTTAACTGACTTTTTTAAGCAGTGCATCAACGTAACACAAGTTTTTTTGTTTAATTTATATATTGTAAAGACTGCACTAAAACAATACAGAAAAAGTTCTTCTTTTTTCTTTTTTCTTTGAGATGGGGCTCTGATAAATCGCACTCATACCACGCTTGCGTACACACACTTACACATCTGACCCTCTGTGTGGAGATAAAAAGGCCTGGCCTCTCTTGATGTGTTGGAGCCTGGTCTTATCTGTCTCCTTACATCCCTCCAGACTTACCTTGCAGGTATTCATATTTGTGTCGTTGAACTGGTCAAGCTGAAGAAGAGGTAGCTCTCGTTAAAGCACATGAGATTATCTTCATAGATATCTTTGCTCTAATTGGGTCCTTTAAAGTGGGCCTGCTGACAAGGAGACAGATTTTTTTAGTTCCTGCAAAGGATCAGAGGAAAGAGTATCAAGCTGGAAGTACAAGGCCTTCACTGTGTGAATTAATGTCAGTATACAAGTTAACACAAGCATGAAGTGAAAACTTGCTTTTATAACATGTAAACACAACAAAAAAGAAAAAAAAGGTCAGAAGTTAATAAGACAAGATAACTCTATTGCTTTTAAAGCAGAAGGGACTGTTTTGACCCATTATTTTATTTCCAAGATACTTCAACTAATGACATGGATTAAGGCAGTCAGAATACCAGATTTTCTTTTCCTAGTTTATAACCTAAATAATTCACAGTAGCAATATCATCACAATATTTTTTAAAAAAAAATGTGTTTATTTGTATGTGTATATTTCATCTTGTTTGAGAGGTTGAGAAAGAGTATGTAACACTAACTACAAAAAGGCAAGGTAAAGAGTTCAGCTTAAGTAATTATGTTTTATGGCGAGTGGCTACTAGGGTTAAGGTACATTACCACCACCCTCTCTGACAAAGTGAGAATGAAAAGAAATCAAAATGATTTAAGAAGTACTCTTTTATTTTATGATATTATCTTATGTGAATTATTTACTTCATCAATACTGAAGACCCCCCTCCAACCAGGTCTTAAGTCATATAAAAAACCTTCATGATTAACATTTTGTTTGACATTGTATTTCTATATAAAAAAGTAAATATAATCTCTGAAAAGTGGCTTGAAAAACATCTGTTTCTTCCTCAGTAAAAAAAATCCTGAATGTATGACTCAGGTTTGGTCTCCACCTACCGCTGCTGCCTGCATTAGGATGACCAGTGGGAGATCTGCTGTATAAATTTCATGTTTCTCTGCCTATGATTGGCTTTTGAATTTTTCATGTTCCAAATCTAGATTTTCAGGAGTCCATTTGAATTTAGGGTGCAGGGAAATGTACAGAAGTACAGAAATGTTTCAGTAGAGGAATGTGAAAATGTCTCATCAGTGACCAACTTTGAACGGATTCAAGTCAATGTAGTCGAGGTCTGACATTTTACGGGGTATAAACATAAGAAAAAGAACAACCATTTTTTCATCTTTAACTTCCAGTAAGTCAAAATACTGTAAACCAATAATCTTGTACAAAATAACACATTTATATCATGATAGAAGAATTTATCCAGATCACCCACACCCACCCACAAAAAAAATAAACAGTTCTCCTTTGGCAGCCCTCACTTTGAAGACAGAGAGAATTCAGGAAAAGGCAGCATAATAACTGCATAGCACGAGATTGAATTTGTCTTAAAGTGCCTCTGTTTGTTTACTGGAAGCAAAACCAGTAACGAGTCTCTAAATGTGATGCTGCTCTTTGGCTTTACACTAGAAAAGTAGCTCTGCAGTCAAAATGAGCAGCTCCTTGTGGAGATTCCAGCTGTTCATGTCTTTACCTTCCTCCTCCACCCCCCCAAAGTAATCTTTCTACATCCGCTCTGTTTCTCTGGATGTCTAATTTGCCGTAGCTTTCTTCGCTCCAGTCAGATGCTTCACCTGAACCGAGCCTTGTTATGAGCTCCCCTCTGCTTCCACCTGAGAATCATTCATTCGTGCTCCACTGAGAAGAAGAGGGGGAAATGGGAGGAAACAATGAGACTGAGGGTACCCTGTGGTGCGTGAGCCAAAGCAAATAACATGTATCATGTGTGTTTGGGTTTGACCTTTGACCCATGTGACGTGATAGCCCACATCTCCCACCTGTTCTGCTGTTCTCTGCTCAGTTCTGTTGACCGAAACTGCACGCATGTATCCTGGTTATTACGAGGGATGATTGAAAAGTTCATGGCCTCAGGTAGAAGGAGATGAGTTTTACAGCTTCAGTTGCATTCACACGCAGTTCAACCCTTCCAATGCTTGTACAGAAGATTTAGAGTTAATTACTCTTGTAGTTTTTTCTGTTTTGGGTCATTGAAAATTGAAAGTCAGCACTTAGTGACAAATCTTCCATTTTAAGGGCTCACCTAAGGAGATCAATGAGGACATGAAGGCAACCTCTTTAAGCATGAAGAATAAGTGGAATGCTGCATTTAAACGTAGCAGAGAGAGATTACCAGATTTCAATTACCAGAAACAAATACGCCGCTAAAGCTATTTACTTCAAAACTTTTGCAATTCACTCGCTCACATAACTCAAAGGATTGAACTGCATGTGCTGTAAAACTCAACTCCCTCAACCTCAGGCCAAATACCCTTGAGGTGTTAAAAAAAAGTAACAGTTAAGCATTGGTTTGAAGTTAAAAGCCGTAGGTACTCTCAAGCACAAAAGTGGCTGTTTCTTCCAATAAAATCTTTCTCTGGAAGAACGTTTGTAACATCCTGCCATGTTATATAATTTCTACCTCGACATATGTAAAAGAAATGACATGCCATGCAGTGTAAGTTATCCATGTCTTAAGGCAGAGGGAGATAGATGAGGCATTTCTGGACTCCCTCTTGAGCAAAATATGCGATTCAAAGCAAAGTCTATTCTCATTATTCAAAAGAAAGTCCAGGCATAGTCCATACAAGGATCACATGAACATTCATGCAGACTTAATAGAAATATATCTCCTGTCAGGACTTGGCAAAGCGACGTGGATGAACATAGCACACCCTCTCTGCTCATACTGTACGCAGGCCTGTGTTTCTGTGTGAGGCTCTCTGCGGATTCAAAAATCTGGGAGTAATTTAACAAAGTCGGAAGAACAGAGCCAGTCCAGGAAAGATGGTAAACGCAGCATGGCTCAAAATTACCCACGTACCACACACATGCTGTACATACACACACACACACAGCCACTTGTACTGGAAGTCATACAATGGGGCACAGGCATCGGAACTGTGTACAAGCCTATAGACTGCTCCGGCGATCATCATAATTGTCTCATTACCATGTTTTTCCATAACAATCAGAGGTGACTGTGGTCTCTTTAATGAGGTGTGCATGTATATACTTCTTCCTCTTTCACTTGACCTTTTAATATCACAGTGTATTAGCAGAATACAAGGAGGAGCGGTGCAGTGCCTTGTGGTGCCTAATAGTTCTCTGAGAATAAACCTTCAAACACACTCTCCGGTGACACCCCTCTTTCTGCCCTCGCCCATCTGTCCGAGGTTGACCTATTAGGAGTGACCTTTTCCAATGGCTGGATGCACGGATGCAGTCGGCTGTTTTATTAGAACGTATCAATGTCACAATCTCACACAAACAGCCTCGGGAGCAGCTATCGAATGTCCAGTTTCATGAAGGTTTTGGACCTGGCTGTGTGCTCTCTCTTTCAGTCAGCTCCAGCTTGCCTTTATTATGAAGAGCTGTTACCACATCACATTCAATAGAGCCTTTGTCTTGTGTGCATATGTGTGTGTGTGTGTGCGCATGGGTGTGTGCTTGTATGCATCAATGTGTTTGATAGAATGAAACATTGTTATCTGCATTGCAGTGTGTGTTTGACCTTAAAGATACTCAGTCTCTTCTTTGGCTGTCTTGATAATATACCATGTGAATATGACTTATGTTGTAGTGAAAGTGGAGGACTTGCAACACTGATTATGCTTTTAAAGCGATCAGTTAAAATTGAAAGTTGGCATAGATCTTTTGTGTGCTTTCACTGGCCAAAAATGTCATTTGGTTTTTTAACCTCAGCAGGGACTCATGATTTGTTGTATGTTTTAGGGCTGCGACTAACTTATTTGTTTTATTGATTAGTGTTGCAAAAATTTTTCTTGATTATTTGTTTAGTTTATACAGCACAGAATAATGGTGAAAATTACTTATTATGATTTTACAGAGCACCATTTGGCTCCCTACTAAGGCTGACAGGTGTTAGCAAGGTCAAGAAATGAAATGGATGAGGAATTCAGCACTCCAAATCAGAAAAAAAATATAGTACCTCTTTTGTGGAATACAGAATAGCTGCAACAGTTAACAGAAAATTAATTGTCAGACATCAAAAATCACTGAATTTGTTTTTCAAGAAAAAAATGTTAACCAAAAATCAAAATTGCTAGTTTTCTTACACTGTAGTCAATTTTACATAAGATATTGTAATGATCATTTTTCACAGTTTTTGGAATGATTAACAAATAGCTTGAAGTGAGAAAATGATTTGCTGACTGACAATAAATAATAAATGAATGAATAATAATAATAATAATAATAAATGATTATGAGTTGCAGCAGTGAGTTGTTTCCCAAGTTATGTAAAGAATGTTTTCTCCATCAGAGTTTAATGCAAACTGGAGACACGTCTGTGACAGACAATGGCGACTAAAGGGGCTGATTGTTCTGACAAACTGAGCGAGTTTGCAGGCCGAGTCGCTCGGAATCTGATGAATCATTTGCTGGACATCAGCTTAACTTAATTACATCGGAGTTGACGTCACAGAAAGTGGACTTGTAATCTTTGGGCTGCTGTCAACATCGTCTCCAGCCCTGCTGTCACCAGTCTGTGTGAATGTGCTGCTAAAGGAGGCCCGTTGTTTTCCTCCATCATGAATTACCGTCTCTCTCCCAGATGTGAAACATCATCTTGTTTTTGTACATTTTTCCTGTGTCAAGAAGAAACAGAAAACCCCGATTGACAATTAATAATAAGACGCTTTGCCAAGAAAAAGATAGAAGAAGCATAAACAGCCAGATAATAAAAGGGTGTGTAATTCCTTTTGCATCTGTAACTCATGTTTGTGTGTGTGCATGTGTGTGTGTGCATGCATGCATGCATGCGAGACAGTGACAGGCAGGCCGAAAATGACAGAGGCCTAATTTGAAAGCAGCTGGATCAGAGCTATTAGTCAAGAGAAGGTTGTAAAACAAGCTGGAACGTTGCTGCTGGGTCCTCTGAGGTTTTCATTTGGGTGGGAGGTGTAATGACAGCTACAGGGGTTCCCCTTAAGGAAAGCAGGGAGGAAGAAAGAGAGGAAAGACCTGAAAAGCAGTGGAGAGGTGGAAAGAGATTAGATCCAACAGAAAACAAGGGAATTCCACAACATAAATTGTCACGTTACCACATCACAGGTTTGAATAAGTAAATGTTGCTCTAACAGATGACTGGTCCCATCTGGATGTTCTTGATCTAAACTCTTTAACTAGAGATGTGATAAAATTAGAGTAAAAAAAAAAAAAGAATGGAAAGGACTGGAGGAAAATGCCAGAGCTCTGTGAGACGTAGCTCGCCCTGTAGTTTGTAAAGACTTCGAGATGAACAAAGAGATAGTAAAGATTAAAGAGGAATCCAGTGATATCTCCTTTACTTCACTTATCAGGGAGCAGGGAGGGGCCGGGAGAAGCCCAGCAAGGCAGTAAATAACTGTCTGAATGGTTTTCGTCTCTCTTGTCAGCAAAAAGGTTGTCAGAGATGTCTAGACATTGGCAGACCAGAGGGAATAAAACACAATGACTTTTATGATTTTCCTAATTTATATTAACACGTATTAACTAGGTTTCATCATGCACAAGTCAAATAAAACAGCTCAACATTCATCGCCAACATTTTTTGGGTATTGTGTCATCCTAATTGTTGAATTAAGCTCATCGGGGGGAGGTTGGACCACAACAACACAAGGAGGTACTGGAGATGTCCAAAGTTAACTCATATCGTAGATGTAATTATCTTGTTAAGCTTGTCTGACCTGCATTGAACACACCCTTAGAAAAAAAAAAGGAAAACAGTGTATATGCAAGGATTTTGGATGAGAGCCTGGTGAAAGCGAAAGGCTGCCAATTCTATAAAACCTCTTTCGAACCAATTTTAAATCTGATTATTAAGGGAAAATGTGAACTGACGTGATCCAGAAGTTACTTACCACAAAGAACTGAGACAATGCAATAAAAAATAAAAACAGCAACATACACACACTTGCAGCATGCACTTCTTTGTAAGCAGACAGACTGCAGAACTTTGCCAAATTAGCCACATGCCAACCAGAAAATGCCCTGAGGGGAAGCAGAGAGAGAGAGAAAGAGAGTGTGTGCGGAGGGCGGAGGTAAAGTGAACTTTCCAGCTGTTACCGTATCATATTTGACATCAGTGTCTTGTCCTCCACCCACCAAAGAGCTCTCTGATTGACACACACCACCAACAGATGCACACACAGGTTTATTGGCCCCAAATTGCCTGGAGGGTTTTTCCCTGAAGTAGCTCTTATCTCATGAATACAAAAAGGCAAAGTCATGCACAGCTTCACGCATCCCTGCCTTCAGACTCTAACATTAACTATTTGTCATTCTTACTCCTTATCTCCTTAACACTCACACACACACCCCACATCAGGCCATAATGTTCCTCTTAAGTAGCTCAAAATTACAGGTTAAGTCAAGAGAAGGGTAGTCTGAGTAAGCATTTTTAAACTCGAGTATCTTTAAAAGAACCATTTGCTTAACACACATCTGATTACAAATGCACCTCATTTTCACACCTGGATGCACGTGAAGTCACACAGTTAAGTTGCAGAGGTTAACACATCCCCCTCCCTTAAATACCACATAATTCGCCATCCCCATTCTCAAAATGTGCTTAGCTTTACACGCCTCCCAAAACACACACACAAATGCTGCTGTTTATTGTAAAGCATGCCTGGTTTGTTAATCAGAGCGGATCACGTGGAGCATTTAAAATGATTGATATATTCTGTATCACTTCTTCATCTGTTATTCTTGCATTAACACGAGCATTTGTTTTGACGAGTTCTCGCCAAACACTCTTTAACAGAAGTGTTAAAATCGACACGTTTTTCCACAGTGCTGCTTTTGGATCATTTCTGCTCAGGACTGGACCTGGTCCTGTCCCTCACCTCACCTCCATGATCACATTATATTCGGAGCAGGGGGTTGTGTGCTGCAGTGCTATGTGGGCTCCTGGGGGCCTCGTTCCTGCCCCGTTTACTCACCCGCTTCCCAGCTCTGCCACAGCAGCCTGTAAAAGTCACTGCGAGCCTGAAAATTAAAGAGATGCATGCTGCTTTTATGAGCTTCCTTTGACTTTTTCCTCTCTCTTTTGGGTTTTTGCCTCGCCTCCCTCCCCCCGGCCAGTGAAAGTGCTTTGTGACACATAACATGGTTCGATTAGTCATTGCCATTCCCATCCTCTCACCTCTCCTTTGGTCTCCCTTGATATATTTTACAATAGAGACCTCTGTGTCTCAACTGTCTGATCTCATATTCAACAGGCCGTTAACCTGAGATGATTCTCTCTACAGTCTGCAGTCTGCAGACAAGTACAACTGACCTTTGCCAAGCTGCTCTAAATGGCATGAAAAACCATCTCTAAAAGCTGCTCAGAGATGGATTTTATACCAAAGATTGAAAAAAAGACATAGACAACCAATGTGTGGATCAGCCAGGAAAATGTAATCTTAAATACGGATACACAATCACCCTCAGATGGCACGCACTGTCAACCACCATTCATAAATCACCACAGGAATGACCAAACGTTCCTTGGTTATTCCCGCTTATTATTTGCAGTTATTCCAGGGCACGGTATTTCGGCTGGGGATAATGACAATGTTAGTAACATGCGTAAACCCTGCAATCGGATCTGGCTCCATGCTGCCCAGTGTTGCCAGGCTGTATGTCTGAGCAGACGGATGGAGAGCAATGCCAAATCTGTTAGACAGCAGTCTGAAAGGCCCGGTCTTTTCCACGAGCTCAGACTGGCGATTATGCTTCTGCTTTTTATAGCAGTTCAGCTGGAGTGACACATTTTCAATCATTATTACCAGTCAACAGGGGCTCAAGTGTAAAGTAGGCCTTTGTGCGGTGGCATCCAAGCTGTAGTCTTGCATAGCCAGCCTCATCTCCACAGCTCTTGGCCAGTCCTGAGAAAGCTCTGGCTACAAAAAAATGAAAAAAAAAAATCTTTGGCTTGTTTGTATTTCCTTAAACTAATCACAATTGTCTTGGGCAGTGCTGAGCTCTAAATACAGTGTCGCTGCAAAATGGTAACACACAGAAAGCGGTAGGGGAGGAGACTGCGGACTCAAAGAGTCACTCAATGGGAGGCTTATGCCCACAGTCTACATCCTGTGAGCCTGTGAGGCAAAATTTCAAGTAAACAACTGTAAATTTCATCTATCCCCAGTGAGATACATAATCTACAGCTAATGTTACAATGGAAAATGCATGATTGCACCTCATTGCTCCAGCAAAAGTTTAAAATACTGCTTATGACTGGGAGTTTAAACCTTGCTTTTCAAATCTTTTTTTTTTTTCAAGGTTATATATGAGTACGCAGAGCACAGATGCTCTTTTAAAGCAACATCCTGCTCAAAAGTCACTCATATTAAAGTAGTTAAGATGCAATTCAACTCTATGTGCTTTACTCAAGGGCACCATATCGCTGCTGCTCAATCAGCTGGCTGCTGCTTGATCAACTGGCCTTCTAACTTTCAATTTTAGTCCTAAGGCTGCCAAAGTTATGGCTGAAACTGCCACACAGCAATGATATAAACCTGACTTTGACTATTTGGGCTGCTGCTGGAAGCCAGGCTGTTGTCAGCCTGTAAAAGTTTAGTAGAACCCTCTTTATGAGACTTTACTGAGAACTGAGAACCCAAGACTGTCCCTGTTGGAAGCAGCAGTCAGAGCTTGTTGCTGTCACACCTCTGCATGAGGCAGAATGGAAAATGAGACGGCTCTTGTGTTACTAAAGCAGGAACAACTTTATGATTTTACAGTCGCATATAGCAATAAATTCAGTATATTTTCAGATAAAACAAAAGAAATACACTTACACATACCAGGAATAATGTGAATGAATTTTAATATGTCTGCCAGCAGCAACAGCAGAAAATATCCAGGGCACCGTCAGAGGGGGCAAAAGGGTAGACAGGTCCTTTGAGCAACATTAACAGCCCACAATATGCTGCAGAGACCCAGACTCTGATGTTTGGACTATTTTACAGCCTAACTACCTGTGTTTGCCAGCCACAAATCCATATTACCCAACATCATATAGGAAGCCAAAGCATTTTTTTTACAGACCTTGGAACATCTGGCAGTGGCAAAGATACATAAATAGTGGGATCACGGGTTAGCTTTTAAATGGTTTAGGTTTGCTAATGTTTCTAGATGAAGAGTTATGGGTGGGTGAATGATTGGGTGTAGATTACAGCAGCACCCTCATTATGTTCCTGCTGCTTAGGATACTGTACATACAGAAGCGGTATTTGTTGATCCATGTCTGGGTCTTTTCTCTGCAGTCTTGGACTTTTGCCTTTTGTCTCTTATAGATTTGTCTTAAATTCACTCGGGTCTCAGCCACCACTGAACACTGACTTTACTGTGTTCTACCTTTCCATGATATTATTTTTTTTACCTGACAGTCTGTTTCTCTGTGAGTCTAAAAATATAAAGGTTACGTGAGTATTTGATGTCCGTGGTGAAATATTATCGAGTAGACCAAATTCTCAGTCATTGACGTTGAAGGATGCAGTCGTGTCTCTCACAGAGAGACTGCTTTTAAATCCATTGAAGACTTATGCTCTGTTTACTTCTTGTTTGGCGTACAGCTCATTTTGCTTTGGTCTTTTAAAAGTGGGCTTGAGTCCAATCCTGGAAGACAGGAAAAAAAAACAAAAACATTTTTTAGCTTGGGCTTTGATAATCCTTTCCTTCTGCAGACTAGTATAGAATTAAATGCAATTGTTGTCACAGTGGGGTCCAGGTACCCCCACAGGCCCTCTAGGGGCTTCAAGGGGGTCCTCAGCCAAAGAGGAAAAAATGTATTTCCTTTGTAATCTTAAAATTCTTAGATGTGGGACCCTGGGACAAAATCTATTTAAATGGGGGCTTGTGGTCTAGTTTTTGTCATGAAAAAGGTTTGAGAACCAATGATTTAATGCGCACCAATAAAACCAATACATAGACCTAATAAATCTGATCAAGAAGTGGTGAACTTCTGCACACTGTCAGCACAAAATGTGCTTAGGAAGCCTATGGTTTGTTTATACTCTGCAAAGGATGAACAGGCTTACATAATATGGATGTTTTTGGAAGCACTGAGGCATTTCTGTTGAGCAATGTCAATGAGAAACCAGTTTGCAGTATTAGGCAGAGTATAGATGGAGGGTTGTAGAATTAATTTAGCACAGATGCTTAATGCAGAACAATGGCCGTCACTGTAGCTGGAACAATAAGGCTCTGCGGTCAAGTACGTCAAATTGAATAAATGCAGCAGTGGTGGTTAATGTGGACTTGGCCGGGGCAGAGGGTCAGCAGGGCAGATGCCAAAGCTGACTACTTTATAATAATCTTGACGAAACTCCTCAAAGACAAGTTTTGCTTCAGTGGCCGCACCCTAATTTTGCACTTGATGACAGTTAATGGTGCAAGCACTAAATTGTTAGAGTTATGGCTGCTGTTCTCAGCTCTGGTCAGCAGTCCAGTTTGGTTTTTGGGTGGATATGGTGAGATTTTTTCCTGGTTACAGAGACTGAACGGTGAATATGCTCACAACCATAGTGACTTTGCTACTGGGATGCACTTGAAGGCAGGAAGCTCAGGAATGTTGGGACAAACAAGAGATGCAGTGCTCATTCACACAGCCAAGTGAAAATCCCTTATCACACAAAATGTGGATTTAAATTTTTTACTACTGAGGTCAGCGAGGGAGCCTGTGGCTTCAGCCCCCTGGCAATATTAAAGGCGTCAAAACTTCTGCTCTTGTTTTAAGTAGAGGGGTCATTTTATCCAGGGTTTAAACTGGGATTTGTTATGTGGGTGGGCTCTGTGGTTTCGGGGTTGCCATGGGTGCACACATGTGTGCATAGACTACAAAATCTGGCTGATATGAGTTGACAAACTGTAAATTATAACAAAGGAAGATGTTCCTCTGCTTTAAATGCTTTAAATGCTAATGAAAATCAGCTGCAAAACTGCATATGATGACAGTAAAATCTTTCTCTAGGTTCACTCTCTTGTTTATTTGTATTGTTTACAGGAACTGTGTTGCAGCAATTAAGGAAGAGAATAAAAGTACAAAATAAAATGAATAAAACTGTCTGAATTAAAGTGCTACTTATGTACTGTAAAAAAATATTTTGATTTTAACCAGGCTTGTTACTGTTTCACCATGCATTTCCTACACGCCGGTGCCCCTGACCCTTAAAAAGCCCCAATCTGCTACTGCGGAGAAGATAATGTGCAATGTCGAATGATGGATAAGACGTATTATTCATTGTTGTTGATAAATTGTACTTAGCTTGCAAATAGCTTTCATCAAGCTTTCTCTGGAGAGCAGAAGTATTAGTAGCGAGGCTTTAATTGTTTCAAATGTTCCTGGTAGTGTTCACTTAAGAGGGAAAAAGTAAGTGGCAGTTTGTAAGCAACATTCTGGCTTGTGTCGCTCAACATAAACATTTAGTTTAAAATGAAATAAAAGCTGAAGTATAAACTGAATAGCTGGAGGATTGTCTTTCAAGAGGCTGGATTAGCGTTGTGCTGCTGCACGGCCAAAAGCACAACACGGAGCTGGATTTGGCAGTACAGATAGCCATCAGAGATAATGAAAAGTAATAAAGTGTGTGTGTGCAATGGAAAGCTCGGGCTGGATGTTTGAGATATTTTATGTGTCTGCGTGTGTGGAGGAGATGAAATTCATTTCTGAGCTTCAGCTGTTGTGTTTAGTCTTTCACGTTCCCCAGAATTCAGAATCATGGCTCCCGTCTTTGTGTTGGACTGCGGTCAGAAATTACGGTTTCGCTTCTCTAGAATTACAACCAAGGTGACGAATTGCACAAGTGTAGAGTGAAATGTCCGTTTTAATGGGGGAATAATAATGAAAAAAAGATTGGGAGATTTCTCCTGTGGATTGCTGCACTGAGAGGGAAGGAAGCACAGCGGACACACAAATAAAATGTGAAATCAGCCATGAGAGTTGTTTGGAGAATCCAGTAACAAAATATAGTCATAATTCGTTTTAACAGCCATGTTTTTGGACAACAGCTGCTGTATGTCAAACTCATTTTACAATGTAGGAATACAAGGTTTTCCTCACTTACCTTTTTCTTTTTTTTTTTTTTTTTACAAGTATAGACTCCATGTGAAGTTTTATCACCAATATTTGCAGGCAGCAGCAGATATTTTCTGTTTGCCAATTCATAGAAAATCTGTGCTATTGTTTGACTGAAGGAAATCTACTGAATGATCAGATTAAAACAAAGAAGATTAAACCCATATTAATATTGACTCCTGTTCCTTTTTGCAAACGCATTAGTACAGTTTAAAAAAACACTCTGAACAAACATTCAGATTCCTTGGAGATGTTTCATTTCCTTAATTCAATACAGAAATGCCATAATTTCATCAGTCGGTTTCTCATGATGAAAGAGCACATTTAAAACATGGAAACTTGGCCTTTTGCATTCATATTTTTAATAATAATCATAAAATACAGTTCATAAGAAAAACAACATAATGTTGATTTAAAATTGTGATTAGACTTTGAAATATGAGCCCGATAAGAATGACAGTGTCTCTGGTTTTCTGGCCTTTTGTGTTATCCTTGGGATTAATATGAGAGGAACGAGCCAAGCAGGAGTGACTAGCAGGATTTTTATGTTGTAGAAGGAAAGAGAGGGATAAGATCTCCGATTGTGAACTGGATTTATAGTCTGTTGTGTTCAACCTCTGCGCAGGGATTTTTTTTTTTGTACCAGTTGTGATGCACAGAAGTTTATTAAGGGAAGATGGGGTTCCGAGTTTGTGTAAAACTTTCAACTGTGATTATACTAAAAGAGGCTGTGATTGAGGACAGTGTTGTAAGGATAGTCAGTGCAAGAAACAACATGTCTAGATGTTTCATGGTCATGGTGATGGGTATGTGATTTCCCAAGCAGCTAATGGGGATACAGGGTCTTAGAAAGTCCTATAAAGATGCTTTGAATCCAGAGACCAAGGTTGTATTAGTAAATATCACTGATCTGAATTTATCACATTTTCTTTTATTGACTCTCTGTAGAATCCTTTCCTTGTTTGGTGCTTTATGTTGACTGTTCTCACTGTGCGGCCACTTCAGTTGTCTTCTCAGTCCTCCCCAACTCTTGGAGAGCTTCAAAGACATAGAGGGCATCAAAGGCTTCGGCCCCAAGTGGCCTCCTACTCACATCTCTGTGCTTCCCTTCTTCTCTGTCTTTTAGTCTCTGCTGCTCCAGCTTTGTTGTTCCTTCCCTCATGTGCAAGTGATTAGACGACAGGGCCAAAGAAAAACACAAGCTTTGTTTTTTAGGCAGCGGGCACGCTCGGAATTCCAGCGGATTTACAGCAGTGAGGATCCCTCAGATCCTAACTGGTTAAATGGGACTTTGGAGAACCCTACAACCGTCTTCAAACACCACCCAGGTCTCTCAGGAGTACTTTTACCTCTACTTCTTACTTGTCTACAGTTTTCTTTTTTGTCTTTTTTTCTCCCTCCCATTAGTTTTTGTCTCACTTATTCTTTTTCAATCATCATCTACCTAACTTACCATCTCTCCTCTCCCTTCTTCTAGACCAAGGAGATGATACAAGGGTCTATTCATACTCTGAGTGACTGTTCATTTTCTCCTCTCTGCCCAGCTGTCTTGTCTCACTGTCACTCTGGTTCTAATCAAAGGTCAGGTAGTCACAGATGGTACAGTTGGTGCTATTGTGCCTTCATAGGCAACGGTCATGTCTGCTGTTTTGTCATCTGCTCCAAAAGCAGAAAAACAGAGCACTGAGGGTCTTAATATGTAATGGCTTGTCCTTGCAGTGACCTTGTCCAGTGGATTCTCAGTCCAGCTGGACAGCTCAGGGGGTTGTTGCAGGGGTCTCGTGGGGCCCACCAACTGAAAAAAGAAGAGTTGAAAGTTTTTAGTTGACATACTTATATTACTACAGTGATATAAGTGAGACTCCATATGTTTTGCTTTTTATTCTACGATGAATCAGATTCAAAAGTATGTACAGGTAATCGCCATGTTAATGAGTTAATGAGTGAGAAGCCATTTAAATTTGCAGCGAAACTAACAAATGCAGGAGCACAGATTGAGGTGCAGAACTTGCTCTCAGGTGCTGCAGTAATGCTAATATCAATATGCTAACATGTTCACAACAGTCCCCTTCTGCTCTCATATTCAGAGCAGGAAAAGCCTGAGCACTGCTTCCCTTAAAGTTTGCAAACTGTGCTCATGCAGACTGTGTGTGTGGATGCAAATGTCCGAATTCTTCCATCTCCCCAGGCCCAAGTCCTTTTACCACTCAACTCAGTCCAAATGTAAATAGATCAGGTCACTGTCCTTGGAAGTCAGAATGAGTGAGTAGGTGTGTTGATGTTCTCATGCTGCTGCTTGACAAAGACCCAAAATACTGTGCTTTGGTTCTCAGGTGGGATCCAAAGTGCATGGAATGCAGCTGCTTCGTACTCTTTCCAGCTGGCCTTTCTGCTCATTCTGTTTACATTGCAGATATGTCCAGATAAATGTACTGTTGATATCAATGCAAAAACATTCACCATTTCAAATAAGTCAGTAGCCTCATCTGCCGTCATCAGTGTTGCTGTAAATAAAACACACATCATGCCTCCTGCACGCACTACCCAGGTGCCACTGGTCATCTAAACCTAGCTGAGTATTTCCATATGTGGGAGAACGTTTGACCGACATTCACTAGTTGTGTGCTGCATGTGTGTAAGGGCAGCACTATAAGATGTTTTAGCATGCTAGCATTTATTAGCCGGCATTGCTCAAAATATGGCTGACACCGACCTGATCCCCACAGTTACAGTTCATCCTGAGGTCTTCAATGTGCGTAACAAATGTTGAGAGATTTTACTCAAAACCTCTAATCTGAAACTCATGGTGGCGCTTGAGGAAAAGTGTGGCGATCAATGAAGTCTTTAGTAGACATAGTTCGGAATTAATGAATATCTGTGCAGCATTTTATGACAATCCATCCTGTAGGTGGAGATATTTTTCACTAGATAAGTGAAATAATTAACCTGGTTGTGGCTCTAGAGAAAAGGTCATGGAATCACTTAAGTCAGTGGGATTCATCTCGTGGTGATCATGAGTATCCATACAAATTTTCATGTCCACCCATTAATATGAATTAAAATATTTCAGGTGCTCGCCACTAAAATTTTGCTTAAAATCCACAAAAATGGCAGATCACTAAAACAGCAATTCAGCAAACAGCCATGAAAAAAAAATAGTCTTTCAGGTTTATGGTTCTAGGGTTTGTGGAATCTCTTATTTTTAGAGAAGCATGAAACCCTTTAATTTACTTTAAAACACAAGCATCACAAAAAAAATCTGAGGAGATTTTCATCAGGCAACGGTGAGAGGCTTTTGGAACAGACCACCGTGTGCACAGACAGTCCCACTCCGCAGACCCCAGGCGTGCTACACCAACAGAGGAGTGCCAGCCAGAATAGTAATTTCTCCCAAAAACAATCAAAGTAAGTGAAGTGTGGATCACAGAGTCCCTCTGGCACGACTGTGTGTTGACTGGAGAGTAATGAAAGAATGTAGAAGGGCCTGAGCTCAAATCACGTTCCAGTCAAACAAAGGAGGCATATTGAGAGCAGGAAAAATCTGAGCCTGCAAGTCATTTAAATCAGCGGGCTGTGTGCATGCATGTGTTTGTGCATGTGGTTGTATGCAGCGCAAGAAGAGGAAAAAAAAAACAACAACAAGATGAGTTATCTTAAGAGATTTGTGTGACCAAACTCGTGTGTTTGTGTCATTGCATAAGCTTGTTTCACAGTCAATTCACTGCATTATATTTTATAGGACTTTTTCGTAATATCATTATATGGTTTCTTAGACCTGGTTAGGTTAGAGTGTGTGAACACAAACATGCGAATAATTAAATAACACACATACACACTTGCTTCCCTCTAGCTGTGTGAGAAATAAAATTGGAGCTGTTGGCCTGTGATGTGAAACAAATAAACTGTTTTCAGGTTTCATCTTAATTCTGCTTCACATGAAGATGTGGGGTTTTTTTTTTTTGCAAACAACTTATTCCATGATGCACCGGTTTGTGCAAAAAAAACTGACAGTTGACTTACTTCACTTTTTATTTAACTTTCACTATGACAAGTAGAAGTAGCTTTCTTGGCAGATTACTTTGTCTGAAGGTAATTTTATTGGCTAACAGCATAGCAAAGGTTTTAGAAAATCATCATATTGAGATGGAAAAAGGTTTGATGTGGCACTGATTGGAAGTCAGTGAATTCTGGCTTGATGTTGATTTCTTATCTAATGCCACATCTACAAGTTAACTAAAGGATCTAGCTGCCGGTGAGGAGTTTAATTTCAGTGCACAATAAGAAAGTCACACCCACCATTACAAAGCCGTCAATAGCAATCATTCCCTGCATGCGTCTCAGTTAAAATGATCAGTTTGTACCATTCATCTTAATCCTTTAACTAGCTACTATTTTCTAAAATGGATCGTAATTTATCATCTCAGTAGTACCATAATAAAAAACAGCTTCTTTCAGTGTGTGTGTGTGTGTGTGTTTACTCAGTCAAAAACTGGTAAACTGTCATCTCAGATTTATGAGCGAGTAATGTGATGGTTCCCTCTTGTTCATGGCTGCAGGATTTTATCACACACCTGCTAGTTCACATCCCCATTCCTGGTAAACCCAAAAGTAAACATGCTAAGCGGTGCACACGGGGACGGAATAAACTGTGTGTTGTTTCTACTTTGATAGCATCTCCCAAACAGACTGAGTGCGGCTGTAAATGTCATTACGACTGCTAAGACTCTCCATTTTTCTACTAGGCTTAGTTTAACCTGATATTTTCGAGCTCCCTATGTTTAAATTGTAAAACAAAACTGATAATCAGCTTAGTTGTGGTACATTTTAGCATGTGGAAACTTAATTTTTACGTATTTAATCACAAATCACATATTGACATTTCACTGATATTGGTTCAAGAAGGAGGAATAAAAGTCTGCAAAGTCTGGTGCCATTCTTTAGTTTTCTTCCATCTTATCCTCAGATCCCATGATAAATTTATCAGGCTAACATCAATAGTGTGTGTATCCAAAGACTGATTAGCCAAAAAAAAGGGATTTAAAACGCATAAGAGAGGCACAGTGATGCACTGTGTGCTGCACATTAAGGGCAGCACACTTATGAAATTCTCATTTTTGGTGAATCTCTCACTGCGGTTTGGAACTGCACACGTTAAACTTAACCTCTCAAATTCTTCATCAGTACCGGGAACAAGTCTTTGAAATTTTACTCGTGGGAGTTAGATTGAGAGTGAGTCTGACGGCTGAAAAAGCCGAACTGAATCATAGTAGGAACAGCAGGAAGAGCTCAGTGTCTCTGTATTTTTCATCACGCTGGCAGCCAGTGAACCACCCAGTAATAGCACATTTAGTTTCCCATTGTGAGAGACTTATGAAGGCCTTATGTATATTGAAATCTGCTGAGGCACCTCATCAATATATCAAGGCCATTCCATACAAAGTGATGACAGGTGCACATTAAGAAATAGTTGTTGGGTACAGCTGGTGTGCAGGTTTTTGTGAAGCAACTCTCGCTCTGCCTCTAAATTTCCCTTCGATCTGCAGTCATAAGTTAAGTTCAATAAAGTTGTGTTGTTGTTTTTGGCTTGAAGAAGAACTAACTGCATGTTGTTTTCCTCTCTCTCTTTCACAACTGTTTGCAACATCACAAAACTACTGATTGTCATCCGTAATACTTTGATTGAATAATCCTGCAGCCTTTTTCTTTCTTTCTTTCTTTCTTTCTTTCCTCTCTCTGCACCTGGCCGTCACATTTTCTGACGTTGACAGAAAATGAACACACTGTACTGTCTCTTTACAGCACAAAAACACTTAGCGAGAAAAGACTGCGCCTGTCTCCCTTTTTTAAAATCAGGGAATGACCCCGCGTGTCGGAGTCTGGTGATTGTCAGCAGTGGCTGCTCAGTTCAAAGGCTTCATGCTATATAATAATAATAGACAGACAGACGGAGCTCACAGAGCCCATCCACCAGATGTGGAGTCTGACACACACCAGCGTCTGCGCTGTCTGTCTGCAATCTGCTGCTATACGATACACACACTGACAAGCGGGCGACATGCATACACACACAGACATGAAACAGTAGAATTAATAGGAAATCTCTACTTCATCATACAGAGCTTAGTTTCACATTGCTCATCTTTTCTGTCTCTTTTTCTACATTTTTTTTCTCATACTCACTTCTTCCCACTGACCATCTCACAATCTATCAACTTAATATCCGAGCCTGGGTTCAGTTTATAACCTAAATAGTTTCCTCCGACTTAGACACCAGTTTTACGCCTTTCATAAAACAGCTACGAAACCTGTGAAATCATTCTGACATTGCAGGGCTGTGTGCGTCATTAGGGCCCGACTGTATCTTCAAAGACTTGGACAGAACTGGGAAAATTCCCTCATCTTCGTCCTGAGCTCATGATAAACTGTTTTGCTTGCTTTGCTAACTATGCAGTCGCTTTGATCCGAAACTATATTTGTGTCCACATTTGTCACTGGGGATCTCAAAGAGTGGACTTGCAGTAGCCTAGCAGCCCATTTCTCAACCTCTGTCTCTCTCTCTGCCTTTTTGAGGAGGAGGGAGGATTGTTTATGTTAGCTTGAACCAGAGCGGAGCCCATCGTGGCTTTATTGCTTTGAGAAGGACCCAGGACGCCTTGTATTGTGCACAGAAAGGAGACACTGTTCCAGTTAATGCTGGTTGGACAGACTTGGAGAAAACAGGGGATTCCTGCAAAGGTAATGAAGTAAAACTATGCACATGCCGGTTCCTCTTTCAGCGAGAAGAGAGAGGAGAGAAAAGGACAGACGATACTGCGATTTGATGAGACGTTGGGATCCACCAAATGAAGCAACACGATAACATCAGGGCCCAACGATATTACTATAAACATATTCCATATGCCTTCAGTGTCTCCACCTCCAGCTCCTTCTTTAGTCCTCTTTGCCTGTCTTGCTCAATCTCTTTTGATTTCCTTTCTTTCTCTCACTCCGTGTTACTCTCCTGCCCCGCTTGTTGTTTTATTGAGGAATTCTCTGCTGAGGAGAGCATTTGATCTCAGTGCTGCTTTGACCCAAAGATGGAGGGAGCAATGGAGGGAGAGAGGGAGGGAGGGAGGGGTTTAAGGCTGCATGTGTCCCCAATTACACCACTGAGATGGCAGCGTAATTCACCGCTTCACTCAGCGACTGGTGGACGGGAAAGAGAGGCTTAATCAAAGCCAGAGTGTACCGAACCTGATGCCAATTCTGACACATATAGAGACACAGCACATGCATGGCTCTAATACACACACACACACACACACACACACACACACACACACACACACACAGCATTTGAAAGCTGAGATTGCACACATTTTTTCGGCACGCCCTCCTCTTTAATGTCCCTCCACGGCAGTCTCTTAAAAAATCAATAATGAATAAAAGAGACACCATGTCACCAACACTAGTGATCTCTCAGATGCAAACTAACTCATACACATTAATCATCAAGAAACCGTTCTAACTTTTAGAGTTCCAGCCTTTTTGACTATATCATAGTCACTCTGCTGGAGTGATTGTTGTTTGCTCACTAAGTTGGGCTTATGAAAACATCAGACAAGTCGAATCGTGGCGACAGATCAGTCAGACAGCTTCTCCCATTTCTGTTGAAGATAATCAGTAAATATGTTTTGAATTGCCACAGGAACCGCTTTGAAACTCTGCATGTAAACATGTTTCCTCTTAGTTGTCAAAACTACCATGTGCAAATCCATAGTGACAGTAAAAACAGGAATAATAGTGCCTAATGTAATAAATAACTTGTTACAGCACTTTAAATATATTTATTCAGAATGAAAATATTAAAAAAAATAGAGAAATTACAAAATCCATTTAATTAGCTTTTTTTTCAGTTTTGCACAATTACTTTTTTCTGTACCAAGGCGTTGAATATACCTGGTCACTGAGATCCTCCACTATCAATTCACATTCATGTATTTGTTGCATGCAAAATCAAAAATGCAAAAAGCAAAAGTTTTTCATTGAAAACTGCTTTAAATGTGCTTTATATAAATTTCCACTGATATGCCAAATAATTTCATTTCATGGTAGCAGAGAAAAAAATAAACAGTGCACGGCATGCCAAAGGCTTGAGGTGACTATGCTACGGTCTGTAGAAGAGGAGTGAAAAAAACCATCAAAACTCATCTCGGGTTCAAAGGTCGGGCACATTAATAAGAAGCTCGGAGCAGGTTTAATATGAGGGTGCACAGCAGGCTGTGAGATCCTGAAGCCAGAGGGATCTAACAGATTTCATCTCCGCAACCCGCAGATTCTGAACAGGAAATGAGGTAATACAATAGAAATCTTTGTGCCTGAAGTCTTTCTTTCTTTCTAACACCTCTCTCTCTGCTCCGCGCCGCCATCTGTCTATCCTCCTTTCCATCGTCTGGGGTTGAGGCGAATCAACCGTGATGTGTGTGTGTGTTTGAGAGAGCAGGGTTTACGGGAGGTGAGGTGAGACTGTGTTTGGAGAAGCAAGCTGCGATGCTTTACAAGGTGAGCTAAGTCAGCCCCCGTAGCAGCCGTCTGGTGAAATGAGATGGAAATTACAACAAGTTTTTTTGGAAATGTGAGAACTGTGACAGTCTTTGTCTCCTGCAGCAGATTTTTTTTTTGTGACTCTCTCCGGCACTCTTGTTCTTGCTCTCTTCTGTATTTTGTCCTCTTGCTCAGGCTTTTTTTTTTAAAAAAAATCCCTTGGCCATCCCCAGTTTCTCTTCTTGTGCAGTCCACAAAAGACAACTGTGGGTGGAAGTGTTTTCACAATCAGCACACGGTTGCAGCGAATGGAAAAATTACGTCAAATAAAGTGAGATCAGGCATGATGTTCCACCCAGCATGGTGTTTAATTTTGAGCTGTGCCTGCGAGGCCTCATGCATCATTAATTATCACTGTAATAAATTGTTCTTGGTGCAAATTGCAAATAAAGGTGCGGACTTTAACTTTGACCAAAACGGAGTTATTTCCACTGTGTTTAAGTAGAAACTGCACGATGAATTTTTAACCAAATAAAAAGTAGATGCTGATCACACCATATATCTTCTTTTTATGTCTTATGGATGGTCAGGCAAGTCAAAACAGGTGCTCCCCACATTTTTCAGGAAGTTGAAACCAGATTCATGCACATTTTAACCAGTTTTCTTTTTTTTTTCTCGCCCTTATTTTCTCCTTTTATGGCGTTCAGCTCACCGGGTGTCTTTTTCATGCTGGGTTTTCCACCGCTCATCCCCTCCGTACCCTCACGAAACCTGTCTGCCCTCTTCCTGCTTCGCTGCTTTTCAGGATTCACACATCATTCTTCTCCTCCTCCTCCTCCTCCTCCTCCACACACTAATGATTCCCATCATGCAGTTAAAAAAAAAAGTTTTAATGCAGCAAGTTTCCCACAATGTCAAGTTTACCTCATTGCATCTCAGAGTTTTCTTTTCTGTTTCTCTCTTTTGTTCTTTCTTCACATGTTGTTGGTCCATTTTTTTTTTTTTTCCCTAAACGGAGGCAGATCCAGAGCAGGTGTGTCCCCCCCTCCTGCCTCCCATCCTCCCACATCCCCCTCCCTCTTCCTGACATTAGAGATGGGCCGAAGGGGATTTGGAAATCTGGGAGTCTGTCTCTACAATGCACACATAGTGAATACACACACAAACACTTTCGGTCCATCTGGTTCTTCACTTATAAGGGCAGAAGGTAAATTTCATTATAAGAAAATCCCTTTTGACAAATCCTTCCCATTAACGGAGCCCTTTGGGCCGCTGAATCACTGAAATCCTCCCTAACGTGTAAAACGTAATATTCTTTTTCCATTTTTGCTACTTATTTGTGTTTAATTTACTATTTTAGTGTCATCGGGATATGAGATACTTGTGCTCTGTTGCGAAAAAAAATTCGACAGTCAAATAATACATTTTTCTGAAAGCTGAAACTGATTTTAAAAGTTAGCTTTTGAGGGCATACACACGCAGATTTGATTGAAAAAAGGACTGACTGACAGAGCTGGACCCTCGGCAGTCAAAATTACATTATGTTTCCACTTCTACCACGAAAATTTTATACATATTTTCCACGGTGGGAAGTGGAAACATACTGTCAAAGTTTTTTTTTGGTTTTTTTTGGTGGCAGTAATGCTCTAGTTTTCTTAAAATATATATTACGAGCTCCGTTTTCAGTCATAATGTTGGTATTATGTCAACAATGTGGCCTTTGTTGTGAGAAGCTGGTGGTTAAAAGAGTGAAGATCTGCGTTTAAACTTGCATAAGCTTTTTCTTTTATGAGGGAGCCAGAAAATACCATCTTAACTGCAGCCTTTTTTTTTATTGCCTTGTATTTTTTTTATTTGATTGCATCATATTTTCATAGATGCCAGTCTTGCATGTAGCTACAGTACCTGTTACTGTGCAGCTGTTCAGAATGGACACAATGGGACTGTTGATGGAGCGTGTAGCATCACTTTGATATCAGATTGCCTTTATTTTTTTTAATGAAACCAATATTTCACCACATTTTCTTCTTCTGCGCACAGCGGAATGACTCACTGTATGAAGCAGATCAATATTGTAGATGAATTGCAAAAATGTGCAAAACTGAGACTCAGATGAATCATCTAAAATAACTCTCCTAGTTTTCAATATTAACAACATGAACCTCGCCTGTGGTGCCAGATGGATTGATACACGGAACCATCTGGAAAGTCGTCCGTAGAAACTGTTCGGAAAAGGGCAGGCCCTTTCAAAGAAGTACTTGGCAGGTGATTGGACGAAACCATCTGTCTGTCATCATCTTGCTATCATCAGCCAATCGGATCACCTGACCATATAACATAGCAGGAGAGCTGTACCAGCGGAGCCAGGTGGTAAATCAAACTGCGGAAGCAGGCAGGAGAAGAATGAAAACATGTTTTCCATTGAGAAAAGCCTTTAGTGTTGGCCTTTGCTCTTTTTTCAATGAAGAAATACTTTCCACCTTTGATATAACTCACGCTCTAACAGCATCTGTGCTAACCTCTTTAAGAAGTTGCAATTGTTGTTTAAAAAAAAAAAAAAGCTCATCATCACAACTTGACCATGCTGACCGTAGCTGCTGGTAGCGTCTTAAAGGATGCTGATTGGCCTGAACTGCCGTGGTGAGACACAAGTTCATAGCTTAAAGCCTGACAAGATGAATTTGAATGATGAAATGATCGCTTGGTGTGGCAAATCCAGCAACTTGTAAGGTAAACATGAGCGAGACTAGAGGGTTGTTTTTGGATGACAGTTCTTCACAAAATATCTCTGTATCTCTGGATCATCGGACAGTAGGTGAGACCTGCTGTTTTTTTTAATGTATTGTGCTCATATTGTTAAACCATCAAACCACAACATTAAAGTTTATCACACGCGCCGAATATGAGCATTTACTGTAGGTGGATATGTTTTTCATATTAAATGACCACATTTCTTGAATGAATTCCATCGATATGTTAAATATATCCACCAGCGGTTGTATATTTTGAATCAAACTGCAGCTCTCAGCGCATTCTGAAATGTATGCGAAACCTGTTTTTTGTGGTATGATGTGTGGAAATGCTCCGGTCCAGTTCCCTGACCCTAAATCATTTTCTCTGCAGTAGCGGAAAGTGTTTTGGAACGCGGACGCTGTGGGTTTGTCTCTGGCTTGTTTTCAATTTCGACTATGGGGACACAAAGCTCTCACTTCTCCTTCCGACCACTCATCTCTCCCATACTTTCTTTTTTCACCCCTCCCTTCCATCCTTCTGTCTTCCTCATTATCCGGCTACCTTTTCCCTAAACAAGTTGAGGAATGCTGGTGCTTATTTTCTTAACCTGAAACGAGCAGGGGTTCCTGTAGAGGATCGGTGTGATTGACAAGGAAGCGTGCTGGAATGGCCCAGAGGTTCTCTGTTTGCCTCAGAGTCTCGCTGTTGTTTGCCCAGATTTGGTCTCCAATATAGAGCTAGGAAAACCAAAGAATAAGAATAACACAGCATGCTCTCATCGGAATGAATACTTCGGCGGCGCTCATGCCGTTTCTTTCTTTCTTTCATCTCTGTCGGCCGTTGTCTCTACCATCTATCTCCATGTCTGCTTGTTCTGCGTTTGTCTCATCGTCCTCATTCCCAGTCGTACTTTCTCTCTGGCCTGGAGTCAGATTTCTTGTGGCTCAGTTTATCCGTCGGTGTCACTGGTAGAGAGCTGACTCACAGTCTTGAGTTGATGGAGACACAATGTCTCACACCCAGTTTCCCAGAAGCATCCTAAAAGTATTCAGCACGGTTTATCTCTGCAGTCAAAGGCCAGTTATAAATGGCCCTGTGTTACACATCAGGTCAGTCACTCTAATAAGCACACTCAGTGAGAGTAAAGAGGAAATATTCAAACCACAATGACCATATGAGTTAAGTTCTTGGTGGAAAACCCTGACAAAGCTTAAAAATCAAAAAAGACTTTGATAATGAGTTTCACTGATATGATTGATTACAGGCTCGGCTTAATTGAATTTGGAAATACAGAGAAAAATGGAGATGTGTGCTCAGTTACTTGACATGAGTGTGTGTCTGCATTTTTTTGTGTGTGCGAGAGAATCAAAGCATCAATGATAATGGCCTGATGGAAGACAGAGCAGCAGCATTCTGGCTAATAATGCTAATATTTTCCGAGTGACACCATCACTGAGCTTGACGTGTCATTCAAACAAACGTCCTTTGCCTGAGACGGCTACGCTCTGTGTTTCATTAATAGTATCTGGCCCGCTCTTATTGATTTAAGCTGGCCTGCCAACACCTTTCAGTCATTATACGTCCTGCAGACGAAGGCGAGACCCAGCCTGGCGACTGCGGAAATACCAACAGACGTAAAGAATGGTTTTGGAATGGTGCCCAGCTCAACTGTAGTCACATGATGTCTAAATCCGAGTCACGTTTGAAATTCAGCAGTATTATCCTAGCGTTCCCAGATTCCATCTGCTTGGGCCTCTCTCTTTGAATTTGTCATCCTCAAGGAATCCAGGAATGCCGCCCGTGAGCTTATGGAGTGTGTACGTGTCCCTGACTGCACCTGAGCAGACACACACAAGGCCTCTTGTCCAACACACACACATGGTTGGACATGGTATGCATCTTGTTCACACTGTTAGCACACTCGATACACTATTTACAGAAAAGTCACGTACAGAAAGTCAAGCCAGATGACTGTATTCACGTCCCACACACAGACAGCCTGACTGACTTAAGGTCTTAAATCTCACATTCCACGCCTTACCCATGACTCACGGAGACGTCAACACGGGCATAGCATTAATGCGCACCATGTTTACCTAATTAAACGATATGCTCACGCTGCTCGATGTGCTGAGTAGCACATCCTCTGCGGTGAAGTGCCACACCAACATGCAGGTGTGATGACTCCATCCACATTCCACAGACTGAAGAACAGACAGACGGCTACCTCTGCAGATTACGTCAAGGTCTCAGGGCTCAGTCTGTGCGCTCAGAGGCGATCCGGTTTTCCAGAGAGCAGAGCACTTGCACAAACACACACACACACACACACACACACACACTTGAACTGGACCTGTCAGGTGAAAACAGATGAGCTGCACAGTAGGTGGTAACATGCTTGCGCACATTCCTTGCTAGTCTGCTTACACCGCTGGTAACCAGAGCTGAAGGGAGCCTCACCCAAAATGGGCTAACCAGGCCTTTTACATCAGCGTGGTTTCCATTGCAGAGTGCAGAGCCTCACAGGGACAGCGAGGGTTTGTGCATCAATTCATTTAACCTATGAGGCTTAACGTAGTTCTGTAGGGCCAAACAGAGCAAGGCAGGGCTTCTGCACAGGCATCAGTGTGTTATGAAGTCACTCCAGAAGCAGTGATGAAACAGACAGATATATAAGATGGACTAAAGCTCAATATAAACTAAGAACTATAGTAGAAAGCCTGAAATTGTCTTTATTGTACGTCAGCTCTGAATAAACCCAACCAACTTGAGTTAACTTTCAAGCTCCAGCCCTCTCTGTCAGGCTCACATGCTGTGTGTTTGCATGGGATTATTTGGCTCTCTTAGTTTTCCGTTCCATATTTTGAAGACATACAAGTAGTCTGGTGGACTGGAAACTTTAATAGACAAATTTGTTTGTGGATTTGTGGATTTTGGTGTAAACACCAAAAAATAAGGATCAAACTTTTCCCATTTCCATGTTGATATGACAAACATTTACCACATAAAAGAAAGAGGCTGATTTTAAGTTTATTTAACTTTGTCCTCCCTTATTTTTTTCTATCAGACAAAACATCTGGAAAGGAACTTAAAAGTCTATAACAATAGTCTGAAATGATTAATACATTATTTAACATTGTTCCTACATAAAATTGTGTTAAAACCTTTAAAAAGGGGGCTTAAAAGGAGTTCCCCTGTATTGACGAATATAATGCCAGGAAATTTTTAAAATATATTAGGGACTTGAACATAAGAAAAACTTTTTTTTTTGAGCAAAAAGGATCTTTTAAAAAAGTAAAAAAAAAACCAAAAACATAAAAAAGGTCTTTTTATCATGATATGATTCTGTTGAAAATTGACAGAAAGTCATGACAGATATTAAATTATGTTCAGCTCATTCAGTTAATTCAGTTAATTGAGATGCTAGTAAGGGTGTAAAGGCTGAGGGAGCTGCCAATGTTGACCTTTAAAGTATTAAGGACAGTCATTATTCTTACATTTTACATACTTTCTCAGTACACAGCAAGGATTCAGTATCTTCCTCAAAGACCTCCCCCTGCTATCGCTCAGCTCTGCTCACCACCATGGACTGAGGAATGCTGGGTAGTGACAGTTGTCAGAGTTAGCATGACGCTGTGAGATAATTTTCAGTTGAAGTGACAACATAGCACATGTTGATCTGCCTCAGCTTTTAGCTTAGCTTCAGGTTTCCTCTGAAGTGGTTCTGCAGCAATTTAAAACTCTCTAAACCTCTGCAGTCATGTTTCAATACAGCTGCGTGCTGAAATCAGTGTTTAGTGTTTTAACCTAGTTAAAACATAAAAACATGCTCATTAAAATACTAGTGTCTCCAAATAGTGTCTGCAGAAAGTATGGACAAGACGCCTCCTTTCGGCTGAATAATATTTGCAAAAAGTACATTAAAAAAAAAGTGAGCTTCAGCATTTTTTAGACTAAAAGCCAAGAATTTCCCTCCTAGATTTATTCCGGAGTTGAACTATAATTCCAAATGCAATGCAGATGAACAAAACATGTAACACAAGTTGCATACAGTATCCTCCCTACTCACTTCTGTTTGATTTTTTTTAGGAGAAGCTATAGTTTTTATTTTTTCAAACTGTGCTTTTTCATGTCTATTGCAACTTGAACTCTTTCTTTCCTTTGCTGTCTATTGTTCGGATCCAAAAAGGCTTTGAGACGCAGCCTGCTGTCATCCACCCTGCTCACATCCCTCTCCCCCACTCAGCCCTCCTGCCTCTCCCTCTCTCTCACCCCCTTCTGTGCTCTTATAAGGTTACAGAGCAGAACTTTCAGAGGTGATCCAGGATCCTGTGTGTGTGCGTGTGTGTGTGTCTCATAGTGAATCCTGTGTTCTCTGGTCCATGATGTCCTCAGGTGAACACTCAGTCCCTGAACTGGGCCTGCTTTTATTCCTCTTTATGCTCCAGTTGAACCTGAGAACAAACACCTGCATACACACACACACACACACATACACGCACACACACACACGCACACACTCAGGTGCAGTTATACAAACACACGCACAAGCAGGTATGTACTGGCTGCCTTTAAAATCACTTCTTTATAACCATACAGTGTGCTACACATCTGCAATTCACAAAGCTTCACTTTCTTCTTCCTTCTGTTTCTAACTTGAAGGTTTGGTGGTAGTTTTTGATGTATTTGTAGTCCTATTTGTAGTAAAAATATTGTACCTGCCATATCAGAAACACATCAACAACACCAAAAAGATGTGACACTGGGTGAGAAACACAAGAATTCAGGCAATTAGTCCCATGTTAAGCCAAATTCCACAAATTTAGTTGGAAGAAAAAGCCATAGCAAGCAAGTAAAGGTTAAGTGATTTCCCAAACTGTCATTAGTGTGTTGTACATCTACAGCAGTTTACAGCCAGACTTCCAGGTCCACTTTTTATGTATTTTACTTGGCCGAGCTGTGTGTTATGAAGAAAAAGTAAAGAAAATTTCATGTTCCCTCAATAAAGTTTTTTCGAATCATCTTGCTAAACGCTTGGCTTGTTTTCAACATGTCAAAGCACTGTGGCTGTTTTCACAATCTTAGCAGTTACTATAGAAACTACAAAATTATCAGATATTACATATATGTACTAAAGTTACAGCAAACTGCAGTTTCAGTCACTAGAAAAAACATCTACTCACTTTTTTTTTTTTCCCTGTCTCCTCCTTCCTCGGGGGGGCTGGCCATCCGTCCCTTGACTCTGTCATGCCCATGTATGAGCAGCGTAAAAGCTATTTACATCTGACACAGTGACAGTGAATAAACTCTCCAGCCAACACAAACCTGCACTCTGCCTGGTGGGATGTAAGCCCACATCTTAAAAAGCAGACTTTACGAGCGCCTTCACTCTGGTTTTATTATGAAGTTTCTCTTTTTTTATTTCCTCCTCTCTCGCTGTCCTTTTTTTTTTTTTTTTTCTGCGCTCACATTTTCCAAGTCTTCTTCTTCTTCCCTCCATTTATCTCCAAGTCCTCTACTCCACTTTTTCTTCTCCGCCTGACTCTTCACCACTCCTTCATCTTGACATGAAAAATCTTTGTTTTCTCAAATCCTCATCCTTTCGCCAAGACCGTAACTTTCCGCTCATTTTCCAGTCTTGAACCTAATTGTGCTAATAATTCATTAGGGCAGCTTGAGCCCTATATGGTGCTTAATCTGGTTCTGGATGCAGCCCACAGTCGGACATTTGCTTCTTATTTCATCCGCTCATTGTCTGTAACTGGGGTTGGGTATATAAGATGAATAGATGTTCAAATAAATACTTTAACTACTTCCTTGAGATTAGCTTGCAGGAGGAAAGCGAGACGAGACAGTGGTTTGCAGAGAAAATCAAAGCCGGGAGGAAGAATAATTGGGAGGAATTTTTTTTTTTTTTTTTTTTTTAACAGTAGAAGCACTTAGGTTTTAAAAAAAAATGGAAAGACGGGGAAAAAAGCAAAAGAAGAAAGAAAGAAACTCGCTAAACGGAAAGAAATTGGATAAAGACAAACAGGAGAAGGAAATGATTATGATTCCTGAATTTTCCTCATCTACACACATCTCTCCTTCACCTCTTTAAGACAGAAATATGACATGACTGTATTGTGAAAATGGAGGGTTTGCCTTTCTTCCAGATAACCTCGGAGTTAGGTCAGCTTTCCAGCTAATAGGGAAGGAAGAGGACCTTGGGAGAGGCTCTAATAACAGAGCGGGAGAGCGCATACATCAGTCTCACTCACCACACCAACCAGCCTGGCTCCAAACACAGCCCCCAAGACCATATAACAGCATATTAGTTGCAAGGCATAACCGCTCAAATTGAACATTTCTGATCTGGTTCAGCTTTACCCTCTGAGGCTCCCTTTTTCTCACTTTCTCCTTCGATTTTCTTTACTTTACTTCAGGCATCTTCCCCCATTCCCATGCCTTGAAGTTTAAAAAGCTCCGCACTAATTCCCATATGCTGCTGTCACAGTAAAGTCACACCAAATTCTTAGAGCTTTATAGGGGTTAAGCTCATGTCCCTGCGTGATTTTTATCATCACAAGCCAAATACAGCTGGATGAGGATCACAGGCAGCTCTCATGGAACTCTCCGTGTTGGAGATCTGATGTCTGGACTTCTTAAAGGCACCTTCCTGTTAACCATTTACCGTATATTTTGCCATGAAGATGGCAATTGAGTGGCACCAGGCTGCAAATGAAAGAAGAGCTTCCAAAACTTTCGGTTAGATGAAATATGCATGAAGAGCCAAGAGAGAAAAGTGACACTATAATAAAGGTTGTTGTTGCCATACCAAAATTACCTCTTAAGTTTTAACTGTCACCACCGACATGCTATGAAAATATGTGTGTGGCTCCGTGATCCAGGTTGTATTGCTTTTCTTTGATGGAAAAATTGGGGGTTTTAACAGCTGAGATAATCGTTACTTTAATAAAAAGCCAATGGGCAGAGATGGTATCGATCCACAAATGTTCCAGGATGCTGACTTGTGGGCTATTTATAAATGAAAGGGATGTAAAATGGTAGACAGGCAGCTAAAAAGCAGCTTGGCTCTCACGGCTGGAGAGACTGGATGAAATATGAGCACTTCCTGACCCTTTCAGGAGGATGAAATTCACAAAAATACATGGTGAGACTGACCTCCTTCACACGATCACACTACAGTATAATATTACAAAAACAAATTATGCACCTTTTTCTTTTTTAAATCTCCCATTTCAAACTTTAAGTTTTGATAAAGTTTAGGCTTTAAAAACTGATTGGCTGAGGTTGTGATGATGGTGAAAAAAAGGACCTGCTTTAGCTGTTGATTGGAATTTTTTTTGCAAATTGTTGTCTCAGGTCAAATTCAGATGCTTTGTTATTCACTTTGTACCAGTGTGGGTGTTTTTTTCACCAAATAAGTCCCAGTGCTCAAACCAGTTCTATTCAGGATTCTTGGACCCTTGATGTTAACATACCAATGCATGTTTTACTTGTAATCAAGGATACATTATCAGCACTGTGCAACAATCTGTACAGGTTGAGATGCATACTTTGGTCCCTACTGAAGCTGGAGGGGAACCTGGGAATTTTTGGTTCCATCTTAGAACCAGTTTTTCATGAATGGAACCAGTTAAGAATGGTGAAATAGTAAGTGCACTAACTGGAACAGAATCTGCTCCATGTTGAAAAATTTGTTTTTTTTCCTGCTTTTAATTCTTTATAACCCCTCGGTCCTTTCTAGCCATTTATATTGGAAGACAAGCTTTCATTGGTTAACATATGCGAAGCCATCAAAGTCAGGATCATTACCCAATCAGGAACCAGAACCACATTTGTAACAACCATTGATCTAAACTGACACAGGTGCTGTGAAGCTGTCCATTTTCAGGTCCTCTTTTACAAATGGGTGTAATACAATTGCTTCCCTCTGTTACCGAGCAACATTAGACAGCTAATCTCAAAATTACACTGCAAATCATCCCAGAGATTCCAGATGATTGTCTGGATGAAAGAGAACTAACAGATGTGACCTAAATAGAGGAGATATAAAGTGAGTGAGAGAGAGAAAGAGGAGGAAATGTGCGAATAAGCTCTTGTCTAGATGGACAAGTGTCTTATCTGTAAGAGTGATGCCAATATAAAGAGCTGCTGTTTGTCTCTGGGAAAAAAAAAACATTTTCTAAAAGGGGGCTGGCCCAAAATGTTAAAACAATAATTAAACTTCCTGAAAACAAGAATGTTTCTTCTAGAATTATGCAGCTGTGCTTACTCCATGTGTTTTTTTTTCTCTTCTTCAATGATACACCTTTCCCTCCTCCTTCCTTCTCCTCCCTTCTTTCCTTGTCTTCCCATGTCCAGCCGGTCTATTGAACTCTCACCTGGCTGCACTTGGCTAGCTTTGTGCCAGTGTATCAAGCTAGTGAGCTGTAATGTCCCTGCCCCTCTGTCTTTTGTAAACCACAGAGCTCTGTGTTTCTTTAAGCCAGTCCACTCAGAACACAGAGAGAATTCAGATGCACCTTGGGGCCAAGACTCACTATAATACACTGTCTTGTTAGGAAACTCCAGGAACATACCAACAATTCATTTCAGGCCCCAGACTCACAACTCAGAGACTTAGAAGTATAAAAAAAGCAAAGGATGAGATATTCTCATTCTCTAAAAAGTAAAAATTTGTTTAATAAAGAGATAATGTAATTGAAACATACTTATCATTATTGTATATCACCACAGCTTTGCTACATATCTTGACCATGACTCTCTAGCTGCCGGCGGGTTGTTGTGAGCCTGTTGCAGACCCTCCAGACTCCCTCACTAACAGGTGCAGAGGCCCAAAGCACTGCTCATTAACACAGCTCATTTCACAAGCACCACCACCACACAGTCGTTACCATCCTGACACAGCATGTGTGAAACAACACATTATCACCCAATTAGCATGACCCCATGTCAGGCGCCGCGGTCCTGTTTGACTACAGACTTTCTCTCCTCACACTCCCCTCACACTGCCACCCTACATGCCACACACGTCACGGCGGTGTTTTCGAGTTGCAAATTCATGAACAAGCTTTTATTGAGCTCTTTTTAAAAATATGCTGCAGGGAACATGTGCAAGCGACAGATGCACAGGAAAGGTTGGGTTGCATGTGTTTGTGAATGTACGATGCGTGCCCTCAGTTGGCTGGCAGCCATATGCTCATTCATCATGTCAAACTATCCCAGCCACACACACACAAACACAAACACACACACACACACACACACACACACACACACACACACACACACACACACACACACACACACAC
>JAQMCX010000045.1:7543479-7621403 GCA_029814765.1 Acanthurus leucopareius | reverse complement strand
CACACACACACACACACAAACACACACACACACACACACACACACACACACACACACACACACACACACACACACACTCACTCACTGGGATAGCCTGAAACCATAATTTATTTTAATCATGGGAAATGTGTGCTGAGTATTGGACTGTTGTCTCATATCTAAAGAATCAGCAAAGATGTAACAGTTTCAGGTCCCGTCACTATCAGTCCTGCATGTTGAAGTCCTGCAAAAAGCTCTTCACCTGTCAGGAGTCACCTTATGACCTGTGGCAGGGCACACTGAAACCCATTTTCCATGTTCTCTCTTCTGTAATGAAACCAGAGGGCTGCTCTGTCGTCAGCTCCTAATAATGCAGCATTAGGTCTACAAGGCTAGCTAACAGACTCCCTGTTATACATTCAGACCTTTGATCCAAACTAGCAAACGTACGATGAAATCGCCAGGGTTGTTTTATATTGAAGATGGAAAACTCTTTAAGCTTAATCTGTGTTTGTGTCTGTGTACAGTCTTACACCAAAATGTTGCTGCAGTATTGATTTAATATATTTTATGTAATTAATCCACACGTGTTTTTAGACTTGAGTAAAAGAGTGTAACCATTAAAGTTCAGCAGTTTTCAGACAAAATGGGGCACTGAGGCGATCACCACAGGCTGGCAGGGGTGTGAGCTCGTCGGCCCATTTACAGATGTAAATAGCATCTTTGTGCCTCTTCGTGGCAGGGTTGCTCATCTGTGCTCGGTCTGATCGCAGCGTGACATTTGGTTACATTTCTGCAAGAGTTCAATCAGCTTTAACTTTCCATCCAGCTTGGGCCCCTGCGTTGTATTTTCTAGGAATCCATGTCATTTTTTGTCACAACGCCTGATTTGGTCTGAATAGGTTTCCAGGGACACTCCAATGGTAAAGAGGATCCAAGAGAGGGTGATGTGTCTGATTTTGCTGTTGAGTCCACCCCCGTTTACAATGCAAGCACAAAGAGAGGCATTCAGGGTGTTTATCACTGAGATGCTGAAACACATTTTCTCAAATTGATCTGTTTTTCACATTATTTGTTTAAAGTGTGAGCAGCAGAAGGTGATGGCTGAATGTTTTTCAAGGCTCTGCTTGGACTGAGTTGCTTCATGTGGCATCTCCAGCGTTTGAATCTGTGTTTGTGAAGAGGGCTGAAGCTCATTTCGTGGAAACTTTTTTCGTTCGCTCTTCCACATTGACGATAATTACAGGGTTCACAACCCATCTTGTGAAATAGCAAATTAAAAATGGGAGCACCCAACAGCCAAAAACATGCTAATAGTCTTCTCCCTCTCCTCTGTTTACAGGGTCTGAGTTTTCCCAAGACCCCAGTGTGCTAGCTACCACTTCATGGAACACCTCTAGTGATGGTAAATGCACACACATAAACACACACACACTCAAAAAGTAGGGCCCCAATTTAACAAATCCTCAACTAAACTCTTTCCAACAAAAAAGCTAAATGTCTTTGAACACATTCTTTGCAAGCAATACATGAGTACATGTTCACCATGCGATTAACACATGGTGCACTGAGCTGAACCCAGTGTGTGTTTTCTAAAATTGCATCACCAACTGTCCCCACATAGGCCATATTAGAACACAATTCTGTGTTTTTCCATCAACCTGTTTTTATTCATATTCTTGCTCTTCGCATTAAAAAGCAGAGTGAAAAGTTCATTTATCCAGAGCTGCAGAGAAGTTAGTGTGAGGGAAAGGTTTTGACAAATTGTGGCAAATTCTGAGAATCATATGGAAGAGTTTGAGATGTTAAATGATCGAGAAGCAGCAGATGGCTATTTTAATTATGTCATGAAGTTTCCACCATCTATTCATCAAAGTAACATTCAACTCAGTTTCTATGTTGACCTTCCTCATTTCATCAACTGCCTCAATTTGTCTCCAACTCGGCAAGGTGTATCCGTCCCGTGTGATGGATATACAGGAAGTATGATGTGTGTTGATGTTAAATAGAAACCCAGAGTTGTTTTGCTGTAGTGCAGCGGGAGCAGATCCCAGGACAGAGAAAGACAGACAGAGAGAGAGAGAGGATGTAGAGTTGGTTTAACTTGTTGAATCTGGCTGTTTGTTGTGCAAATAGGCTGTTTTTCCACCAGATTAGCTCTGGTTCTTGAACCAGCTCTCCTTTCCGCTCTGTAGCAACAACTGAGTCAGGTCCATAATTTCTTTTCTCCTGTTTTTTCTTAACAATGTTGCCCAGAGTTATCAGTCAAATCTCAGCCCCTCTTCTGGGTTTCCCCTTTGGCTCTGAGAGCCAACATCCGCCATATCCCCCACGAAGATACCCCGACCTGGAAGATCCTCAACATGAGACTTTATTGAACTTGACCTTTATTTTTGCTCTCTCATTTTGTCTGGTTTGTTTAATTCATCTCTTGCAAAGCCAAGTATCCCACAACATCCGTCCCACAGCAAACTCTGTGTGCACAAAAACAGACATTGTTAAACACACACAGGCGAGAGCGAAGGCAGTAGTTCCTGGACATGATGGAGGAGTTTAGTCAAGATAATGATTATGGTGACCAATCAAGGATGTTTAAAAAGTCGTGAATACAATGAGGAGTAGTTCCAAACAAATCATAGAAGCAGCCTTATTTTTTCCACAACAACAACTTGAGATATAAAAACCTACGAAGGCGTGTGTGCGCGCAGCCGTGTGTTCATCGCAGCAGTGTATCTGTGTGTGTGTGTGTGTGTGTGTGTGTCATTTTGAGCTCAGCTCCGTGACTAACATCTGTTTCTTATCTGATGGATGGATGGTGATTGCACCACTTGTTTTGTCTTCAGGCGGGGAATGGTTTTGATTGACCAAGCAGACAGCATTCAGGTAGCGTGGCTCTATCGGTATGCATCAGTAGCAGGAAGTTATCATGCTGAAAGAGGCTCATTATTGGGCTGGAATCAGGGGTGATGATAGTTTACTGAACTTGTTTTCCCAGAGGCTTTCATTCTTTCTTTCTTGCGTTCTTCCTTTCCTTTTGTCTTTGTTTCGTTTGATCCACTTTGCTTCCCTCGCTTTCTCTCCTCTTTTCTCTTCCCCTGTCTCTCAGTGGAGAGTGACCCAACTTTAATGAAATTCACCTTTAACCATAGCTGGCAATGCTTCAGCCTCAGCCCCTCAGTGTATCTGCTGAGCGTGTTTGGTTAGCTGTGCAGCCACTCAGGTTTCTGAGCCTGCGTCTTGCTGAGAGCAACCTGCATAGCACAGCTTCACTCTCATGTGACTGGATACAGATAGAAATTCTCACATACAATTCAATCTCTCTGGTAAAAATAAAAAAAAGAAAAAAAGAATTTGTTTAACTTGTCTAGTTTGAAGCATGTATAGTTTGTGTGTGTTGCGGTTGTGTGGGTGGGTGTATGTGTGTGTGTGTTTACATTTGTGTGCCTGCATAGGGGTGTTTGATTGTACAAAACCACTGTGAGAAAATGCAGGCTGATGACAGGGCGCCATTTAGTCGAGTGCCACATTAAAGGGACAGTCCGCTGCAATGGTTAGAGTTTCACAGCCCTCCTGATGCCAAATACCACAACACTCACCACGAGACAATTATACACACTGTGGCTTTGTTACGCACACATCGACAGGACATCCCTCTCTTCTTTCTCTTTCTTCTCTTCTTCATCTCTTCTTCATCTCTCCTCCTGTTGTCTCTTCCTTCCCCCCCTCCACTCCCCACTGCTTTATTGTCAGTTATTATAACAGCTAATGAAGTGTGCAGGCGGCGGCTCCAAAGCCCATTTTGTTTTCCATCAGCTCAACTAATGAGAAGGTGATAAAGTGAACTTCATGCCTTTGGTGAAAACACACACACATGTCTTTAAGAGGCGAGTCTGTTCTCATTAAATTTGTTGTGTTATTTTCATTTCTTTGCATAATATTGTCAGTCGCAGCAGCATGGAAGTGAAACTGGGTCATCAGCGCTCAGTGTAGGAGCACAGATTAGCAGCAGACCCCTCATGACTTTGTGTTGATAGTTGGCGAAGTGAAATCTAAAAATGAAAACACACACCCACACATGGAAGCATGCACAGACAGATACACTGTCTCACACACACACACACTCTGATGAAAACAAATGTATAACCTATAACATGCAGTAGCGATGACCTCAGGCTCTACCAGAGTGTGTATGTTTGCACACTTCTGTCACTGGTGTCAGAATTGCACATTGAGGGTGGTTGTTTGTATAGTGTGTGAGTGTGGTTGTGAGAGGTGATGACGTGTGACTGTGGGGAGTAGTGCAACATTTTTCAGTCGGCCTGAAACCATCTATCTACAAGTTTGTTTGATTTGACTTTTTTCAGATATCATGCTTCCAAATTAGTTCTGTATTTAAATTACACTTTACTCACACTGCTCTACAGTTTGTCTCACACACACACACTTCACCATCAGGAGCATTTTAAGGCTCAGCATCTTGTCCAAAGGGCAGTTTAACATGTGGACAGTAGGAGCTGGTGTCCAGCACTGCGATAAGAGGACAACCAGCTCTTACTGCAGATAAAACTGAATTTAGTTTTTGTTACTAAAACTTTTGTTTATTTTTCTTAGAAGAATTTAGCAACAAAAACTCAACTGGACACATAATAGGAAGAACCAAAATGACAGCTTCATCTCATCCACACTGTCAAGTCAATCATTATAGCACCTATATCAGGAAAAGTTGCAAAGAGAGCAGGAAATAGATTAAAAAAATCAGCATAAAAATATTATTGGCTATATATATATATATATATATATGAGGCATGAAGGCATGAAGGAAGTAGCATAATGATCAGCTCTCAATATAGATCACAATTCTCTGTCCAGGAATGTTTCTTTACAGTCTAATGAAATTTTCCACCCAGTTAGACCAGTCAGAGGACTCAAAATGCATTGTTATAAGGCGTTAGAGATTTTTAGATTCTCTGAAAGCTTTTTGAATCTAGATATGGAGCACATGTTTCACAGATCCTTAATATAAGTCTGTTTCACGTGCATTTATTAGTTTTACTTGTTGGTTTTATTTTTTTTATTATGGGCACTTTTCAAAGAAAATGTTTTCCCCAAATGTCACTGACTTCAGTGCTCCATGCAGGAGGAACACGGTCCACATTCGAGCTTGTACGCTTGTCTCGTGGCATTTAAAGTCATTACAGATGGTCATATAATCAGACTCGACGGATTCATTAGAAAAAAATAAAACAGAACACAAAGTAGCAAGATGTCTGAGTAAACAAGTTATGAAAGGAATCAAGCCACGCAAATTAACTGCAGAAACTTCTGCACTCAATATTTTCTTTCATTCTGTCTCTTCCACACACGCACACACGCACACACCCACACACCCACACACGCACACACACACACACACACACACACACACATTTAAACACCGTACATTTGTGCGTTTGAATTCCCTTCTGTCAGAACATCCATCCTAGGTTGTAATCATATCAGACTTTGGCCTGAATATCAGCTTTGTGCAGCCAATTACACCAACAAATGCATTTTTTATTATTAGATTTTGCCTTGATAATCAATTTTCAACAATTTTTTTTAAGCAAACTGAGCACACAGGACTCTGTGTTAGTGCATAAATGTTCCTGGTATCAAGGATGTGTGTGTGTGTGTGTGTGTGTGTGTGTGTGTGTGTGTGTGTGTGTGTGTGTGTGTGTGTGTGTGTGTGTGTGTGTGCGCGCGTGTGCGTGTGCGTGTGCGTGTGTGTGTCTGTATGTTCCTTGCTACAAAAGAAGACAGAATTCTTTTTCAAACTTTGCAGGAGAGCAATAATATAATGATAAATGGTGTTACTTACACATTATGTTATATGATGTAATGCAACAGCATTCCCTTCCAGACACATACACACACACAAACACACACACTCCTAATGGAGATTTGTATTTTTATGTCAGAAATTGTAGCACACACGGAGAAGAGGATGGAGGAGTAAAACGATAAGAAAAGTAGAGGACTGAAAGAGGGAGACATGACACTATGCAGCAGTAAAGTGTGTCATAATTACTAAGAGCAAAATTGAATACTGTCCAAATGTTTTGATTCATGTCAGTTTTATTGACAGCTTCAGGAGTTACTTGCTAGTTTTTTTGTTTTTTTTTTGCAGTGCTGTAATGTGAAAAGACAGGCCTGTAAAAATAAAGGATACTGATGTGTATGTAGAGAAAGGAGGACGGATAAAAAGTGGGTGAGAAGGGTTGAGATGGTGTGGTCAGATGGTGGGAGTCTCCTCATATTGTCACACACTTGTTAGTACGACATTACTGTGTTAAGCCTGGAGCCTCAGATGGGACAGTGTGTGTGTGTGTGTGTGTGTGTGTGTGTGTGTGTGTGTGTGTGTGAGAATGAGGCTGTGTGCCAAGACAAATGTGCCCTCTTCTCTTCTCTTAAAAACACGTCTTAGGCATCAGTTTCACTCCCCTCATGATGGTACATCAGATCATTTGTACATACAACAGAAAAGGGGTTGCCATGGTGACAGAGGGAATCAAGTAAGGGCACCAGCATGCTCCAAGTGGAATTGTTTTGTCAAGTAACAGTACAGATAAGGTTTATTTGGTTGTCCTTAACGATGTTGACAAAAGAGAGCAAAGGGCAACGTTACTTTGGGAAATTTTGCTATAATCAGAAAGGAACCTTCTTTCTGTAGCAAAGCTCTGTTTTATATCACAGCTCGGTCTGAGTTGGCTTGAGGATTGATTTCATATGGATATGTATCAGTATCAGCCTCCACCGCTGCCAAAATGCTGCAAGTACATAAGTTTATGCATCCAATACTATGTAATGTATTTATTTAAAACAGAATCCTTGATATATAGAAACTAGGGCTGTCAGTCGATTAAAATTTTTAATCACAATTAATCACATCAGTGTCCTGAGTTAACGCGTGATTAATCGCAAATTAATTGCAAATTTTTTTAACCCTGCTCTATATGTAACTTAACAAGATATTTATTGTATTTCTTATACTCTAGGAAAAATTGGAGAGGACAATAATAATTCCTTGGCCATCATGTGGTATTTAAAACCAGACGTGCTCCGGTGGTAACTTAGTTCAGATTTAAAATAAATACAAATTACTTTTGTTTTGACCAGAGAACAATCGGGCAAAACTTTAAACCTAAACTTTCCGTTTAAAAATCCCTTTTCTGTATCCATTTCTGCTCTGTAATCATTTGCAATGTTATTTTAGCGCCACTTCCTGAAACTACGGGAGCTGGCAAGGCAAAGACCGTGTGTGCGTTAATCGCACGTTAAAAAAATTAGTGCCGTTAAAAGGAGTTTGAGTTAACACGTTATTAACGCATTAACTTCGACAGCCCTAATATATACATATGGATGGATAGATTAATTTTATGATTATCTTTGAGTTAACATGTCGCTCCTGCTGACTTGCATTTTTTTCTTTAGTATTACATAATTGAAGTTTACTGTTCACTTTGACAAGCAGCAGCAGGTAATCAGATATAATGGGAGAGAGTGAGACAGAGAGCAGCTTTGGACCAGACAGCGATGCCCATGTAAGGAAAGCCCTTGATGAGAAGGAAGACCCGGCTACTGTGAGATGTTTTTGTTAAAGTTCTTTTTTAATCTTCCAACAACCTCTGTACCCCTCAATTTTCCTGGATGGCCACTTGACAAACAAACCTCTCAAAAAATCCCAAATTACAAAGTTATATAGTAACATTTTTTAGGAAAATATGTAAAAAAAAAAACCTGATGTTTTATTGCAGAGATTTCCTAACGAATGAATTAACATGCTGTGGTAAACATTTAAAAGTGTAAGTAAGTGTGTTCTGTGTTTTTACTCCTCAGCCTCTCTGTTCACACAAATTGCAGCTTGTCTGACTTGTATTTGCGATTCCCCTGTAGGTGTTTTTCCTCCTTTGTTTGTTTTGGCCTGTTTGTGTGACCAGGAGCATTTCTGCATACCTAAGATGGGTTTTTGGGGTTGAGGAAACTTTCCCGAGGTTTTTCTTGACATTAACACCAATGTTTTTCCTGCACATTAAACTCTTAGGTGGCCCTCCAGATTGTTTCTTTCTGACCACCTTGAGGAAAAAATGTGGTTTTGCATATAATCGTGCAGAAATGTTTCGCTGTGTCTCTTCCAGTTCCTTGTGAATGGATCTTGACAATAATGCGAGAATAAAGTGGCTCCTGGTAGCTTCATGTTCACTCCTTTTTGTTTGTTCTTCGAAGTTCAAGCTTTTTCCCCTCAGAACAGGTGATGTGGAAAACCCTCTGGCATCAACGTACGGCCGTGATGAAAAAATGAAATTAGATGTCACCACAGAGGCAACCACAGAATAACTTGCAAAACCAGGCTTTGAATATGTGTATCTGAAAACACTGAGTTGTTTTTACAACTATTTTTTCGTACAGCAGCATATTTTTAGATCTGGCTCTGATTTCTTGCAGTAAGTGTTATTTGATTTATGTCTTCTTGTTCTTGTGGTCTTGGCTTTGTTCGATACAATGTTTTCTTTCTCCTTTTGTCTTTTTGTCTGTAAATCATCTCACTGCTGATGTTTCGTCACACTTCTCTTCCCCCCCTTTTATGTATTTTTCCCTAATTCTGACTTTCTTAAATCCCTAATCTCACTTGGATGCCATCCTTCAATCTCTCCTATGCCTCTTTATGTCTTCCAGGACCATTCTTCATCCATCTCGAAGCTCCCATGAACAACATCACCACCTCTCTGGGACACACAGCCGAGCTTTTCTGTCGCGTGTCCGGCAACCCGCCGCCCACTGTGCGCTGGCTGAAGAATGACGCCCCCGTGGTGCAGGAGCCGAGACGGGTCTCCTACAGATCCATGCCTTACGGATCACGCCTCCGCATCCGCAACCTGGACACCACCGACACAGGCTACTTCCAGTGCGTGGCCACCAACACTCAGGGCACCGTGTCCACCACAGGGGTGCTGTTTGTCAAATTTGGTAAGTTCAGAGTGCTGACAGAAGCATTTGTGCATCTGAAACTGCCAGCTAAGCATTTTTTTTTTAAAACTAACTGGCACACAGATGTCACACTGACGAGTGTTTTACGCACTTACTGTGACAAACACTGCCTTTTTTTTCCCTAATTTTTTTTCCTATTAGAGATCCCACTGCTTTTTAGCAACACTTGTCCCAACTGAATCCTGCCTGTAGCTGGCAGCTTGTGCAGTGAAAAATCTGGGAGCAATATTGTTTATCCTCTTGTAAAAAATCCCCCTGTCTTCTTTTCCAGATCCACTCCCTACACCTCTGCCAGGAAGGCCAACGTAAGTTGCTTTTCCTCAATCCATTTTTCTCTCTCCGTCAGTCTGTCTGTGCTGTACTTTCCAGAATTAGATACAGAGGACAGTTTCACAAGTGCTTTGTGAGCATTATTCCCATACAAACAGTAGCATTGTCACATTTCCATTTCTAAAAATTATGGATAGATTTACAAGTCCTACAGGGGTCGTGCATGCTCAACAAGTGGGTCAAAAGTCTGGTTTTTTTTGTTTTGATGACTGAAATACGACACAGGATACTGTTTGGAAATATGCTGAAATGCATCGCACAAAGAGAAAGAAAGAGTGAGACTCATTTTAACGAGCTGTCTATACTGATAAGCACTTATTGTCATGTGCATAATAAAAACATGACCTGGTAGATTTATTAAAGAGCAAGTCTAAGTTCAGTAAGTGGATCAAGTAGCATTTTACAATGTTTTAAACAGTCTGAAACCTGGAAAAACATCTTGTGCTTCTCATAGTAACCAATTGGCTGCCTGCACTGAGTCCAAAAAAAAAAAAACCTATGCAGCATTTTCATTGAGTAAGCACTCACATTATAACAAGGCTTAAGTCTGTAATTTTCCATTTTATTGGTACAGGTCTCAGTGTGGCTAAATGAATATTTAATACAAGCCTTTAAATCCCAAATGTCTGATGTTCTATGCTGCCGTTTCTGCCCAACCATCACAGCTCACATGGTTCACATTTGAATATGGTCTGCGTACACTCAGCCGTGGGCCACAGTTGGAATGTGGACCATGTGGACTGTTGGGTGGGAACAGCACTATTTGGCAATCACAACTTGGTGCATAAAGCAGATGTGAATGTCTACAATAATACTATATAGCGCCCATAATATACTAATCCACGCAGTATTTGGGAAACGAGGTTCATTTACTCTCAGCCAACTAAAGTCAAAACCTGTGACATTCATTTATTTTCACGGCTGTAATGAGAGATTCGACTGATTTCGGGGTAATAATGAAGTTATTGTAATCAAGAGTGAATGTCCTATGTCGACTTGTGAGTTTAGTTGATTAACTGAAGCCTCTCTAAAATATTGGCACCTGAAATGAGCAGTATTTAAAAAAGAAAAAGAAAAAAAAAAGGGCCACATCTGTCTCTGTGGTTTGTCTTATATAACCTTTTATAGTCACCCAATTAGCTGCCAGCTGTCTGTGTGTGTACAGCAAAAACGAAACCACAGTCCTGATCTCTTAACATGAACATGCACATCAAATTAAACAAGATCCTGGACAGAAAATAAAAAACAGCGAAAGAAAATGTATTTAGAAAGTACAAGAAAAACAAAAAAAATTTCATGTTGTTGGCAATCGTCTTTCTGCAGGCAAAATCAGAGCTTTGTGACTGGCGAGCTTCCTTTGCTTTGTTTTTCGACATCCCCCCGCTGACTCTGAAAACTTTTTTTTCACTTTGTTTGATTCTCACAGGATCAAAGTAGTTAAGCTGGATGATTTTCCCCAAGTGACATTATGGCAGGGCTCACTGCCATGTTCCATGCCGCGTTCTGTGAATCAACACTGCTGGCACAAAGTGGACATCAGACACTCACTAAATCCCCTCACACACACTGAGGCGACTGCACATACGCACACACATATTAGAGCACGGACGCGTGCTCCCTTTCAAACATCTGTTTCTTCCATTCCTTTGTTTACATGTTTTTGTTTGTTTTGTTTTTTTTTTCCCCCTGGCCAACTAAATTGCAGCTTATTTCAGAGATGAGACAGTTGGCTCACAGAGAACTCTCACAATGTCATTTCCTGGAGGGAGTTATCAATAAAAAGGGATAATCATGGACGACAGTAATGTGAAAACACTGGAAATAAACTAGAATGGAAAAATAAATGTTGATTAGAGCACATGATGTTGATTAACTGGATGACTATGCCAGACTGGTATGATTTATGATTACAGAATTTTGTAATTCAATTTCTCCCATCAGAGGCATGATTTTCCAGAAATCTGATAATAACAATATTTGGATGATGAAGTGTTAACCTCTAGAGTTTTTGTCTGGACTTTCCGAGGACTGTGAGTGTATTTATAGATTTTATCTTCTTGCATAAAAAAAGTTTTCTGTGTTTGCATCATAATAATGATGCATTTTTAAGGCATTTTTTTAGGCCATCAGAGTTTTAAAAAGGCTTGACAGGTGGTAAAATTACATATTTTCATGAAAGAGTAATGTGTCTTTAAAGGTCCAGTGTGTAGGATGCTTGTGTAGGTTTGACCAGGTGTGCAGGCATCTACTGGCAGAAACAGAATGTAATGTTCATAACATGTTGCTGTTAGTGTACAATCACCTGAAAATGAGACTCACAGTGTTTTCATAACTTTAGAATGAGCCTATTGCATCTACAGAGGGAGCGGGTCCTCTTCTATGGAGTCGGCCATGTTGCACCGCCATATTTCTACAGTAGCCCAGAATTAACAAACCAAACACCATGTCTAGAAAAAACATAATGTGTTTTTACAGCAAAACCACAGGTTTTCCTGCATGCTTGAGGAGGGAGTGTCAGCAGTAAGATATTCTGTCAGGTGCAGTTTGAAACTTCACAGCTAGGGGCTGCTAAATCCTACACAATGAACATTTAATTTGAGTCTTTGCCATGAAAACATTCCAAAATTTTTTTGCAAGACCAATATTTAATGTTTCAACTAATTAAATCTTACCAAATTTTCCTTCTCTTGAACTATTTTAATTTAAACTGCACTGTTAGTATGATAAGTATTGTCTGTAGTGTCTGCTGTACACATGAGACACTACGCTGCACCTTGCAAGTATTAAATAGTTCTTCGTTAGAGTTGATTTCTTCTTCTGTTGTTTTCTTACTGCCAAGGAAAGTCTTGCAGTCAACTGAAGACCAGCATGCATCTTGAGTCTCATTACCATCATTACACAGATTTCATTAAAATGGACAGGGGCCTCCTCTGACAGCGGCGGAGCTGCGGGTGGTGTGCTGATCATCACTGCTGCTCATCATTAGTGCCACGGCCAGCTTGTTAGCTGTAAAATAGGGTGGCAGGCCGTCAAGAAGACAGGGTCAACTAATGATGACACATGATGACCTGCAACGGCTTACCTCATGCCACAGCTGTTCAAACGTCAAAACTCACTGCCCCTTGATTCAGTGTTTTTGGAAAGACATCTGGTCCAGAAGCTGTCAGCTCAAGTGAAATATATAAATTTCAGGTTCCACTATTTTTTTTTTTTTGTACCTCCCATCAGCTCACAGCAGACAGCGTTACAGAGAGCACGCTAACTTCCGTTTTCTTGACCACAAATGTTACTCAGAAATTGGGGGGAAAGTTTCTTGCCACCCACCCTGTTAAACCTGAACATAACATAGACTTCATGTCCTCAGTGTTGTCTTTGCTTCGGTCTGGGCTCTAATTTCCATCCCCTCTACGCTGGGCTTAAGTATACACTCTGTGGTGTGCAGGACATTACAGTGTGTGTTTGTGTGTGTGTGTGTGTGTGTGTGTGTGTTTCCTCGCATGTATCCTCTGGGTTGGGTTTTTAGCCACAGGCAAAAAAACCCCCAAACCCTGACAGGCCAGAGATTTCAACTACAACTGAGGCAGCTTGTGCACAGTGTGGCCCCTTAAGATCAGGGCAGAAAATGACAGCAGATCAGAAATAAAGGAAAGAGAGGGATGAGAACAGGAGAGGAAAGTTCGAAGCATAAAGTTTATTTTATGCCCAGACATGTTTGGAACTCTCCTTAAAAGTGCTTTAACTGATGACTTAAGTCCTTCAAGACGAACTTGTAAATCGAGTCTCAAGTCTTTCAAAGTAAGAGTGGAGTGAAATAAGTTTTCATCAGCATGTTGCAAATAAAGATGAAGGTCTTTTAGATTTCTGGAGACTGAAAGCAGAATTTGAGTTTCAAAGCATGTGTTAATAGTTTTATAATTCACTTGAGACCGAGTTCTTTCAATATAGAGGCCTATTAATTAAATACATAAGGTAAGTGGCTATGTAAGTCATGTCTGTTTTTGTCTTTTTGTTTTATTATTCCAGGTTTTTATAATCAAAACTTTTAAGACTTTTTGTGCAACAGTAAAGCAAAAACATTCCTGTCAAAGGAATAGTTTTGGCAGATGTGCTTCTTCATGTTTTTTGCTGAGTTAGATGAAAAGATTAATACCACTCTCATGTCTGAATGGGAGGCTAAATAGAAAAACAAACTTGGAGCTAGTAGCCGTTTAGCTTAGTGCTGATATAAACTGGAAAACAGGGGGAAATGGCTAACGTGGCTCCGTCCAAAGGTAACAAAATCCATCTACTAACACCTTTAAAGGTCACATAAGACTCATTCACATCAGAGTCAGGACATTTGTTGCATTTCTTTATGCCTCATTTCCTATTATTTCTCAACTGCTGAACACACTGTCAAAAATACTTCAGGATGTCACAGCGTGAGCCAACAAAAAAGAAAAATGAAACAACAAAGCATGTTTCCCAAAATGTTAAATTATTCTTTTGTGTCAAGTCTCAGCGGTGAAATCAAGTCTCAAGTTCTCATTTTTGTGACTTCTTTCTGAGTCAAATCCAAGTCTTGGGTCTCACATCTGCATCTCTTAGTTCATCAGTATGCCACCACTTATCACAGTGCATCTCCCCCCACTCTGTGGTCATGCTCCTCCCTCCATACCCCCCCCCCCCCTTTCCTCTCTCCCCCTTCCTTTGAGATGTTTTAATAGAGCCAGAACAAACACATGGTGAGGGGAAAAAGTCTCGCCTGCCAAAATTAGACCCCCAACTCTCTCCATTTCTCTCTCTCTCCCTGTCTGCTGCACGCTTCCTTCTTCTGCAGAAAGCAAAAAAAAAAAAAAAAAAGAGTGTGTGATGGAGACGGCGGGAGAGTGCAGGGAGTGAAAGAAAAACAGTGTTAGCAGGGTGGGAGGAGGAGGACAGTACCATTAACACCCGGGGGTTTGCCTGTTGTTCTTTGACTCCTGGGTTCTGCGGGGTCGTCGGCGTTTAGGTGTGATTAGCTGTGCGTGGAGGCGACGGGAGGTTTAGCTGTAAGCTCAGATCAGAGGCAGTTAATAACTCCTAACTGAGGCCCGGACGCAAACTGCCCACACTCTGACAGTGCAGGCTAAAACTGTCCGTGATGCAATTAGACACTCTCTTCTTCATCTCCCCTTTGTCTGTCTGAGTCTTTTTTTGGGTCTTAATGAATCTTTCGGACTGACTAGATCATCAAACACATGTTATAAAACAGGCAGGACTGAAAGTGAACTATAGGCCTTAATGACTTTGTGTTGCAGTGAATTAATCAGAATTTACTGAGATTCACTTAAAAAGGAGCGTGTTGTCTGAGCTGAGGTTTACCTCTTACGTCACCATTATTCTTTTTAACATCACTGGAGAACTGAAACGGGGAATCGTACACGTTATGGGATGTGAAATTCCTGTGTAAGTTGCACTGTATCTATCACTGTTATAATCACGTTCAAAGTAACTGTTCATAAAGTGACTATGTATGATGTGTTTGCCTAATATACATGATGAGGAACTGCTTTTTGTGCCAAACCAATGAGCATAACCCCCAACTCTTTGTTTACTCTGAGCTCTGATAAACACCTGTAAAGTATCCCTTCAGCACCGAACAGCAGGCAGACAAAGTTTACAACTAGCTGGGTTTTATAGTGGAGCATTAAGCAGCTACCCTCAAGAAGGTGGAGACCAAAACTAGAGCTAAAAGAAGAGTAAATATTGAATTGACAATCATAAGTTGGCCAAAACAGCCCCCTCAGTGATTGCTAAAGCTGCTTTATACCTGTTGGATGTGTAAATAGGCAATATCAACCTAAAAGGTGATGATATGCTCACTGCTGCTCCTAATTGGCCAAAAAAAATGATCTACTTTATTACCTTAAGATGCATGATTTGAAAACACACACGCGGTTGCTCTTGTATTTCTGTAAATGTTGACTTAATGGCTATCTACATTTTTTAATCTGCCTCTGATAAACAGAGCATATGCAGCTCGGCAGCTGATCTCAGAGACTCTGTCTGTGTTTATAATAGAGGGGTTTTCTCCCTGTTTGAAAAGATTAATACCACTACACCCTGGCTGTCAAGGCTGTTTAAATTTCTCAAAACTTTCCCCACCACTTTTCTCTCAGCACTGGCAAAAAAAGCAATTACAAAAATAGCTGCTTTCCTCTTTTTTTTTCCTCCCTCCGCTGTGCCTCTTGTGCTCTCTCTCTCTCTCTCTCTCTCTCTCTTCTGTCTCCTCTGTGCTGGAGAATAAAAAGCATGAGTTTAACAAAGGACAGATTCTCACCACTCTGCTGTTTGTGGCTTCTTTTTTTGTGTCTGCTCTAACCTTTCTGCTCTTTGCTCATCTTTAATCTTCTCGTCACTTCCTATGTCATGACCCACTTTTAAAAAAAAGTGAAAGTTGACAGTATTTAGTCGAAGATGTGCTCTGCGGTTCTTCGCCTTGTTTAAACAATATTTTACTCACATACGTCAATTCAAACCAGTGTTGACAGCAAATGAAAACAATCACACGTGCCTGAAAGTGCTGGTTTGTTAGCGATTAGCTTGCTATGTACGTGTTTATATGTGCATGTATAGCTACATGTGCAATTTAGTGAGGCCTTTTTTTTCCCCCTTTGAAGTTTGCAATTAATTTGCCTGTCGAGGTCTTGTTTGGGTGTAATTTGATGACTCAGTATGATTTCTCTAATCAGGTGTGTTTACCTGCGATACAGTATAAACACACATTTGGTTTGATCATTCCTGCAACTTGTGTTCTGTGTTTATACACAGTGTGTGTGTGTATGTGTGTGCGTGCGTGGCAAGAGACCAACCAACACACAGTGGATGGCTCTATAATTAGCCAGCTGTCAACACACCAAATTAAATTGACCTCGGAGGTGATGTGACAGGACTGTTCTGCCGTCAGCCCACTGGCTATCCAATTATACAGTGGAAGCATCAAAGAGTTAAAAAACGAAGGAGCGATTCGACTCTGCATGGACAGGACTGCAGAGTGTTTGTCTCAGCCACAGCCGTGCGTAGGTTGATTGACAAATTGATTTGAAGAAGTAGTTTCCAAAATGTCTGAAGACTTGAAGATGTCACAGTAAGTGGATCTGGAAGCCTGCACAGTCTTGCTCAAAGGGATTAAGCACTAGAATATGTATGTACAGCAAACATAATAGATTTATTGATACCCTGAAACCTCTTTTCTCTACCACAGCAACTGTTGTGAAAGGCTTGTACTTACAATCTGTGTTTAATAGATGCGTGATTTATTAAGACAGCAGGTAATTAGACAAGCTGTGCCGTCTAGGCGTGTCCTGTGAACGCAGCAGGATGAAAGGAGGTGGTTGGGGGGGTTTATCTGCTAAAGATCAGCAAGCTCTTCAAGATCCTCATTAATTAAGTAACAACATGTCAAAGTATTTACGTACACTACAATTAAAGTCTTTACTGGAATAATTATTTATGGAATTTATTGATGATATTTTGCTGTCAGCTATATGTCTTGCATCATTGCTCTGTTTTTATGATCGGCAGGCGAACCCACAGGCTGACTGATGGACCAGCTGATGTTAGCATTTACATACCTCCCTACTTGTGTGGCACAAATACAAGTTGCCGCAAGGTCCTATTAACATAGCATGGATGCCACAGTGCATTAGCTTCTCCAAAAATAACACATTTAACTTTAATGAGTACACAGGCACCACCCCTGTATTTCACCTCCACCTCCCTGTCTGAACAATGCCAGTTATTGCACAAAATTGTGTTCATGTTTGATTTGTTACATTTCATATTCGGCACAGCTCACCTGGGGTTATTTTTGTGGCGCCTTCTCGTTTCTTTTGCTGTGGCACACAAAAATGCTTAGATGCTATCTGAAGAACCCACAGCAGCCTCAGGGCCAGCAAAAAATCAGCCAACTATTACAAAGCATGTCTACCAGCTGACTTTTTCCTGCAAAATGAGTCGGTGGCTCTGGATCCAGAGACAATATAGAAAAGCTTGATATCATTGTTTGCAAATTTTACCTGCATTGTGATGATACAAAGTTCACTTAAAATAGGCAGTGTCCCTTTAATATACTTACATTTCTTGCTATTTTCACTTTTTTTTCTTTAGAAAGTAAAACTTTTCTACACAAATCTGACCCTTGAAAGTTTCAGGTATCTTAGTAAATCCACAAGAATAAACAGTGAACCATAGATTGTATGTCTAATGTTTCTAATCTTCATGCTATAAGCTAAGCTAACTGGATTCTGGGGCCTTGATATTTAGCATGCAGATGTGAGTTGTATCAAATTTTATATAAGAAATCTCATAAACATATTTCCAAAAATATTGAACTATTGTTTCAAATGTATGTGTACTTTAATGACAGCAGCTTAGATGGCAAACTGAAGTGGTGTTGCTGTGCCTGTTTAAACACGCCTCTCCCTACTTAAGGTGCAGAATCTGAAACAAGGCTCTACTGGTTAATGTGGTGCTGGATGTCCTGCTCAAAGAATCTTTAGCCAGAGAGATATGTAGGTCTGAATCCAGCCTCATCGCCTTAAAAACCGGTCTCTCCTCTCACTCTGCCCTCAGTGTACAGTACGCGCTGTTTTTTGGTCACAATAGGCTCTTAGCTCAGACCGTGAACTCGTGTGTGCCGTATTGAGAAACGCAGGGTTTTGGTTTCACTTCTCCTCACCTCAGTGCCAGTGTCAACACTGCTGTGGTTCTCAGAGGCCGGCCAGCATCGATGATGATTTGCTCCACACCACAAGCATCGCACCCATTCAGACTGAGGGGATGACAGGCCCACTCAAGTTTTGGATGCACTGCTCCTGTGCCACTTCAGCACTCCACCTCAGACTAACGCAGGGGGTTCTGCTCGACTTATTTCAATTTGAGATCCAGTTGAAAAACAAGTTTTTAACCGTGAAACTCTGAGATACTGTTCGGACCTGCCAACAGCAGGCTCTGTACCAGTGGAGTTTTCGCAAACCAGAGTTTGAGCCTAACCTGCTGCAGTACTCTCAACTTGCTTAGTCGCCTTGTTGACTGCCAAACAAGGAAACTGGATCTTGGAATAAAGCAAAAAGGGGAATTCTGTCAATGTTTGACGTTCCTTTTTGAATGGGATTTCAATTGTAGTGTAAGCACCACCATTTATGCATAGAGCTACAGTGATACTGAAAGAAGAACAAAGGCGGCCCACTGAGACTTTCTCCACTTCTGTCCTTTATTCCCTCGCACGTCTGGAATAGACTGTGCCTTTTTTTTTTCTCCTGTCTCTGAAGGCTTTTATCCACACGCTGTCACACATTTGCACACTTGCAGTTCTACTTAAAACAGAGTCAAAGTACTGCACATGCAGTTACTCTCACAAACCCTATCTCTCACACATGTTTAGTTAAGTTCTCCGTTGGGCTTAATTGCCATCTTGTTATGGATTCTTTTTAGCGCAGTGCTGATTGATTGGGGATCAGGGCCCTAATATGGCTCACTGGGGACGGGCCCTTTGACATGGCCTGGTCCCAGGGCACCGACACTGTTTGAAACCAGAGATCCCATAGCAGCCCCCTTCCATAAGCCAGGATGCCTCTCTGCTAAATGCTGCCCAGGTCAGGGAGCATCACACACATGCAGCAGACACATGCCAGCACACACAAAAACACACACACACAAACACACACACACAGCGACTGTTAAGATGTGTAACCGGTATTAACCATTTAGGCAATTTACATTATTAGGTGTTAGTAAAGGTGCAAGTCTGTCTTTACATGCTTTACCACACACTGTGAGTTTCATACACAACTCATTATAAACACAGCTTTCACACTCAGCTTGGACAGGGCCCACTTCCTGTTTCCTGTTTCCCAGAATCCCCTGTGTCTGTCTGTAGGTGATCCTGTTGGCAGGTCTGGTCAAGGTCAAGTCTGGTAAAGTCCATGCTTTGTGTGTGTGTGTGTATGTGTGTGTGTGTGTGGGTGTGTGTGCATGCATGTGTGTGCATGGGGGTGCGTGCGTGTGTGTGTCTGTGTGTGTGTGAGAATCACTGTTCCTCCCTGAGGGTTACAAGGCATAGATGGGGTATGTGGGGTTTCCCTGAACTTTGCCCCAAACCTCCCATGAACACACACGTACACACACACACACACACACACAAACAGGCACACATACACTTCTGCAAAAAAAAGGAAAAAAAAATAGAAACACATCCGTGCAGAGACGTATGCACAGAGAGTGCTCTTTCATTTCCCTCAGTGGTGGTGGTGGTGGTGTCGGGCTGTGTGAGAGGAACAGTGTTACCTTGAGTTAAATAGAGGCTTTTGTTAGCAGTTTGTACTGGTAAGTTGTGAGCATGAGCCTGAGCACATGTAGTCATTTGTAGAGCTTAAATGGATCAGTTAAAGGGAGAAAACAGAAGTTTGTAACAATGAAACAGCACGGCTCTCTTGTCCTATAAGATACCCAGACTGTATCACTTCCCTTGTGTGAAGGCAAAGCTCAGTATGAGCACCCGGTCAGTCCAGCCCTTCATGACTGTGAACCAGTAAACATGGAACTAGAAGTTGACAAGGTCTGCCTCAGTCAGGCATGTTCCTCTGAGAAATCCGTAGAGAATTTTTCTCACTTGCATCCCATATCGAAAGAGAGTTAAAAGAGTCAAACTAAACATGATTTCTTAAGTTTTATGACGGGGACTGTGACAGATAAAACAATAAGTGATTACCTTGTCCCACCCTTCTATGCTCTACATTCTTAATACTAACAGTTTGTCAGCAGTTCGCTCCTGTGATCTTGAGCCCCTTTTAAATCCCATAGTAACAGACAAATGTATCCATAACAAGACTCAGTTTACTTTATCTGTATGGAGACGTCCCAGGGGCTCGGTGAGCTGAACCATGTACTGCACTTACAGTGTTTGTAGTGTCAACATGATATTCAGCCTCGTTGCCTGTCATTTCTTTTTATGACAAATCTAATAATGTCGAAGGACTGAAGCCAGAATAGTCTCATGGTGGCCTGAGAGTGAACTGTGTGGACGGGACAGGCTTCAGCGTGAGCCGTCTCAGGCTGTCAGTGGTCGTTCACAGGACAAACAATTCTTAAGACGTAGCTAATTTTGTTCGGATATTCTAGACGCTCGTATGCAGTCTGATTTTTTTGCTGATATGTTTTTTCTTTTTTAAATGAAATTATTTTCATACGCAAAAAATGTCAGTCCTCAGTGTAACTTGAATAGGTCCCATGAGGTCAGCATGTGGGCGGGCTCTCCTGGTCAGTCAGCCAATTGAGGATGGATCAAATGATGGAGATAGAGAAAGTGATAAAGGAGGTTGTTTGTGTGTGTTAATGAAACCTGGATATCATTTTCTTGAATTTCCCTCCATTTTGACAGGAGAAAGTATGTAGCTCTACATTTCAAATTCATTTGCCATGTAAGTAAAGTTCTTAGCAGTAACAAGTAACAAAGAGACCCCTTCACACTTGAAGTTCATATGAACACTCAGAGAAGCACATATCATATAAACATATTCACATTTGTGTGTGTGTGTGGCCTGTATGTTATTGTATCAATATGTTGATAACTGCCGAGGTGTGTGTTTGAGTGTTTTCTATGAGTTTTAACCAAAAAGTAACCCCTTGAAGTTTAAATTCGTTCTGCTTCGTAATGAAACATCCATACCATGTTTCCCTTAATTCCCAGAAACCTCAGAAAACATGACTGAACTCTCTGAGTGTCAGATGTGGGTTTTACTTTTAGGCACAGAAAGCAATAATTTTGGTGACCCATAAAAAAGAGGAAGCAGTTTTGTAGTCAGAGCAAAGTCTAGACCTCGTAGTGAAAAGTCATGAGTAAGACGTGTTTGAAATGCTATTTTTGAAATGTTATAGGTTACAAATGACCAGTTAACCCTGTTCAAAATGTAATAACTAATACAAATATGTTAATTATTTAATCAAAGTAATGTAAGTTATTGCATTTTATTACTTTTACGTGGCTGCTGGCAGGTACATTAACTTCCTGCAGATGTTTCTTCAGGTTTGAAATTGAGCGTTTCTATCTGGACAGTATTTTCACTACTGATAAACAAGTTTTACTCTGTACAGTCAAGCTAGAGCCTTGTCCTGATTTCACAAGGGAAATACTGTTGAATTTCCAGCACTAAAAAGTTGATGTTGTCTGACAACTTGACATGGCTGGCTGGTCGAGGTGTGGCAGATTACAGCTGCCTTGAGCGATACGCATCGATTTGAATGTCAGATGAGAAACAGTGTAAATTAAAACAATAAAAAACCAACAGAAACGAAGGCTTAAATTTTGAGGAAATCCTGCCCAGTTAATGAAGCCTCTCTACACAGAGAGAGAGCCCCTTCAATGTCATCTTAAACTTGGAATTTCGCCTGAGTTTTCCAGAGATGTGCCGAAAGAAGGCTGGGGGGGGATTAGTTTTTATTCAACAGCTAACCTTTTTACCAAAATTATTGTTTTTATCATAACCCCTTTTGTACTCACCAACATTTTAGTCAGCGACTTTAATTTAATTGCATATTTTCCTCAGAAACTGCAACTGATTATGTTTATGCCGCAAATTCATTCTGTAACTCTGTTCCGTGTAACTATTTACTCCTCAGCACTGTAAGTAAGTAAGTAGTCATTAGCAAGTCATCAGTCCTGCAGCTGTTCTGCACTCTGGTATAATGATCAATTCATGAGTGCAGAGACTCTCAGAGTTGGATTTACAGGGATTTGCAGCGGACGAAGACATGCAGTACAAAGCATACCATAATAATCTGTTATTTACAGCTTTGTCTAACTGTGCGAATGTGTTGAGCTGGATATCGTTTAACCAGACTTAAGCCCCTTTTGTTTGTTTTCCGTGTCCTACAGACACCTTTGGGGGCAGAGTGTGTAAAGAGGGATTATTTATGGGCTCAACAGTGCGACAGTGTTTTCCTTCCCCACAATACGTGCCTTTTAGTGACTCTTAATCACTCTCATCAAGGATTACTCCACTTTCCTCTGGATGCGGCGCATGTGCTCAGACGTGTACGTGCTTGTTCCTTCAGCACCGTCAGTAGCCAGTCAGCCAAAACATGTGTCCTCCTGTCTTTTAAGTGTCAGCCTTTGTGTCTTCAGATTGGTATCTGTGATCTAGGCAATAAGCTGTCATAAATCATGCAGGAAAGTGTGTGTGTGTGCATGTGCGTGTGCGTGTGTGTGTAGGTGTGAGTGTGTGAGTGTAGGTGGGGCGGTGGGGGTTTCATGCTGTCCCGATCACAGAAGTAGCTTTGCTCTTGGCTATCTCTTTCCCCCTCCGTTCTTTCTTTTGTGCTTTCTCTGCTTTTCCTGTTATTATTATTTCCACACGGATGTTTTAAGGCAGCCTGGAGTCAATTTAAGGAATGCTGTAAAGAAAGATAAAAGACAGGAATTTTTACAGCAACAAAAATGGAAAACATGAATTAAGTTTGTAAAGCCGCTTCAGGGCAACTGCTGTGTATATACTGTGTTTTTGCCTTTGCAGGGCTTCGAATTGAGCAATTTATCATATCGTGTTGGACTGTGCTGATTGAGGCATGACAGAACTGATTAATACAAGTTTTTATCAGAAAGCTGAGTCACTGTTGTTTGATCTAAGTATAATTATAAAACACAACAGTGAAAGAAGAATGGAAAATGTTTTGGGGTTTTTAATCTTTTGGGAATAGATTGTTCCAGAGCAGTCAGACTGTAGGACCGAAGCTCCTGACTGTTTTCAACCCTCAGTCTTCTTCTTTTTTTTAAAAAATTATCTCTTGATCTCTTCTTCTGTTTCTTCGAATTGCTCTCTTTTTCACTTAATGCTTTTCTCCTACCTCTCCGCCGTTCTTTTTACTTACTTTTCCTCCTTTGTTTTCTTTTGCTTTCCTTGACCCTCTGCAATCTCCATCTATCTTTGCATCAGCGGTATTTGTTTTTCAAGGATCTCCAAAACCAGTGGGTCAGTGATTAGTCAAACAAATCTGCCTGCCCCCCTCCCCACATCCCCCCCTCTCTAAAACACCATTTTTTTGTTCCGGGTAACACTACTGTCCAACCTCCGTGCTCCATTTGTTTGTGTGTGTGCGTGTCTGTCTAAGCACCGCTGGGTTTGTGTTAGGTTTTAGGAGACATGTCGCCCTCCTGTCCTGCTAATTGACAGGCTGATTGACACCCTCACCTCCCCACACCCTGCCCCCGCCCGGACCTCTGATACCCTGCAGATACCTTTCAGCCCTGCGGCGGGGGAAGTGATGTCACCAGGTCAGGAGCTTTGCGAGGAGTGATGGGATTGATGTAGGGTCTTTCTCTGCATGTCAAATCATCATGTACGCGTCAACCCTGTTATTAAATCTCTTCAGCATCATCCACAGCCGTGATTTCTGCCTGTGTGGGCAAAGACCGAGCTGTACAACAAACACTTCTACAGTCCACAAACATCAAATACCAGCATGCATCTCTGGACTGCATTCTGTGGACTAGTTTAGACAAGATCAGCATTCAAGTTACGCTCAGCGACATGCCAACTCGGTGAATGTTTACTTTGCAAGTCGGAAGTTTTTTAATTAGTGGCAGTTTAACAAAAGTTTAAACATTACTAAACCAATAAATCACTGCCTGCTACGTCTTTTCTCTATAAAACTCCTCAGACACACTTGAAATCATGCATTTTACATTTCAGGCTGCAGGAACAATTGGTTGTTTGAAATAAATTAAGGAGTTTTACACTGAGTATGAGATGAGATAAAGGCTGTAAGTTATGTTTAGATCAACCTAAGTGTTCAAATGAAACCCCCTTTTTTGGCCAATCCATTGATGCTATGTGCGAGTGGTGCCAAGTAAAAAGATAAGAAAAAGCAGAGTAATTTGTTAAAAATCAAACCAAGTTCAACTTCTGCCCTAAGCTGTGCATGATGTCAACTGACAAATATGTGCAGGTGCATATTTGTGGTTTACTTTATAAAATGAGTAGAATAAGTATCTGTACAGTTTACGGTTTATGAAAAAAGTGAATATCAAGACCATTTTCCAGAGCAGCCAAATCCTTTCTAATGGTTTTACAAATGGTGGATATTTGTCACCGGATGAGTCTGCAGATTCACAATACATGACTCATGTTTTCATCTTCTCACTGGCACTTAGAACATCTGTCCCCACCAGTAACATAACTGGCATTTTTAAGCACAGCATGCTGCAACATGTGATGCAGTGGCCAATCACATACCTGTGAGTGCTCAGTCCAGGTAAACTGCTTTGTAATAAATGCTCAAGAGGACTTAATGATATCTGTAATATATTTTCTCATGGGATAACAAACTTGAGTGCATTGTTTTGGTTTCTAAGGTCTTCATACCAGCAGGCATGTGACTTAACGCTGGTCTACCTGTTGAGTCGTTGATCTCCTCACCATAACCTGAAGCAACATGCCCACATCAGTTCAGCTTTTTGCTTTTTTTTATATATCTGTTTTTGTCCATGAAGGGAAATCAGCTAGATTACTTATTACCAAAGTTCTGCTGTCAATCAGACATTTTTTTTTAAATATTCAAAATAAGAAGATAACTCCAATCCATCCATGATATCCTCAAAATCATCTCTGTTTCTTCTACCACTCTCTTTCACGCTGCTCTAGTTCTTAGTGTCCTTCTTTCTGACAGAAGCCTCTATTGTTGCAGTCAGGAAGCCCAAGTAACACGAGGACTCTGCAGGGCTCGCTCTTTCTTCATTGTATCCTAATACAGTGCCTGGTTGCCCAGTGCTCACAGTCAGTCCCAGTACGGTCATGGGCCGCCAGCAGTCACAGACCCCAGTCAAACTCAGCCTCTGGTGGCCATTTTGGCTCCTTCTTTAGTCAGAAATAATAACACACTCCAGCCACACATGCATTTTTTTAATTCTCATATGATAATTGAGTTACAGAATCACTGTCCTACATTTAGTGTTGGCTGTTGCAAAATAATTGTAAGCTTTGCACCAATGAAGAAAAAAAACCTTAAAAACCTTGTTTAACTTCCTGTATTTATGTTTTGCTGAGTACTAATTCTGTGGTTGCTGAATAATGCTGCGCAGATTTTGTTTTCACATCTTTTTTTTTTTTTTTTTTTTTAAATCTGTGTCAGAATTACTTCCAGCCAAGAGTTGCAGTCTCTTCAGGACAACGACCACATGATTGTTCATTGTTTTTCTCCTTCTCATCCTCTCTGCTCATCTGTTCCTTTCCAGACCTACAACTGTCTTCCATTTATTATTGGACAGCATTTAACACACTTGTTCACAAACACCCTCTATAAAAAGCATAAAAATGTGGTCTCTTAGTAAGTGACTGAACTCAAGAACATGTTTAAATCCAACTATAATCTGTGTTGAACAACATTTCTTCAGTGCACTACCTTATCTAACTCAATTTAGCACAAATTCATGGCAAAATTGGCCAGAAATTCTTTTTGATATTAAATAAAGTAGGGCTGTGTGAAGTAGTTCAAAGCTTCATTCACAATTTTGATATCCCAGTTTTAAGTCACATTCGAACAAGTATCACAGGGTGTTGTTTGGCTTGGATGAAGCAGAGCAGAGGGACAGATGCTAGCAAACAGCTGCTGAGAGCCAAGGAGCTCTGGTGGAAAGAGCCGGGGGCAAACTGGGAGGAATAGGAACCAGAATCCCACTGGATTTTTACTCTAATCCAGATCCATCTTCCTGTATAAAGAGACGCTAGAGTTTAGTTTTGAAACTTTGGGATTAAAAGAGATTTTTTTTTTTACTTCAACCTGTCTGTAGAAGCAAGCTGTGGAGGAGATGCTAACCTGTACTTTAACCTCATCAGCTGGATGAGAAATGTGCTTTATTCAATGTGTAGAGAGAAGGGGAAGGGGATAGAAGAAAAAGAGTGGAGAGAAACTTCTGAAAAAAGAGGAGTAAATGAATGCTGAGTTAAGTCAGAGGCTGAATTAACGATCCTCTCTGAATTCAGTTAAACATTAAATAGTGCCATCAAATCCCCAAATTCTCATCCAGCTAATTGTAAGTCACAACAGTTCAGGATCTGATTGCTTCAAATACATGCTAAAAGGAAGTGCATGTTTAGAAAAAACAAAAACAAAAAAGAAAAGTTGGAGGGCATCCCCAATCACAGATATGACAGCTGTGACCTCACGCTGCTGGCAGCTCATCTCCCCTTCACTCAGCACCCACAGCAGCTCCTGGAAACCAAACCTTGAAATCTAAAATGTCAGCGGGATCCGCCCCTTGCCTCCTCGCCCTCAAATCCTGTCCTTTCTAGATCCCCCTACAACAAAGAGCATTGAGTTTCACATCCCCTTAACCCCCTAAACTCAACACAAGCCCGTCATCGCAGCCCACCGCTCGTTGGTGAGAAATACCCAAGTTTACATAAAGATTTGCTCCATAATCAAAACACAAAGTGAAGACCCAACAATGAAATCTCATGCAAGGAGAACTTTGTTTATCCTGGAGTAAACAGAGCTGCCAGGATAAGTAGTTTTTCTTAATGTTCAACAGTCTGAACTGCATTTTTCTTTTTCATGCCATGGATACAATTCCTCTGTTATTTCAGATAATTCATGATCCTGCAAGTTTAAAATAATACCTCCAATCTCAAAGTCCACTGTGGATGCTTTGCTATGAATGGATTACCACTTTTGCCAAAAGCTGATGCTTTGACATTGTAGAGTTGTCTTTCTGCTTTTTGTTTGTGCATAAACGACTGTGTGCACATGTGTGTTTGATCCTTGCTGCAGTCAGTTGCATCCTCTCTTTCACGTAGTCGTTTTTGCAGGACAGAGTCTCATGTTGTGTGAGAGAGGTGGAGGGAAGAAGTTGGGGTTTTTAAGGAATTCGCTTTAAGGCCAAAGTGAACTAGTTTTTGAGGATGATTTGTTAAGTACTGTGGAGTGGACTCTGAATGAATCATCCATTTTTGTGGGCTTAACATTCAAACCGCCTCATCTTTTAAAAACTCTCGCTTTCAGTCCTCAAAACCTAACTCTTGTTTCTGAGGTCAAGGAACTGGCTGTCTGTGATTGTGTTTATGTGTCTCTGAGTCTATAGAGTAAGAACTGTTTAATTTAGGGTACATCTATCTTCTAATGTACAGTTGTGTATCATAGCTTAACAGCCCGCACACTGTCAGTATGAGTATCAGTTTCTGGTTTATTTTGCCATCTTCGCCTCCTTTATACACATAAGTAGAAGACATTATACAAACTAGTGTTTATATTCCTATAATTACATTTCTAACGTGACTAAGATGGACTGCAGCTTATTAAATACTCATGTGTAAGTATATACTGTTGGTGCCCTGTAAATATATTGCTAGCTTTGCTCTTTTTTTTGCTAATGTCTTCTTGCTATGTGTCTCATTTTAATATCATGCTGATCCATGAACCTTTAGCTCATCCAGGTTTTTTTTTTTCCTCTCCATCAACACCCATGATGCATATCTGCATATGTACTCAAAACAGCAAACTTGTCACAACCCTTCAGGCTGTTTTAATAACACTGAAGCGGTCTCAAGCTCTGGAGCTGCAGCTGTGTCTCACTGTCCTGTCACCACCCAGGTGTGAACGTATGTAACCATATGAATGTGAATCAGGGTGGAGCTGGAAAAAGAGCGTGGCTGCTTAGCAGGCACTTCCCTGAATAAATAATGAGGTTGGGAAAAAAAAAAAATGTAATTGGACAATGAATCAATGTCCTCCATACCTTGTCTGGGTTGTGTGGTGAGGCTCGCCTTTCTGTTTAGATCTGGATTACAGATCGGGGCTCAGAGGGAAAAGCCTTTCCTTGTAATTAGCTATTATAAAACATTACACGAAGGGCCCGTGGCGTTGGTGTGTAAAATAAAAGGCCTGAACAGCCATCCACTGTTTACACAAATAGCAACCACACTTGGCTTTCCTTGCCTGGAATAGCTCATACACACACACACGCGAACACACATACACACACACACACAGTACCAAACGGATACATGAATACAAAACTTAAGAAGATATAGAGAAAGATATTTGGAAAAGCTCCGATATCTCACAGTGATTAGATTATTCGAGATGTATCTTTCCTACCCACGTCTCTCTTTAGACATTTTATGAGTCTGCACTGCTGCACTGGACATGAAACACACACACACACTCTGATATCCCTCTCAGACATGGCTTTCGATCTAAGTCGACTTGGAGAAGACTGAAAGAAATTAAAATATAAAAAGCAGTCAGGGGTGATTTGGGATTTGGGCTGAGCTGGTTCGGTTGAGGCTGTTCAGGTCGGCCAGAGTTGTAATTTGCCTGCAGGGATCTGGCTGCATTGTGGTGAATCCTCTGCTCTCCCTTGTCATTTACTTGTCTGTGTGTGGCTTGATGTTAGCAGGGATGTGTGTGTGTCCACTGTCCTCTGTGACGCACAACCATACTAACCTCTCTGCCGCCTGGACACACTCCAGCCCTAACTATGTATCCTGTGTGTGTATGTGTGTGTGTGTGTTTTCTCATGCTCGCTAGCTGCCTTTTCATATTCTGCTTCATTACATTCACAAAGCTTGCACCCTATCGATCAACAATCCCTAAAATCATTCAACTAGTTTTCACGGTGCAGCTCTTTTTATGGCAACACTCTCCTCTTACAGCTTTAATGTCAAACATAATTTGCACCTAAATGAGTTAAAGCTCCTCGCCATAGGAAAAATATCTAAAGATGAAGCAGTTTTGTGTGTTTGTGGCTTGATGAAGAGGTGCTAAGCCGTCTGCAGGCACACCGCAACATGAACTCATTATTACCGATATCCACTTTTTAGTGGGAAATTACATATTCCAAGGATAAAATCCGCTTAAACCTGTGTTAGGCTATAAATGTAGTGTTACTGTATCTCTATGGAATTGGCGGTACGTAGACCAATATTCTTTAGTCCTCGGAGTGTGTGTAAAAAATGTGTGCGTCTGTGTGTGTGTGTCCACGTCTGGAAATCTCATTTAGATCTTTACACACAGGGGTAGAGAGACGGAGAGGGAGAGAGCTGACCTTGGCCCTTTAGTCACTTAACACTCCTCGGAGAGAGGAAACCTAACGACCCCGTACTCGCGGCAAACTCACACACCCCTGGCATTATGAAGGTTGTGTGAGTCGGTTTGTCTTTTTCTTCCCACATGAATGTTTGTTCATTTGTGTTCGTACCTGCACCTTTGATACCTTGTTTTCTTTAACTCTTTTTAGTGCAGTTTTTACAGTTTGTGGGGTAATTGGTGTAATCTACACAGCGTTACGTCCCTTGTAAACGACCTGCCAGTCTTCGACAAAGGCAGCAGACATGGGTGGATGATAATGAAGCGTTAAGCCTCAGGAGGCTCTATTTTACAGTTAAACACAATGTGAAATGAAGCGGTGAGTTTTACTTACACAGGGCTGCGTTTGTGTCATCATTACTCAGCCAATCAGAGCTGAGGACTGCATCCGTATGCTTTAGAAGTGAAGGCATTCAGCTTTTTTCAAACGTTCACAGCCTGGTCAGTTTCAAATTAAGAGCTTCTGTTTGCTGTTACTGTTGTTGCAGTGTCCGAAGCCTAAGGATGCACTTTCAATCAGGAAATAGCTACAATATGGTTCTTAATAATCGGTTTTGGGTGTGTGCGTACACAGTGGCATCATACACTCCCCTATATACTGTGGTTATGCCTGGTCCCCATATGGCACAACTTAAAGCACGTGACGCAGTGATCTCACACTGAGTGAATAGCCTGCTAGTCAGCATGCAGCATGTGTGTTTCTGTGTGTTGAGATGTGAGAGATCACGGCAAAACAGACAAGAGGGAAGGAGATAAACGGTTTAATGAAGAGAGCCAAGAGGAAAAAAATGAGTGCTATAAAACGTAATCTAAAAAATCAGGAGTCACCAAAGGAAGTTAAAGTTGTGAAAACCTCCTCATCAGCCTCTTCTCTCTCTCTGCATGTGTTTCAGATTATGGCTCATGATGAAATCTCTCTGCCATAAACAGGAATAAAGTCAAACAGCCAATCATTAATTCCTAATGCAGTTTACATCTGTGCTGTGAACTATGGAGGGTGTCTGTGTGAGTGTGTGTGTGTGTGTGTGAGTGTGAGTGTGTGTGTGTTTTTCAGAAATCTGCCTTTGACCTTACTATGAATTATCTTTAGTCCTGGAAAGTGAGACCTCTTGATTTAGGATCAGCAACAAAAAAAGAGTCCTTCCCTTTCTACTGAAGTGCAGCTAATTGGTTTTCTCATCTTCAACCAAAGACTGACCCCTAGTGGACTTCTTGTGTATTGCAGCTTGTATGGGAATCTGTCCCTCTGCCTTTTGTACCATTATGGTAGAGACACGCTGCATGTGTACTGTTGTGAGGTTTTTACACAAAAATAAGTACAATTTCTTCACAATCTCTGTTTTCCTGTGTGTTTCAGGCCAGATTTTGAAGAAGACGGATTCTGCCAGCCGTACAGAGGCATAGCCTGCGCCCGCTTCATCGGTAACCGCAGCATCTTCGTCGACTCGTTGCAGATGCAGGGCGAGATTGAGACCCAGATAACAGGTGAGAAACAAGCAACAACTGTAAGTTGATTTACTCACAAAAAATTGTAGTAAAAAATTAACATTGCATACATTTTCATCTTTAAACCATCATTTTGGCAGGTTCTATTTAAATGCATCATAAAAATAACGCATTGTTTTAGGTGTTGATTCAAACACAATTCTGCCAGATTGATTTTACATCTATATATTCAGTCCCAGTTGATGCTTCCACATTGAATGCTATTGTCAGCAAAGCCTTACATTGTTTGAAAAGACAAAGAAGTTATCTCCTCTCAGGTGTTTAATATCTGACAGGAGAAGCTGTCAGCCTACTTTCATCCAAAGAGTTCACCAGTTCAACCGTCATTTAGCATTTCTGTCTTGACTAGCCAAAGCATGCTCACATATGTCTTCAGCAAACCAGAGCTGATGGAGCACCTTTGTAAAACTGCCATCTTTCTATACACCGAATCAATGAGAACCATCTGAGGATGGGGATTGTTTAGAAGGTAAACCTCGACTAACGTGCAGTAGGAAGAAAACAGGACGTCACTTGTGGAGTTCACAGGAAGTTCAGCGGGGTCTTCGATCTGTAGCACAGCAGGCTCACATACTGTTACGTACAGTTGTGCATAACCGTGCTTCTGTGTTTTTTTTAAGTGTGTTTGCGTGCATTTCTTCTCTGAGGTCACTTTAATGTGTGTGTTATTGATTACATCTATACAGCTGTCAGCTTCTCTACTGAACAGTTCAGGAACAAAGAGGCCATGAACCCGAACTTGAATCTGAAACATCAGGGATGAGTCATGATTAAGATTTATGAAGCCACGGGGTCGTAACAAGTTTCCAGTAGGACTGTAAATCAAACATTTCATACCCAGAACGTCCACACTCAGTAGCCATTCACTGTCTTAAAAACAATATTACTTTCACTGATCTTCAGTATGATTTTATTCAAGCAACATGTGCTGTGGGAACGTTATTCTCTCGTCCTCCCCTCCGTCTCCCACAGAGACTATAAAGACTATAAAAATTCATTTTGATCTCATCTCTTATCTCCTTAACATCATAAAAAGTGTTGTTGAAATGAAATTGATGAAACTAATATCTTACTTTTGTCTCCGCACTTTGCAGCGGCTTTTACCATGATCGGCACGTCCAACCATTTGTCCGATCGTTGCTCCCAGTTTGCCATCCCTTCTCTCTGCCACTTCGCCTTCCCGACGTGTGACCGCAGCTCCGGTACCGACAAACCTCGGGACCTGTGTAAAGATGAGTGTGAGATCCTGGAGAACGACTTGTGTAAGACAGAGTACATCATCGCCCGCTCGAACCCCATCATCCTGAAGAGACTGAAGCTGCCCAACTGTGACGACCTGGCTGCCTCTGACAGCCCCGAGGCCGCAAACTGTCTGAGGATCGGCATCCCCATGGCCGAGCCCATAAACAAGAGTAAGATTGTCTTTAATAGATTAGATTAGTTGCTTTAATTATTTGATTATAGTTTGCTCTATTTAAAAGTCATAGAGTAGTAAAAATGCCCATCACAACTTCCCAGAACCCATTGCCACCCAGATTGCTCATTTGTTCCACAAAAAAAGTGTAGAACTTAAAGATGTTTCATTTTTTATCATCTATGACCAAGAAAAGCAGCAAGTCTGCTCAAAAAAGAGGAATCAGCAAAACATTTTTGCTTGAAAAACAACACCAAATATTGATTATCAAAATAGTTTGAAAATTATTTCTTATGGACTGACTAACATAAGCAGTCTGTTTTTGCAGTATAATCAATTGTAAAGCCAATTTTACTCTCACTTCCAGGTCCTCCAAAAACTCTCAGTATGTCTGTGGTTTATGAGAGGAAAATAATGTGGAGGCAGTTCATTTAAATGTTTTCCTCACATGAAGCTGATGCACAACCACACCTTCCTCTCCCTCAGATCACAAGTGTTACAACAGCAGCGGAGCAGACTACAGAGGGACAGTCAGTGTGACCAAGTCGGGCCGTCAGTGTCAGCCGTGGAACTCCCAGTATCCTCACAGCCACACCTACCTGGCCGTCCGCTACCCGGAGCTGAACGGAGGACACTCGTACTGCCGCAACCCTGGGAACAAACACGAGGCCCCCTGGTGCTTCACGCTGGACGAGGGGGTCCGCATGGAGCTCTGTGACATACCCATCTGTGGTGAGAGAGACGACTATACGTTTGTGTGTTCACTAATGAGATTCACAGGGTTCAACGGTGTCTAACACATATTTTAGATTTTTTTTCTTTTTGATTTTCAAAAAAGTCAGAATGATGGTAATGTTTAATGACCTTGCCGTTTAGCACTGTACAATGCATTTTTTCAATGCTCTTTTTTTGCCTTGTAAATAGTCATATTGCAGATTATCATGCTTTTTTTCCCCTAGATTTCCATGATTTGGGAAGTTCTTGGCAGTAGTTCATTCACAATTAATCTGTTTAAGACTTTCATTTTACAAAGTTAAAAAAAAAAGTTATTCTTACTTTATAACTGAAGCTGTTGTCCCAAATCCGAATCCTGTAAATTATTATTAAAATTGGACTTCACCCATGTTTCAATTTTTGTACCCTAATAAAAATTCTTTCAGTTTTGGCCAAAGACTGTCTTTTTTTTACACATCAAGGCTAAAGCAGGGACTGTAATGTAGCCTCTTAAAAATCCATAATCTACATTAATTATGACTCTTGGACATGTTGACCTCTCTTGACTTAAATTTTATCTGGTCACTAAAACTTTTATTACTTTAATATGATGTGTTTCATATTTCTTAATTTAATCAGCAGGCCAAATATTGCGCTTTATTTATTACTCCAGAGAAATGGCTTCAGATAAATCAATAATTAAAATTGTTGCATCTGTGTCAGCTAGTGTATGAATGACTCAGTTGTTTCACCTCCGATGCCTCCTGATCACATTACATCACCCAGTGATACAATAACTTATGACATTACTCCTCTCTCTCCATTTTCTTCCCACAGACCATAAAGACAAGTCTGGAGGTGGCAACATGGAGATTTTGTACATCCTGGTTCCCAGTGTGGCGATTCCACTGGCCATCGCCTTGCTCTTCTTCTTTATTTGTGTGTGCCGCAACAACCAGAAGTCCTCCAGGCCCCCTGCCCCTCGCCAGCCCAAACCAGTCCGAGGACAAAATGTTGAGATGTCCATGCTCACGACTGCGTACAAGCCAAAGGTAGAGAGGCATAGTGACAGAACAGTTGACACATGGTGGGGAAAGAGACTGATGATGGAGGCTCTGCCCTGCCTCACTGAGGCTCTGACACCAGGGTGGTCCATTATTTTTATGTTTTTGATGCACTCTCACTTCTCCGACCATGATTGCACAAAATAGGGAAGAAATTAGACTAAAACGAAATGTACAGGATGAATTCAGCAGATGTATATTGTGTATTAATGTGGCAGGCCCACTTTATTTCTCACCACATGTAAATGGGAGAAGATTCACTTGGAAGAACTCACTTTGCACCAAAGTTTTACTGACAGCTTCATTCATTCACACCAGCCTAAATGAACCAAAATACCTGAGCAAATGCACCTCGCTGAAATAACTGAACTGAGTTCGAGGTGAATCATATGTTTTTGCACTGCAAATGAAGCCATTAGTCCTCCATTAAGTCTGTCTCTGCCTCCTCCGTCCTCTTACTGAATAATCAGAAGTATAAACTTAATCATTTCTGCCATCGTCTCACTCAGAGTCTGCTTATAGAGCAGCAGCAGCGCTGTTAGAGACGCACTTAAACACACATTCACAGCATTTTGGACTCTCCTGTGGTGAATCTGGACCAGAGCTCCTTTTGCTGTGTTTGTCTTTGTAAGTCATAGAGCAGACTGAGGAAGTAATCCAAACACTGGCACAGTCGTCTGTGTGCGTCAAATGGGATGCGTCACAGCATGCTGGAGTTAATGGCTTGACTCTATGTCTATGTGTGTGTGTGTGTGTGTGTTTGTGGAATTGACCTGTCTCAGACAAAGCTTCAGATCTCTATCATCAGAGCTCGGTAGGTCCAGGAATGTTCGGCTGCCGCCTCCTTTTCTCCTCTCTGTTGATTTCTGTCTCTTTTTTCCACATCTCCTCCACTCACTTAATCCATCTTTTTCTTTGTTGCTCTTCTTCTGTCTCTCCCTCCATCTCTTTACCTCTGCAGCTCTTTTTTTTCATCCTTCGCCCCCCCCCCCTCACAGAGTCTCTTTGTAATGTGGATCATCGAGACCGTGTCCTGCCAGCCAACACATAGCTCACATTAGGATCTGTATCGTATTTCTTCCAAGGTTGCGCACTCAGTCATATCATGTCTGTTTATCTTTTTCCACATCGTTTTGGTGGTGGAGGTGGGAGGGGAGTTATCGAGACAGTGTGTCTGCTTGTGCAAACCAGAGCTGATGCTCGAAGTGTAAGTGTATAATATTACTATCAACAACTGTGGAAGAAACCGCCGAGTGTCACCAGAGTGTCAGAATCCATTAATATATGTGCGTAATTTGTTTTTTTGCCAATGGAACAAATGCGTCACTGACCTACATAGGCAGTCTCTCAGCACTGTTGTATAGATGGCTACCTTCTGTGTGCGAAGAGTCCAGATCAAGGGAGAGTTTGTGGGAGCAACAACTGTACAGTTATGTATTTATACGATGAATTTCAAACAGTTTTTGTGGACAAACAAGGGCCTGAAATCATCACACACATTAGACCTCATAACCATTCATTTTAGAGTTCAAAAGCAAAAGAAAAAAAAAGGCTGTTATGTTAATTTATCTAATCTGGGGACTAAATAGCTTACATGACAATTGGGTATACAAGGTTATGCATGTGTTTATGCCTTTCATAACCTCTTGGACGAGTGGTAAACCTCAAATTATACAGTCATGTAGGTTTATTGTTGCCAAGTCTCCCTTCCTGCCCCCTCTTATCTACAACTTTGTCTTGGCTTTGGGTTAGGCTGATACCCAGCAGGCTTTGCTGCAGGGTCACCCAGAGGCCAATGGCTGTGACAATCCATTTAAACACAAAAAAACACACACTGACACACACATACACACTTGAACCTGCTGTGTGTTTTGAGGAGGATCTGAAGGTTTGGGTGTGGGGAGAAATGAAGGGGTGCAACATACCCATAACTAAAACCATCTGTCTTTCATAACATCAGCAGGCCCCCGCAGTGGCCTCAAACACACTCTCATATACACGTGCACCCACACACGCACACACACACACCTACACACACATTACCCCCCTCAGAGATCATACAAGCCTATGTCTCTCTCTCTCTCTCTCTCTCGCTCACCGAGGAATTTCATTATTCATCTCAAAGTTCCTGGAATCTGAAAATCCCTGCCAACCTCTCCTCACCTTTTATCTTCCAGCACTGCTATACACACACGCACACACGCACACACACACACATGCGCGCACATACACACACATATACACACAAATATCCCTTCTCCCTCTCAAACTGTGATCACCTGGAGAACTCAAACATATGAAAGTTTAGCTGAAGTCTTGTAAGATAATGAACATTTGAATTATTTGCAACATAGAAATCCCTATATACATACACATATACATAAACATGGACACATGCATACACACAAGCACACACACAAAAAAGAATTTGCTGCTTATCTCTTAACATTGTTTCTTCTAGTTTATGTAAAATTGGACATCAATCCTCCAAATATTTGCTCATGTTTTGCATTGGTTGCAGTGTTTGTTAAAGAATATTAAGCTTACTTACATTTTAATATTTTTCTTTTGTATTGTGCCCAAAAAATCTCTTATGTCATTCATTTCAGCGAGTAAATTAACATTATATATATATATATTTAGGACAAGTTCATTTAAATCAGTCTATGATTACATTGCTCAGTCAGTTGAACCTGCTCCCAGTTGATGTTATTCATTACAAGAGACATTAATATCAGCTGTCTGTGAGTCATTAAATCAGGTGTCTTGGTTTTAATACATCTGCTGAGTTTGTTGAAAGGACACATTTGAGCCGAAATAGGGTTTCAAGTGTCTATTTATTTAAAAAGTAGATTTGTCCAACAGGATTATAAAAAGTTTATGAGCCTGTCAAAACTCCACAGTTGATCTCAGTCCTGTTGGATTTAGCTGTATAAACAAATCTCCAGCCTGTTTCCTCCTCAGTCCCAATTAATGACTAAAAGCTTATTGTCCCACTTCACTAAGAAAATGATGGCTTTTTTTCTGTTGTTTCTGCATCTGACTCTGCAGTTTTCCTGGCTGGAGAGCTAATGTATCAGTCTTCCTACAAGCCGCTAACCCTGTCAGTTATATGATATTTACTGACTTGCTAATGTGTTTCCAGATTTCACGACTTTCCCACATCACTTTCCATAAGTGCAAATAGAGTCATTAGGAGCTGATGTAATCCAGTCTGATTCTGACAGTATCAGCCCTCTGGGCTACACTTTTTTTCTCAACTCAAGCTCATATTAGATGTTATATTAGGCTGCATGCCCACATCAAATTATGAGCACAAATGTAAACCTCATGCCAACATGTCACTGCTTCATATGAGGAAAATGGCAAGAAAAGAAAACTGTTGTAACAAAAAAATAATGATCTAATTTTTTCTGCCACTGATCTCACTTCTTCTTCCATCTCAGCAGAGTAAGGCCAAAGAGCTTCCCCTCTCAGCTGTGCGGTTCATGGAGGAGCTGGGGGAGTGCACTTTGGGGAAGATCTACAAGGGTCACCTGTATCTGCCGGGCATGGATCAGGCTCAGCTTGTGGCCATAAAGACCCTGAAGGACGCCACCAGTGCTCAGCAGTGGGGCGACTTCCAGCAGGTACACAATGGATCTCTGCCTTCACAGCTCTATTATTACTCCTACCAGTTCTGCACAAGTTAAAAAAAAAAACTAAATAATGTGTAACTACGTATAATATTGGTGAGGACATGGATTGAAAAATGAATCATGTAAACTTGTGCAGCATTTGCAAGGCTGTAAATTTAATTTGTCACATTGTTGTGTTTAACTACATGCTTCTTGCAATTGCATGGATGGCTAGAATTAAATGTGTTACTAAAATAATCTACTTTTATAAACTACAAGGGAGAACTTTCCCAGTGGAAAGATCTCTGCTCACGCAAGACTTGAAGCGTGACTTGTTATATTTGCACAGAAGGTAAACGTGGTGGGTGATGGCAGACTGTATATAGCTTAAAATGACTGAACAGCAGATTAATTCACTCAAAATAGTTCCATAAATAAACTGTAACAACTGGCGGATTGTCCAGATAAATTTAGATGTCAAGGAGGATTGAAACAGATGACTCGTGAAAACATTATCCTCCCTTTCCAAGCGCAGAGAACAAGGCAGGACCAAACTGCCAGCCTTTGAACTGATAGCCAAAAATCTGTCTCTCAAGTTTGAAACAACCCCAACAAACATCTCACAGCCACAAGTGGATTTAAACATTTAACATCTCATGCTCCAGTGAGCAGATAACACTTCTTTCCTCAATAATTTTGGTTTGAATACAGCTGGCGTCTTTCTTTTTTTACTCAGAGTTCCTTTTTTTTTTTGTCTTCCATCACAGGAGGCTGCAGTGCTAACAGAACTGCAGCACCCAAACGTGGTGTGCCTGCTGGGTGTGGTGACTCAGGAGCAGCCCGTCTGCATGCTGTTTGAGTTTTTGCCACAAGGTGACCTCCACGAGTTCCTCATCATGCGCTCGCCGCACTCTGACGTCGGCTGCAGCAGTGATGAGGACGGGACAGTGAAATCCAGTCTGGATCACGGAGACTTCCTGCACATGGCCATACAGGTGGGACATGAGGGCAGTTTAAGTCTGCATTCAACTTCATTTTACAGCAAATGAACTGCTGCTTTTTTTCAAATTGATTGAGGTCAAAACACAATTTTGTTATCTCCCCCTGCTATCTTGTTTCTTCTTCCACTTTGATGCTGCTTAGCCCTTAAATAATTATTTTCTATATGACTAATCAAACCTAGGTGACTGCTGGGATGGAGTACCTGGCCAGCCACTTTTACATCCACAAAGACCTTGCAGCTCGGAACATTCTTGTTGGTGAACAGCTCCACGTCAAGATCTCCGACCTGGGACTCTCCAGAGAGATCTACTCCTCAGACTACTACTGCATCCAGCCCAAAACTCTGCTTCCCATCCGCTGGATGCCGCCCGAGGCCATTGCTTACGGCAAGTTCACCACAGATTCAGACATCTGGTCGTTCGGTGTCGTGCTGTGGGAGATCTTCAGCTACGGTCTGCAGCCCTATTATGGTTTCTCTAACCAGGAAGTGATGGAGATGGTGAGGAAGAGGCAGCTGCTGCCCTGCCCTGAGGACTGCCCACCAAGGTATGTTCTCCTTAAAGGACTTTACTTTGTGCGTCAAAGACCACAGCCACTAGCTCTTCTTACAATTCATTTAAAAACTTCAATTTCATTTTTTTTACAAGATTTTAAATGTATGCATTTGAACAAAAGAGTCCCAGAATTACTTGTGTTTTTTTTTTTTTTGATAACAGTTGTGTTATTTATGTTAAACCACATGTGCTCCTTAATCATTTTGACTGGGCTGCAGTGTATGCACTGGTAACATCTGGTCCCATGCTGGTTTTGTTTTGTTGCAAAGTTCGAAACAAGACTGCAACTAATGTATTTTAAAGCCTAAAATTCACATAATTGAATTTTAGATTATTTAAGAACTCACAGAAATCCCAAGAAAGGATATATAGGAACAGTTTTTACTACAAAAGTTTTTTAGTGTTTTGTAAAGTTCAGTTAAAATTTCTGTATCAAGTATTTATTCCTTATATTATACAATGTGAAAATAAATTTTTATCCATTTTTAAGAGTTGTAGATGTTAAAATTAGTTTAGTAAATTTAAATAAGCTGCTAAAAAATTAAATATATTTGCCTGATAACTATTTCAACTAACTGTTGTCTCTCAGGTTTTATGGTTTGATGACTGAATGCTGGCAGGAGGGACCAGGACGCCGACCTCGCTTCAAGGACATCCACACCCGCCTGCGAGCCTGGGAGGGGATGTCATCCCACGCCAGCTCCAGCACGCCTTCTGGTGGTGGAGGAAATGCCACCACGCAGACAACCTCGCTGAGCGCCAGCCCCGTCAGCAACCTCAGCAACCCGCGGTACGCCGCTGCTGCTGCAGCTGCAGGGTACCTCTACCCGGCACAGGCCATTCCCTCCCCGGGCCAGATGGCTCCGATTCCAGCGTGGACGCCCATGGCTGTGCCTCAGACCCACCAGCGCTTTATCCCAGTTAACGGATATCCCATCCCACCAGGATACGCAGCTTTCCCAGCCCACTTCCCTCCTCCCGTCCCACCTACCAGGGTCATCCAGCACCATCTGCCCCCTCCCAAAAGCCGCTCACCAAGCAGCGCCAGCGGTTCAACCAGCACGGGGCACGTCAGCGGCGTGCCCTCCACCACAGGCTCCAACCATGACGCCAACACGCCGCTGCTTTCCCACTGCATTATGCCCATGAGCGGCGCAGGGCCGGCTCAGGGGTACGGACAAGTTTGCCAAAAGGGGTCGGGACAGCTGGAGCACGCATCACAAACATCGGCACTGCTCGCCGCTGATTCTGACGTACTGATGTACAACGACTCGGTCATCACCGCAGACCTGTAGATAAATAGAGGGACACACAATTTTCTGCTCGGGACCCAAATTTGAGAAGTTTAGCCTCTCACGCAGGGACCCAGTCTAACGATTCTACTCTGCTCACAGGGAGACTCAGCATAAACACAAACCGGCCTGTATGCACAGTGGAGTGTGCAAAAAAAAAAAACCCTGCCGCAGCTACACAAGTATATCCACAGCTGTCTGACTTTTTAATGCCTTATTGTTTAAAGTGTACTTACTACCATGGTTTGAAAATGTTGTGTTGTTATTTTAACCTCTGTGTAAATACGGTACATAAGTCCTGAATGAATGAATGAAATACAAAGATATATATTCAAAAGAACTTTTTTTATTTAGGAAAAAAAAAGAATTAAAGGTGAAAAAGTAGCAAGTCCATCCTGTGTCTCAAGAAATGTTTTGTATTACAGTCTGGCAAAAAGTTCTTGCGTCGACAACCCAGTCAATGGACCGTTCCATGCAGGAAGTGAAGGAAACACTGACACTCATACCGTGACCTTTAGGTGCCTTTCAGAAGTGGTGCCGTTTGCTTGTTTCTGGACATGTTCAAACACAAAAGAAAACTACATTTAATGAGTGATAATCAAGAACAAGAAGGGGAACAGCAGACTGAACAGACAAGAAGTTCAGCAGCTGTTTCTGAGAAGACCAGCACTGACCTGCTCAAATTCACCAGTATACAGTCCAAGACATACAGCTATGTGACGCCTCCACAAGCAGCTGGCACTCAAACACTCACACAGATTGGCTTTGGGACAAAAGGTGACTACAAATATTCATCCAGACACTGAGATCAGACATCATCGTTTTCACGCAACATTCTTCCAGAAATGACACCTGAATGGTTTTTTTTGCGCAACATCAACATGACACGACCATTTGACTCCTTTGCATCGTGGACCTAAGCCTTCTGAGGTCTTCTGATCGGACAGTAATCTCTTCTATTTTTCCTTTTTCTCTCTCTCTCTCTCACCTTCTTAGGTAATCCCTTCATCATGTCCTCCTTTATCCCCTCTCATACCACCTTCCATCCTGCCAGCAGATAATGGCATTTAACTTCAAAAGCTGGCTGCAGAGGACTCCCCCCACCCCCCCCCCCCCCACCCCCCACCCTGCACCTACAAATAAGATCAGACAGTGCTCATAACCTTCTAAAGCAGACCGGTTTCAGGGCAAACACTTCATTCACCACACAGGGGCTGGGGGTCAATTTACTGTCAGTGACACACAAAAAAATGTAATCCTAACAAAAGAACCTGTTTAATGTAAATTGGTATGTTTTTTTTTTGCTTGTTTTTTTTTTCTGGGAGAGTTTTTAAGTATTTAAAGTTTGAAGGAACTTAAAGATTTCATTCATCCTCTGTACCTTCCTTTTTCCTGGTTTTGCATTATGTACAAAAATACCATTGGAGACATGGAGGAAGGAAAGAACTCCGAGCAGAGAGGGTTATAGCACATACAGCTCATAGTAGGTAATGTTAAAATCACAAAAATGAGCCCTGGTCTTTATTTTGTAGGGTCTCAGCCATGTACATGAACAAAAACTCCAACAGGTATGTGCTCAAGTGCATGCCCACTCTGTGCTTACACAGTAGAATGTCAAAATAAGGATCGATTTCATGAGAGATTTATGTGTTTTGCAGTAATTTAGTTCTGTATCGGCAGTAAATGGTTGGTGGGATTGTGTCAGTAAACACCAGGAACCAGCTGCACTGACATGTAGGTGATCCTAACAAGGACAAATTCGGGTGATTATTAAAATAGTGAGTCTTGTGAGTCGCAGCTACATTTATGTTTCAAATCAACTCAGTTTTGGGTGAATTTCTGCATTTTTACCAATATCCTTTTATTATATGAAGAAGTTTGTGTGTTTGGTAAACCCTTAGTCCCATAAACATACAAATGATGCCTCAGCTACAATTAGTTCTGTTACAATTTGACAGTGGTTGATTAGAAGAAATAAAAGAACCTTTATTGATGAAAAAACATAATTGAAGCAGCTGTAGTAACAGTACAGAACAGTGAGTGACTTTAGTTGTACTTGTGTAGTAGACAATCATTGGTTTTTGATGGTCATGGAAGTGTACCAGGCAGTGCGTATGTGTTGCACTCTGCTATTGCATGCAGACTATCATTCTGTCACTCAGTTGTAACACAAAGGTATGCTGATGGTTCTTTTTACTTGCAGAAAGCACATCAAAGACGACTTGTTACTCATCATCTTTTTAATGGTAAAAGTTTTAAGTTGACATTTGTGGAATGTAGACAGAACTTCAGCATCTAGTTCATCTGATCCCTTCAAATCCTGGTTATTACAAGAAATCAGATGTAAGAAAAACAGCTGCTTCAATTCTCTGCTGACTAAAATCAAAATAAATCAGATTTACATGAACTTCAGTCCATCCTGAGGTGACTATTTATCCAAATATGGTTAGCAGAGGCTGATTAGCTGCCATCAGAAACATGAAGGGAGACGACGTTTGTTCCCCTTTTCTGATCTAATCTAGGATTATTTCAATCCATTCAAGTGAATTTTCCCTCTGATTTTTTTATTTCACAGCTGTTTTTTTTTCTTTGTCTCTGTACTTTGTCTTTTTGTTCCTCTGAAGCAGATCGAGCTACCTTGGCGTGTGAGTTTGTACACGTGACCTCCAGCATGTAAAGGATTAATGTGTACTAATATAGCAGTGCTAAAACCACTTGTACACAAGACTGTGAATCTTAATCAAGTCTAGCTATTTTTGTATTTGGCAAAAAAAAAAGAAAAAGAAAAAAATCATTATTGTGCCTTTTTTTGTTTTATTGGAGATCCATTTTTTAAAACTAAATACAAGTAAATCTCTATTTCAGTAACAGTGTACCAATTACAGAAGGTTTACATGCTTATCCTTTGACCAAGAGAGGCCTTGTCTTTGTATTTTGTCTGAACTTTTTTTGCACAGATGTTTTGTATTACAAAATCATTTATTAAATGATGTTGTTTGGTTAACCACAGAGTCAGTATTATGATTTACTTGTAGGTGTACAGAAATTTAATTTGTAGTTTAACTTGGGTTTTTTTGTCATGAAGATTTACTAAAGTCACTTTTTGATCAGAACTGTAACGGCAGTGTGAATCCACTGGGTATCACCAAACTGCTGTTTCTGTGGATTTCTAGAGTCTGTATGCCTTATAGTTGTAGTAACCACTGTTGGCCAGGTGGTGGTGGTGCACTTAAGATGATTGATTTGTGCAAGTACGAGCACCATAACAGCCAGAAATAATATTAATCTGGCTAGAATATGGCAAAAAATGGAAAAATGAATCTCTTATGGTGCACCTCTGTACTTACTTGTGTCCATCAGTGACTACTTGTGTGTGTGTGTGTGTGTGTGTGTGTGTGTGTGTGTGTGTGTGCGTGTGTGCGTGTGTGTGTGTGTGTTTAATTTCTTGCTCTTTTCTTGGCGCCCTCAATAAGCCAAAACAACTTAAAATGAACCAGCATCAGCTGTAAAAAGTATATAGATGCCAAAACCATATGCAGCAATGCTGTACCTGCAGATTATTTGATGTGTATGTCTGCATACACAAGCATGCTTATAAACAAAAAACTGCATTCTAAATTACCACACACACCATGTTTGAAATCTGCATTCCTTAAAGTGACTCGGTTTTGGTTTACTTAAATACAAAATACTAATCATCCATAGTCATGTCTAACCATGAAGATAGTTTGACTGTATTTCACAAGGTTTTCAGATAGTGAACTAGAAAGTGTAAGTAGTCCATATGGAAACATTTCACAGCATGTTTAAGAGCACTGATTCCCAACAATATTGGCTTTTTACACCTTATAGTGAAGCTATGTATTATTGTGACAACTCACCAGCTTGCATCTGTTATGCATTGTGATTGTAATTGCAATTTATGAGCAGTCAAGCAAAGACTCATTTTCCCTTCTCAGAATGTTTCATTTAAACAGTTTATTAAGGCCCCTAAAGGGACCAGTGTGCCCAGGTGTGGATGTCTGAGACTGAGAACATGTGATGACGCTGGGCAATAGATCCAACAGGTGTTTTTGCTTTCAAATTAATCAACTTCAGCTGTTTTCTATGTTATTATCAGGGCAAGACAACACAAGCTATCACACTAGCTGTCTTTATTTATTATGCACTTTGCTATTATTGCAATAATGAGTCCAGTAAGAACTGTGGACACGAGTGCAGGCATCAACCACTGTCCTCAACTCTCAAAAGTCAACTTGCAATGTTGAGAAATTTTGAGCACAGAGGGTCTAACATGCGCTTCTCACAGCCTTGTGCAGACTGAGTAGAAATGCTCCCTCACAGGTTTCCATGTGTGCAGATGTTGGGACTCATTCTTTCTCACTTTCTCACTCTTTTTGAGTCCTTTGCCACCATTTTAGTGCAGCATAATGTCTCCTTTCTGATTTGGACATTGATTACAGGTTGAAAATAGCAGCTTGAAAGCATTCAAGTCCGCTCAAAGTTATCTTTCAAATCAAACATGTGGTTACTCACTGCAACAGCCCAGCAGAGGAAAGGAAAGTGGAAAGGGGCAATGACAGCTCTCCATGCACTGAGAGCATGAGGGAAACCACAGAGGATAACAAATCCCAATTAACACTCCCTGAAAAAACATTCAACACAGAAAGACTCTTAGAAAAACAAGGCAACTGCAGATATAAAATAGATGAAAAAGCAGGCAGGTGATAACAGATAATGAGAATAGTAAATAACTAAAATTTAAAATTGTGATCTTATAAATATCTCAAAATGAGTGTTTTTTGTTCTTGCAACCTTTTCTTTATTTTTCTTATTTTCTTTATTTTTCTACTCTCATTGCTCAACCATGTCATCTGATCTACTACTTTAGGACATTTTATCAATAAATATTAATGGGATTGCTCCAGAAAATCGCAGATGAGTTTTTAATGTCCAGCATATGCGTTATGGACAACAAATTGGCCACATTTTTCATACTGACGATCACAGTCAAGCTTCATACCAGGTTATGGCCTAGTCTTTTTTAGAAATGTATATATCCTAAAAAATATATGGAGCTTACTCGCAGTGTAAGGCATGTCAGTGACTCTGAGCCCTTCATTATTTCTTACCCTTTACTCATGCATTTGTTTGTGTGTCTCTGCAGGTAAGAGGAAAATTAAAAATAAAAAAAATGCCATAAAAAAAAGCTATAGGTAAAACAGAATTGACTCCTTGAAACCGTTTCTGCTGCCGTTCTGGAACAGTTTGAATTATGAAAATGTTCTGTGAGCTGCAGTAGCAGAGTAGTAAACTCCCATGGTGCTTTATCAGAGTTACAGAGCTCTGAAACTATTGCATGTAATTTCTCCCAAGGCGAGAATGAAAATCATTTGCTATGCTTGCATATGCAGTCAGAGACGATGACAGAAGAGGAGAAAATAGTAGAAAAAAAAAAGCATCTGAAGCTTCTAGATTCTAGTAGAGCAGAAACACACATCTGTTTCAATCAGAGGTGTTAGACGTCAGGATCATGTCAGAGACTCAGATCCTGGAAGGCAAATTGGACTTTGACATTCAGCACCAAGACTCTGAGAGCATTGGCTGACACTGCTTCAAAGGATATGAAACACACACAGTCTTACGCATGGTTTTGAAGTTTGCTGGTCAAAAGACATCTAGATGTTTGTTACAGATGATCCCATTTTAGTTGGAAAGTGTTTACATGCTATTTTTTAACAGCTGTTTAATTACTTTATAAAGGCTGCTGCAACAATTACTTTTTTATCATTGTATTATGTGTCAGCCTGTGAAAAGGTGCGTTTGATTTATTGTTCTGGGATGTTTGAGTTCTCCACACCCAAACCACAGACTTTAATAATGCCATTTACACCGGGACAGGACAATTATTGATCATTAAAACAAAGCCTTTGCCTTACAAAATGTGATGTGTTTCTAACTTCTTCAAGTCCATGAAGGTATTAAAATATTGTAAACATTTTTTTAAGAATGTTGAGGAGAGCTGAACAATAGGAAGGTTGTGGCAGAAGTACCTGCAAGAATTTAAAACTACATTCATATGAGGTCATATCTGGACACATCTGATGAGACTCTATCAGTCATATCTGCCGTCAGGATGTTGGACAGATATGACCGGTTACCGTGTTTGACGTCAGAACATGAGAGATATCTGTTGTCTGAACTGGGTAATCAATCACAGTAACTGTTTTCCTTTTGGCCACTCGGGGGCAGCAGCACCAGTTGTAAACACTGATTTTGACATGGGGGAACTAAGCGAGCAGCTCTGCATTTAGAGTTGTGTTTGTGTCCACCTGAAGAATGCAAGTGCAACATTCACGCTCTTGACTCACGCTCTTAATATACAAACTCAAAGTCACAAACACAGAGATACAAACGCAGTACGCCTTTTTCTGTTGTTGTTTTGATTTGTTTTGTTTTTTTGCTTACACCGTTAAAGCCTCTGCAGGGAAACACCAACAGTATAGTTTCTGGTCAGACAGGTAAACAATAAGCTAAAACTCGCTGTTCATTTTGTTTCATATTCCCATGTTAGACTTTGCCTGTTAGTGTTAAAGTACCAATTATGAACACGTGAAATAAAAGTAAATACATCCTATTTGCAAAATGTGCTAAAATATAAAAGTGAAACTTCTTGCTCTTCATTAGCATCCCTCTTTGAATATTTTGTCATGAAGTCACATAATTACTTTGTTTATGGTGACAGCATTTTCTCTATATTTACTACATTAACCAGCCTTCTTAACATAAGCCTGCAGTTGTGTAGTTTAACCCTGGAAATCCCAATTCAGGGGTCACAAAAAAGCTGGTAAAAAGTCAAATTCTAGTAAAACTGGTATAGTAACTCACTGACAGGTGAATATAATTCCGTAAAAAGTATAGTTTTTCCCTATAAAATGTTGTGAAGTTGAAATTTATATACAGTAGTATAAAATGGAAACAGCCCATTACAGCACAAGTTCCCTAAAATATACTTATGTACAGTTCATAAACATGCTTACAGTTGAGCAGTTCCATCACTCTCAAAGCCACATGGTCTTAGAATATAATGTTAAAGGTGTAGTTGGTTTGGGTGTGTCCCACCCTGATGTTGCCATGATCCCTCTGGTTCAAAGCTGGAGGGGCTATTTCCTGCAAGCAGGAGTGTAACTTAGGATGACCACTCCCTGTCCTCTGATGGCTGCGGAGCCCTGAGGGCGTTCTCTGCTAAAGGAGTCTCATTAAGCCTCTTGAGTTCAGGGTGTAATGGGCTGTAATGGGCTTTGAAAGTAAAAGAGAGGCAAAAGAAGAGAATAAGTGTGCGTTTCACTTTAAAGGAGAGAGATAAATGAGTAAAAGGTGGAAAGATACAGACAAAGCTAAAGTGCTTTGAATGGCCAAAAGCAATTTTGCCTGTTTAGAGAGAACAGCATTAAACAGAGGGGTAATCAGTGTGAAAGGTATTGACTTTAACATAATAACATTTAACATCTCCATGGACATAACATGTTAACAAACTCAGGGTGGAGTGATGCTATGATGAGGATGGACTCAGCACCTGAAGGAGAACTGAAGTATGGAAGTGAAATGTTGGTGATACAGTTAACTTCTTAAAACCATCTGAACCATCTGTGGCAAGCTGATTCAAAATATAGAGCTTTATTGATCCACACTTCTATCTGTAAGTATAGATATCAACGGTATCACAATTTATGATCATAATCACTGTCAGAAAAAAAAAAGTGGCTTGGTGAATCTGTTAATATTATTGGCAGAGTAATTAACAGTGCTTGAGTAATTGTACTCAGTTACTTTCTACTGCCCAGTGTATCTTATCATGCAGTTGGTCCTACAGAAGTCTTCCACTTTGACAATACGATGACTGAGAGGAAGGCATACAGATGTATGTGTGGGAGGGAGACAGGGAGAGGGATACAGTTTCACCCTCCTCCTGCTCAGTCATGGCAGAGCTGGAAACCTCCAACAAGCCCCTGATTGTTGAGGAACATGAGCTGTTTTTGTTGAGGGGCTGACAGGCGCTTGACCTCTGCTGTCTGTGCCGCCACACACTGACCTTGGAGAGAGGAAGTGAAGTGAAGCCTTTGAATGCCGTCAAGTGAACTATCACTGCCTTGTTTAATTTGCCCCAGGGGCCTTGACAGAGCCAAGACAGGTCATGTGGACTATGTAGTCGTCTGCCTGGTTTGTGCAAATTGTTTTTTCCAAACTATATTAAATTTTTTTTTTTTTTTTTTTTTTTTTTGGGAGGGGGTTTGTGACCATAAACTGTTGGTTTATTTGAACTTTGTTAGCAAAATGCTTGACCTGAAGTATTTTCTAATAGACATATTAACACAAAACTGATTATTAATAACTCCTGAATATGAAACTTTGACATTTATTTTTGAACCCATCCAATGCTTTAGAGAGAATAAATTAAATACATAGAAAGTTATCACTAAAATGTTAAAGCCTCTGATGTTGCACACAAAGGAAAAAAAGAACTTGATTCTAGTTTTACAATTGGGTCAGGGTTAATTTAATAAAAAAAAATGTTTTAATACATCTGTGGACATGCTAGCCACTCTTTATGACTGTTCTCTGAGCTAAATGCTAATGTCAGCATGCCAACATCCTCACAATGACAAAGTGAACATGCTGATGTTTAGCATCTATTATGTTTTACACGTTCTACCTCTTAGTTCTCCATGTTAGCATGCTAAGTTTTGCTAATTAACACCAAACACAAGGTGCGACTCAAGCTGATGGTGGAAAGTCATTAGTTGGCAGGTGTCTGATCATATATCAAAGTATTTGAGACAGTAAAATTCTGATTTAATGGTGGCACTAGAGGAAAAGTCAGGGGATCACCAAAGTCAGTAGGATTAATCCTTTGTTGACTGTAAATACCTGCGCAGGATTTCATAGGAATCCATTTAATAGTAGTTAAGATATTTTAGTCTGAACCAAAGTTAAGAACTGACAAACCAACACTGCAATCCATTGAGCAACGCTGCTAACGTGTTTAAAACCCAATCACACACGGCTGCAGACATACTATTCAATCCCTGACTTCCCTTAGGTAACACTATCTGCCAAAGTGCTGAAGCATAGCCTTGTGCTAGCTGTGTCTTTGACAGCTGAAACTCATTGTTCAGGTCGAAAGTATTCAGCTGCTTTAAATATTAACAGCACTCCTCATTGTCAGACAGATACTCATACGGCCACAGAGTCAGAGAGACGAGGGGAGAACAATAGAGGGAAAGATGGATCCACATTCCTTCTCTCTAGTCATGCCTCTCTGGTCTGAGATCACATGACCCCTCCAGGAGGCTTAGCCTAGCATAAAGATGCTGCTAAATTTATTTTTTTATTTCGACAGAGCCAAGGTTTTTTTCCTTGTTTCTGACAAGCTAAGCTATCTGCCTTCCAACAACTAGTTACATCAGCATTCAGACAGTACAACCTTTTAGATTTATCTGGTGACTCTTTGGATCCCTAACATAGGAACCATTGAATTAATCTACCAAACTATTTGTAAAACAGTTATCCGTCAGTAGTACTAATACATTTTATGATATTGCATTAGTCACAAGAGCCTTTTTATGCATATTCTGTGTATCATGAGCACAATAATAATGATACTTGAAGCCTTAAATAACTGATTGTTCATTTAAAAAAATATGGCTATTGAACTCTTTTTAGTTTTTGAAGATGATGTGATATTTTATTAAACGTTGCCTGACAAGTTCTAGCTTCTTGTTACCTTGTGGATTTTCAAATATAATTTGAGAGAGACAAGTGCAAGACCTTCAGACAGGAATCGAACTTGAACATCTTTTTCAGATTTTATATGAATTTAAGCAGATAAACATAGTGGTTAAAAAAGGTTTGGCTGTGAATTCCAATACAATCTTTTACAATGCATTTAAGGATGGGTTATTCTTAGAGTTTGTTATCATATACCATTAAGCTTAATTTATTCAAGGCCTTCTAACCCATCTGAACTTATATTTAAAATTATTTCAAGCAGAATGTTTATGCATGTGTGACCGTTGTCAGGTCCTGTCACTAGAAATGCCTCCTAATAAGCGCACTGGCTGCCTTGCCAACAAGCCTGGCTCTTTGGCGATGTGGCGTGACTCTTACCCAGGAGTCTGGGGTCCAAACCCTGCCTGAGCCCTCCTTCTGCCTGCCACATATGAGTACTGAAGGTATTTGTTCATTCATCCAGTCAACCTACTCAGCCTGTAATGGCATCAAATCAACATTAACATTTTGAGTAATTATGATTCATTAAGTCACTAACTCTAATTAGTGCTCAGTTTCCACACTGGAGCTTAGTGGGATGTAAATGACCTGGGAGACCACATGCATTGTTAAAGTGGGTGTGTTATAACTCTTCAGATTCAATGAACAAACTTCTGTCAGAGGAGAAGAGATGGATATCTTGAGACAAGGTGTACACTTATGTACAGAGAGGCAGTGTATAAATAGTTCTGGGATAAGGGACATAAATAGCTAAGAGCAAACACCATACCTATAAAGGGTGCATGTACACAAAGAAGGATGTGTATGTAGGCTTAGATTTCTACACAAGATTTCCAGAAACAAACATCACTGCACGTTCTCAACAACATTCATTTGCCAGCAATTCAGAGGATCTTTGCTGATCTCAGCCCCGACTGATAAATGGGAAATGAAAGGACGGAAGTCCAGTATTTGCTAGTTCTTTTAGCTTAGCTTTGTTTATCACCCGTTTTTGAGAGAAATACCTAACTCTTTAGCTGCTACATACGGGATAGTTGCTAACCTTGTCTGTTTGCTGCTGATCAGGTAAAGCATGGGTTTTTAGAGTTTTGAGAGGTTTTTTTTCCCCCGAAAATGACGCTTTTAGGTCTTTTCCACCAACATAGAACAGATTCCATTCTGGGATGTGCAGCTAATTTCAAACAAATAAAAGTATTGCAAATAATAAATAGAAGTAATACATAAATTAAAATATCACAGGAATAATGGTCTATTTTCGTCGAAAAAATGTACTTAAACGTAGATACGCTTGGAGCAAAATGACTGTGACGAAGGTAACAAAAGTAATGTGTGGCAGGTTTAACATTTACCATTTACCATCTCGTGAAAATCCTATAGTTGAGACATTTCACTCTAAGATTTTTTTGTACTCTCCCATTATTTGCTCTCCCCTCTGTCTCTTACCATCCTCCTTCCTCTCCTCTCTCTACACTCCACACAGATTCTTTATCTCTTAATCCATCCATCTTTGTGCTGGAATGGAGGTCTAATTCTTTCCATCTGTGTGCGTCAGTGTTGGGGCTCCAAGGGCAGGGCCTGCCACTCTTTATTCACTCCCCCCTCTCCACTTCAACTTTCCTTTCCAAAAAAAACGAGTCTGGTTCCACTCAGCGTTAAAGTTTAAGATCTATCTCCATGCTGGGGCCCCTTCTGGCCCGAGGCAGACGAGGTCGGCCAGGCCCCTGGCTCTGTGGATCCTGGAGATTCTGGGTCATTCTGAAATGAATGAAGAAGTCAATTAAATTTCCAAGCCCACATCACTTACAAAACACAGCATATTCTGCATAGAAGCAAAACATTTTTTTAACCGTCTGCAGATTGCAAGCTGTATTCTTAAAACATAACACGAGTGGAGAATTTTTCCTTTTTACCTCATGTTTTTTCAGAGTAAAAGGTTTCAGTTGTGTAAAAAAAATGATGAGATTACTTTATTTATTATACTTTAATCACTTTACATCTATTTGGTGATAGTATATTTGACTTTTGTTTCAAATGTGGGTAACTCATTTAATTGCCTTAGAATTCAAACATTCAGAGTTTCTGCATGGACATTAAAACAAAAAACATAACATTATGATCTTTGATTCAAAAAACTCATAGAGCTGTCATATGTGGCAAAGAGGTTCAATCTTTGCCTTTATCTGTTCATAAATTATATAGAAGTTTGTTTTAATCCCACATAAGAATCGATCACAACAGTAATCTCTTATGCAAAACTCATATCACATTGTATCAAAAATAATTACATCGTCATTTTTATCCAGATCAAACTCTGAAACTGTCTCTTCAAGTCTTTTTTTAGACAAAAGTTCTTGTCCAGTTATATTTTTTTTGACATTTTATTCTGAAATACAAGATTGTTTTATTTTTTCCTTCAACTGATGTTGCCATTTACTTGAATTTTTTAGCTGATAATTAATCAGGCAACAGAAAAAGCCTATATACACTTAAAAAGAAAGACACTTGTTTAAGAATTCATGCATCTTTGTATGTAAAAAGGCAAAAAAATCTATCTGCAGTGCTGAAACAGTTGATTGATCAATCCTAGCATTTTATTTGACACTGACTTTGGTGCTTAAGTTATCATTAATTATTACCTTAATCTTAAAAACTTGTAGTTTGTACTGCTTGTAGTTTTTGTTTATATGTGTGTTTCATGTCCACTGTGAAATTATTTTTTTATTTCTTCTCTGTCATACATTTGTTTGTTGCTTTTATCTCATGCATCCGTGAACAAATGCTGCTCATTCCTCTCACCAATAATCTCTTTTGTAACTCTGTAAAGCACTTTGTGCCTCTTCGCTGTCTATTGAAAACTGTTTTTATAAGAACTCTATTTATAAGAAAGTAATTTATCAGCACACTCCTTTTCCACACTTTCACATGTGATGATATATTGCTCCATTTTCTAATCAAACCATTATGCCTTTTTCTGCATTCTGCAACATTGATAACACTAACATATAATCAGAACATTTTGAACATTTTAAATTTACATGTAAATGCGTGTTTGATTTTAGGTGAGTTGCGCTGATAACCAAAGTCTTTATGTTTTAAGCCTCAAATCTGCACATAGATGCAAGTGTGATACAGACCACCCAGTGAGACTACATGTGGCATGCGGACTATGACAGTAATGTTAATGTTTAAATGTAGACTAATTGTATACAGGGCAGCCCAAACTCTGCAGGTTTTACAGAATAATACATCTTGTCATGCAGGAGGAATGCATCAGTGCCATCAAAGGGAAAGTCCACCCTGAAATTGAATGAAGCCTCATGTTGTTCCTCTGATCTTTGGACACTTTAATCAGAATTTGTGAAAATGATGTAAACTTATCTGAAAACTGGACACAAGTGAAACAAGACTTGAGGCTGTGGTGATGATGAAACCACAGCTGGACTCCGACATCAGCCTGTCTTTTAATTTATAAATGAAAACTTTCACATGAGAATTCTTGTTTAGGCTGGAATTCTGCAGTAATTCTGTGGCAACAAAAGTCATTTACTTTCACAAATTAATGGAAGAAATGGTTTGAGGGAGTTTTTTTTTTTTTTTGCTTAGAGTGACTTGCAGTGAGACGTCAATGCTGTGCTGTTCTCTGAGAAATGCTGTTTCTTTTATCTTCCCTCTTACACTGTGACCGACGCAGTACTGCAGCTTCAACAGAACTGCCTTTGTAGAAAAGTCCTGATTTGGATTAAAGGCGGTGAGTGTGTTGTGCACATTAGGCTCAAGGCCTCTTTCAACTCCTCTGTGCAGAATCACTGTTGAGATCAAATGTGTGAGTATGGTCGCTTTCCCATTTCCTGTTAAGAAATGTGTGAAAAATGTTTTTGCAGTAGCCTATTCAAAGATACTGTAGTGGTACTGTCCTGCGGGAAATAGGTTTATTCTCTTTGATGCAAAGAGCCAGATGAGAAGATCTACTCCCATGCATGTGCAGGCAGAAGAACAGTTAACTTAGCTTTGCACAAAGACTGGAAACATGAAAGGAACTTGTCTGTTTACATCTATTTTTGGTATTTGGTGGCCTAAAAAATGTAAAGTTTTTAAAAAAATATTTTTTTTCCAGGAGTTTGTATGGTGTAATATTATTTCGCTCATGAAGAGCCAGATTATCTGTTTCCTACTGCCTGAGTCTTCATGCTAGGCTGAGCTCACTGGCTTTTAGCTGTAGCTTTAAAGGTATTTACTCTAGAGAGAATAGGCTAATCCACACAAGAAACCTGTAGTTAATGAGATTACATGAAATAGTGAAGTCCTGCAAAAAAATGAGTATAATGATGATCTGATGGTTAAAAAGAATGATTTGAGAAATACACATTTGTTTTCATTCCAAGAGTTGAGATAACTAGAAATCTCTTGTCTGCCCATTAAATTTAAAGCTACAAAGAGCAGCAGCTTAGCTTAGCACAAACACAGAAAATGTCTAGCATGGCTCCGTAATTTCTGTAATCCTTACCAAAAGTAAAAAATAAAATAAATAGCCTCTCTTTATCTCGTAAGATAATTATTATAGCGTAAAAAAAGGTAAAAATGACATTAGGTTATGTGCTGGATATGTAATTGGATACAGTATATGATACATATACTACATACCATTCGTCACTTAGCATTATATAGTAAAAGTAGAAAGTTATGCAAAGTGTGCCAAATCAACCAAACAGCAACTTGTGGATGTTACTGCAGATTTAAAAACACAAAAAAGTTAAATATCTTTTTTTTTTCAGATTACTTTTGTTGGTACATATGAAATTAGCTGAATGTAGTGTGATAATTAGAGAGCTTCAAGCTGCTGCTATTCCAGCACTTCAAATGACTTCACCAAAACACAGTACCAGCACTTCTAAATTTTACTGTTTGGTGTACTGTGACTTTCTTGTGCACTCGCACAAGCTGCTGGCCGTTTTTTGCCCTCTCCATGTCAGACTCTCTAAGCTAATCATAACAGCCCCAAATAAATTGCATTACACAGAGGCACTACAAACACCTCTTCTCTTTCTTGCCAGCCTGTTTTCACTGTAGGATGTCACCTTTACATCAACTTCACAGTCGTGTTGGCCTGGATTTTGATGCACAGCTCAAGGAATACAAGGAATCAAAAGCATCCTAGCTGGATGACTTTATTTCACCACACACTAGAGCTAGTGAACAAAACCAATTATTTTTTACTGAATCAACAGAAGTGGTTGTCTCCTCAGTTAAAAATATACTTTGTATTGTCAACATTATCAATATATACTAACATCAGAGATTCACACAGCAGCACTTGTTTTTCTCCATTTCATGCACTCTCATTTTTAAGCATGTGGATGTGACAGTGGTATAAATATTCTCATCAAGCTCTTTATTTTTCCAGGGAAATTTAACCTTTAATTTCTCATTTTATAAACTGGAGGCTTGAGCTTTATGTTACTCCTGTTATGCTGTGTATGCCAAGCTTTGTCAAGGATTGACACAACGCATTGAAAAATCACAGTCTGTGGGTGTACAGTTGAGTGTGAGCTGTATGTGGATGTTTAAATTAATATTTCATCTTTGTCTGTGTGGGACACAGAATTGGAAACATGATGACACAACATGGCATGTTTCTGTGCTTCACCTCCTCCCCTTCTTCCTCTTCTTGTCTCTCTCTTTTTCCTCTCCTAGCCCCTCTGCTTCTTTCATCTCCTCCCACCATCCCTCTCTTTTCATCCTCTGCTCTCTCCCCTCCTCCTCTTTTGATATCTTTTTTTTTTTTAAAGGTCTGTGTCTGTACTTGCATGAAACACACACACACATTTACACACATGAAGCAACATTTCTCATTATCTGGCCCGACCAGCAGGCGGCTTTGTAATCAGACTGTTTATGTTTGTTGTGCTGCAAACGCACACACACACACATACAGACGTAAACCTATCACTTCTGCTTTTCCACACACCTTTCAAACACGAGCACAGTGAGTCATATTTTTTTCTGTCTCACTCACGGATGTCAAACACAGCACCTCACAAAGCCACAGCCCCAGTGCTGAATAGAGCCAGAAATAGCAGTGGGTTCGACTTAGAATCGGCTTAAGTCTTCAAAGAGAAAATTTTGATGTTGCAAAGGGAGTGAGAGAGGGAGACGGGTGAGAGAGGGAGAGCGGTGGGAGGAAACGGAGAGGAGAACAGAGCAGATCTGGTTGTTATATCCAGCTGTAAAAAGGGGGCAAAAAACTTCAAAGACTCACGTTGCCATGGTAACTGTATGGTGCCTGCTTCACAGCCCCACCCCGCCGCCCCTGCTCACACACATAGACACGCATGTAGCAAATGGATTCATAAAAAATGATGGCACGAGACGAGTAGAGTGTGCACTGGGTGCAGACTTGCTCCCTAATACTTTATTTTTGCATCTCTATGCCTTTCTTCTTCTTCTTTGGATACTGTTGCTCTCCACATCCAGCAGAGATCATATTGATGTGCGTAATGATGGGTACTGCCGCAGCTAATTAAAACCCAATAGGGCTTAGCAGCACAGTTTCCCCATGTGAAATGATTGGTTAAGTCGTATCTGCTTCTCCATGTTTTTTTTCTCTCTGTATTGATGTTTGGAGCCTGTTCCCTGTAGTTACAACATACTATCACTTCACAGCCAGTGGATCTAAATTCCAGTTGCAATCAGATTCATCTCCTGGTCTGTCTCTTTCAGTTTTATTTTATTTCATTTTTTCAAGTTTGTGTTTTGCCTTTTTCATTGACTGGTAAATTGATTTTGAAGCTGGAGCTAAACCTCCATCCTTTCAAAGATAAAGTGCCAAGAGAGAGAGGAATTTGTGTGGATAGATTAAATTTTCATTGAAGCTGGGCTGCTTTGATACGATCGTTCATACATTTTTTGTAGTATGGCTTGATGGCATTGCTACTGCTTCTGTAAATTGGCCCATCCACCACTTTGTAACCAATTGGCTTTCTTGTGTTCTCGTTATGTGACTTCATCTTTCATGCTTCTTTTCATCCTGTCTGCTGCTGATATCTTTTTATCTAAATTTGTTTTTGCTTTCAGTATTTAATATGGATATCCCATCATTAGGTTTTTCATCTAATGTTGTCATCAAAGACATGGAAGACATCCTAGGAACATTCTGGTCAAACTAACTATTCAGTGCTTGAACATGTGAGGGGCCCTCAAAAAGCCTGGAATTCAAAGTTTGTTTTTACCTAAAAATACAAACTGTTCATTATTAGCATATTTGGTCAATTATTATTGCTGACTGAATAAACAGTTTAACAGACTATTATGTGTCTCACGGGGGCAGCTGTGGCCTGGGTGGTAGAGCGGCTCTTCCACTTACCGCATTTTCGGTGGTCTGACCCCGACTCCCCCAGTCTGCATGTTCAAGTCCTTGGCCATGATACTGAACCCAAACTGCTCTGACATCAGTGTATGTATATGTGATTTGCACTGCAATTAGTGATTGAATGTCGAGTTGTGTTGTAAAATGCAAGAAAAGTTATGTATGAATGCAACCCATTCATTAGTTGCCATTCTCAATGCCTATGAATCCGGCTTGTTGTTGGTTAGTGCTACCTTCCCTAATTCTTTCCAGGTGATTCCTTAAAAAACTGGTTAAATGTTGAAAACAAAGTTGCTTTAAGACATTAAAATTAAAATTTCTAATCTGAAAAACTTATTTTTCATGTTTTTCTTTTCTTTTTTTCCATTGACATTTAATCTACTTTTGACAAAGGACTAGTGAGGATTTCTGTGTTGCTATCAGCCTCTGCAACAAGCTGAGAGTTCTGCAGCCATCTTGCTGGTTGACTTGCCTGCCTGGCACTGGTTTTCCGACTGAAATTCAACCTTTAAATAATTATTTGATTTCAGTTTGTATCAAGGGATCGATTGCTTCCAATCAGACTGCAATTATCTAGTTTCACTGCTAATCATATCCAGACTGTGAAGGTCAGACAGAAGCAGTACTTTAATGTCATTTGTTCCAAAAGAATGTGTAATTACCAAATATCATGATTTGTGTTTTATGGATGAATAACATCATACAGACTCCTGTACCTTTGTCTGTTCGGGCGACTGCTAAACGCAATGATCCCAAACATTCGCTGCTTTTATTGTGTTCAGTTTTATTCAAGAGAAAAGTCTGAGTCATCTGTTGAGGCCAGAAAAGCAAAATGTCTTTTTTTTTAGCTTTGTGTCATGCACAGTATTAAACAGGCATGGAGGAAATAATCCTGTTACAATCCGGCAATAATGTTCCTTAAAGCGAACCTCATTGTTAAAGGACTACATGGTAATTGTACCTAATTTTGAGAAAGGCAATTGGTAATGATGCTCCAAAGGTTTCAAGGTCATATAGGTCAAAAAACATTTACTGCAGCTGTGTCTCCACGCCTGTCTGGAATCCCAGAATAATTTGAGCCTCTCTGCCTGTTTGATCCATTTCTTTCTTTCTTTTTTCTCCCTTCCATCTCTGTCCCTTTTTCATGGCCATGTGAAGCACAGGGGTCTGTCATGCATTAAGAAGAACCGGGTCTAACTAGTTTGTCCCTGGAGCGTTTTTCTGTCTGCAGATGGATGGATGCCCAGAGACTCTGAAACTGAAACTCTGATGCTGCCAGTGAGTTCAAGTCAGCTTGGGATTTTGGAGTTGTTTACTTCTAAAATGTTTTCTGTTTTTTTACCACGGGGTGATAGCCGAGGCGCCATGGTCATCAAGAGAGAAAATCAGGTTAGTCATTTTGAATCTCCTCTCTATGCTTTTACAATAGCAGTTTGGACTACTTGAGATGGTAGTTTGTTTGTTTTTTACCTATCATGCTGAGTATTTTTACAATTGTTCCCTTGTACTGATTTAATGTTTATTATGTCGACAGATGTGGATGATTTAGTGTTGGCCTATATTTCACAAATAAGTTACAAGAGTCCATTAATGATTTTTGTAAAAGTTTGTTGGTTGTGCTCTCTGTTAAGACATCACAATAGAATGAATGATGACTTTGCTCAGCAGGATGCTGTTGTTTTCTAAACCAAAAAAAGGAGTATTGAGAGCAGCTGTGCCCAAAACATTTCCTCTGAGTGGTTTGAGGCTGATCCAGGACCAGCTGGGAATAAAGAGGTTGCAAAGAGCTGCGGTGAGGACACTCATGCAATGTATCATAACCAATGTCATGCAACCTCATAACTCTAGTCAGTCAACTCACCAGCAATTAAAAGACAGCTGGTTGATTTCCATGGATATGAATTATTTTATGATCTGAAACTACGAAGCTTTGTGTTATTTTTCACCACCGTGAGGTGTAAAGGTCAATGATATTTGAGGGGCTGTGGTCCATATAAAGTATATGCAGTATATGTAGTGAGAAACAGGACAATGTGTTCAAGATTAATTAAGCAAAAACCAGCAGTTGATGCCCAATAAAAAATAATTACTTTGAAGGAACTGCCTGGAGATGGTTAGCTTAGCTTAGCTTAGCATAAAGACTGGAAGCAGTACCTATAAGGCTGAAAAATTTTCACATTTGAAATGTGCATACAAACAAGCATTTGTATAAAAATAAATATTTGATTGATATACTTTTTCAGCTTTTATTCTCACATATTAATATGCACCTAAAAAAAATTTGAATGCAAATGCAGCTTTAGCATTTTGGCGTACAGGAAATCATGCTAAGTCATAGAAAATCTCCAGCATATAAGAAAGGTAGGGTCAAAGAATGAAGGAAATGTGTAAAAAAGGTTTAATTTCTGAACTTCAGACTGCTTTCAGGCTTTGTGCAAAGCTAAGTTAAATGGCTGCTGTCAAAAGATTCTTGGAGTCTCATTGTGACGCAGCTTGATGTGGAAAGGAATTCAAGAAATCAAATTTCAAATCACGCTTCCATCACTTTTTCAGTGCACTGCCTGTGTCAAAAGGTGTGATCAAACCAGACATTTGGTTTGCATATCTGTCCCACATGCAAAGCAGGGACTGATTTAAATTATACTGCTCTCTATGTAAGCGTCTTCCTCCCGCTACAACTTCATGAAAGTCTATGTACAATATAACCAATATTAAAAGTGTAGTTTGAAACACAACCGTCAAATCAAAAATCATGCTGCACCAAAGAGAAAAGGTTTTTTTTTCATCCTCTTATTGTGAAGCTATTATTTATTTATTTATTCTTATTTTTAGCGTGGCTTCTCTGGTGGATATTCTACCTGTCATATTTACTTGTGAGCCGTGTTTCCTAATGCTATTCAAGGGCCTCGTGTTGCCAGTAGGAGTGTTGCTTTAAAAGACTAACAAGCCTTCAAGTGTCACTATGAACCTTTGTGTTTTCTGATTATTGCAGTGAGGAATTGTCACGCTCAGTCTGTTGTACTTGGCTCTGGCTTTATTTACACAGCATGAGTGGTAGCATTGTCTACTTTCCCAACCTTCATTCCGAACACATCAGTGTTTTAAATATCAGAAGCCGTGCTACCTCACTTTATCTGGCTTCAAATCTGGTCTTGACTATTAAGGTAACAGGTAATTTTAAATTCAGAGCCAAAAGTTTTTAGACTAAGTTAAAAACAAAATCTGTCTCAGTCAAAGCTGCCTCTTCAGCCAGATGTGAGTCTTTCTGTCTTGCTTTAAGCAGGATCTCAACCCAAATCTGAGTTTAATATATTCACAAATCCTGAATCCTGGACTAATCAGCCTCACCTCCTCCTTTTCTCCCCATTATCTTTCCAAACCAGGTGGCTTTGTGGGTCTATGCTGTAATTAAAATAATGCAAATGAGGTAATCCTGTTTAACAAAAAAAAAAAAATCCTTCTGTCTCTGTTAATGAAGACCTCCACCCGCTTTCTTGTGCAATGAAATATTTTCGCTTTGACTAAACTAGCAGTGCTCTCTCTCTCCACCGTGATATGCATGCCAGACAGCCAGTCAAGATTAGTGATTTTACTGACAGACACGTTGCATCGGCTGAGCTGCTCTCAGAAAGTGATCCAAAAGATAAAGTGACAAAACAACAAGAGCAAGTCAAACTGGTGTTACAGTTTTTTTGCCTGAACCAACAGCCGTGTCAGCTCTTACGCACTATGGCACTATTATGAGTAAGCTAATAACAGTGTCATATTTTACTGTTCAAAAGCAAATAAATTCCGTTTGATTGAATGTTGCTTTAGTTTGTGAGGCGCTTAATTTAAAATAAAATGATCGTTTATTAGATTTACCTGCCAGGACTGTTTTGTGCCTTGTAAAGGAAAAAAAAATGAAGGTAAGAATTTGAATAATATTTCAAACATAACGTATGCAAACCTCTGGATTGATCGTTCTTTTCAAGGAACACAATCTGTTTGCTGGTGGGAGGCATGACAGAGGTTTTGCACAAAGACATCCTGTATCATTCCACTAACAATCTCATGTTTTTATTTAGGCTGCTGTTCTTCTACAGAAGCCTGTAAGGGGATTGTTTCCGGCATGATGGTACATCACAGGTTAAAAGTCACCTCTCTTTAACATTGACTGAGAGAATGTGCTCTGTCAGCCAATAGAAACACTGATGCACCAAGTTTTGAATGTTGAAAGCTATTATTCCCGCCCGTTTCATCAGTAACCTTAGAGCACTATTTCCACTAAAAAAAACCTGCTACATGACTCTCACACACTGTTTAAAGTCTATTATTGTAATTTATTACCTGCATCAGAAACATGACATAATGTTGCTTTTTTCAGACAATTGCAGGTATATTTTATGAAACTGAAACACAATGTTACACCTTTAGAAATATTTGTTGCTGAGTGGAAAATTAATGATCTGCATTTTAGTCACGGACCAAGTTTTAAACAAACAGCTCTGTGTGCAGTGCAGTGATGGAAAACTGGGGTACAGAGGTGCAAAGTCTTTTTTCTGTCCCTGACCCCTTTTAATGCGCATTTCTGCATCGGTGCTGTGAACAGAATACACCTGTGGTAGCACTCACACACATACACACACAGACAAATAACAGGTGTAGAGCAGAGAGAGTTCAGAAGGGTTTTAAAAAAACCTTTGAACTCACAAAAAAATTCTTTCACCGTCACGAGAGCTTTGATGAGGTCAGCTCTGCCTCTGCGGCTGAGAGGAGAGGAGAAATCGAGCATATCATCTCAAAAAATTTGTGGCATTTAAATTTCACCATATGTTATTTTAGTCTGCTTCAAATTATGTTAATATATGCATTCTTTCTCATATTTGCACAAGAATCTTTAAATATTTTCTCCTGTGCAAATATTGCAAGCAATTCAGAAAATGAATTCTCTTCAAAAAGAGTTCCCATTTATCCCCTTATAAATAAAAAAAAATTGAGCAGGAAATATGCCACACTTTTGCCTGTTGAACTGAAGCTTAAGGTGAAACAAGACAACCCCTAGAAAACAGGGATCTTCTGATAATTTATGCGGTGCACATCTAACCACTGAACAAACATCCTTGTGTTTGTAAGTGTCTAAAAGAATCTGACGGCCATGCAAACATCTGATGGCGTCTGCAGCCAGAGACACAGACAGACGAGCCATTCAGGAGCTAAGCGGAGTCTGGAGTCAGGAACTCTTTTTCCTGCTGCAGATCCCTGCTTTGCAAAGTGTTGGCTGGCTGCATCAATCACACTTGTATTTCACCAGCAGAGTTATCAGTGCGAGTTAAAACTTGAGAGGACAATTAGAAACAAATGAGAAGTTCAGTCAAAGGCAGAAGAGGTTCATATTATGAAATAGCTCTAACATTAACATTTGACTTGTTCCATTGCAACATTTAGCCTAAATGCAACACAACAACAATGGCAGACTGTTAGACGTCCTAACCACAAACCAAAAACACTTCTTCATTTGACAAATGTCATTTCAGTTTAATGGCGTTAAAGTTATTTTTGCTTCACTGTGAAACGATCATGGTGGGCAGGCTGCTTCTCTACTCACTATGATCAAGACCAGAACTAAACATGGTTGACTGACTAAAACAGCAAAAATTATGTATTTATAAACAGCATGTCAACTTGCAAGTAGCACATCATGAAGAAATCAAGAGGAAAATAATCACGTTCAATGCTAAAATGACTAACTGGTGTTAAAGCTTCTTGTCAAGCTCTAAAACTCAAGCTTAACACACCGGAGGTGGCTTCTGCAGACGGATAAAGATATTTACAGTGCAAAGCTTTGTGTAACAGAGGTGAGGTTGGTTATTCTAGCACAACGGTTCACAATTACATCAAACAAGTAAACAAGTTCCTTCGGTACCTTCCCATGACTGCCTGTAACGACAGTTTGCTTTGAGTTTAAGGGTTTAAAGTCTACTGTCAACTTTGGTGTGAATAACACATAAAGCAAGCAACACAACATCATTAAGGGCCCTATTACCCGACTGACAGAGCTGGACAGAAAGTCTGATTTCATTCTGACCATTTGTCTGGCTCTGTGGAGACATAGATTAAATTAAGAATTGTCAAAGCACTAATCTAATTTTTGGTATCTTGTTTAAGAAAAGAGGCTAAATGGCATCCGTATCATCTGTGGGTTTACTTGCTGGTTTTCTAATTATAACTTCATTTGATCTGTCAGTTGCACAGCAAACATGAACTTTAGTGCTAGCTCTTTAAAAGGCAACCCAGGCATGCATTCAATTCTGTGTGTGAAAGAGATATTCAGCGAGAGCCCAGTGCTGTCCTTATAAAATGTTGCACAGCATGAAATAGGAAAATAAAGCAAAGGGAAAAAAGAAACTATTTTTCCTGGATCAAACCATAAAGCAGAAATCTGTGCCTGAATGCAACATTGGTTAACCAGAAAATCTCCTAAAAGTTACAAGAGGCAGTGAGACGACTGGGAGGAGGCCAGTTGTGCAGCTGCAAATCAGATACACTCTGCAATCAAACGAAATATAGAGAGAGATAGAAGGAGAGCACTGATTAGAGGTCAGCTATTGGATGGGTTGAAGTGCTGTTATACTTCAAAGCCTCCCATCATTGGACTTGACTATAAGATTCTTTAACAAATTAGCTATCTGTCAGAGTTTTCATGTTGCAGTCAGCAGTCATAATGTGAATTGCCCAAATACACAAGCCTCTGATCTTTGTCAAAGCAGCTCGGCCCAAGTGAAATTGAAGCTGCAAGAAAAACATGAAGTGGACTCCTAGAGGAGTTGAATCTTTGAGCACTGCTTTCATTTACATCCCTCCAAACACCGCAGTTTATTTTTCCACAATAACACCTGAAGGAGAAATCAGTAGTGCTCAAAGACATCTTATCACGGTCTCCCATAGATCACTAGTTTATTAATCAAAGGTGTCTCTTTTCTCCACATCATAACTTTGATGCCTTATTTGACCACAACAAAAGCTCTAAAATGATCTTTTAGCCTCATAAAAACTGAGTGCGCTGTAAACAGAGACCCCAATTAGAGTTTAAAAGAAAGAGAAAAGTCATTTGAGTTAATAGGCTATTTTGACAGCAATTTTGATTGCAAAATTGATCTTTGTAAACCACTCAACAAGTTGCTATTATGGTAACTCTGTGTAAGAAAAAAACACAATACTGAACCTGTAGTGAAGAGGACAAAGTGAGAAAGGCTTCAGTTGGTATATTTCTTTGTCCAATGGTTGGTTTTTTATTGCATGGGAGTAAAAAGTAGAAGTTGAGTTATTCACTAAAGGGTCCCGCATATGAGACTAAGGATAAAATGAAGAAGGAGAAAATACCTACAATTATAGGCACTGTAGGTCTTTTACCATCAGTCAGTTTTAAGATTGATATGGCCCAGATTTACTTGAGGACATGTCCAGTGTATGTGGGGATTTTATGAAATTTGGGTTTTCAGGAACCAGGGGAAGGAAATGTACATGTTGTTACATGTTATTCATTTCATTGGCCAGTCCAATAATGTTTAGATTTAACATGTTGAAATGTGAATTCCATATTTTTTTCTCAAAAAAGGAATCCATCTTTGTTTGTCCCTTTTTCCCCATTGAAGGCTTTTTTTGTAGGGGTTTCCTTATCTAAACTTGAGGTCTGATGAGAGCTTGTATTATTTGCTCCAAAGGCCTTTGAGAAAAAAATGGGACATTTGGCTGTGTGTATATATATATATATATATATATATATATATATAAAGGACTCCACTTTTAAGCCAGCAATTCTAAATTTAGCATTCCCAGTCTCTTATATTTCTTGTGATGTAAATTTTAAGCTGTAGCCGATAATATTTTAATGTTTGGGAATAAATTATATATTTAAGATGATAAAAAAATAAAAATGGCTTATGTAAAAAAAGAGAAACCAAATTGTCTTGAAATATTTTAAATACTTTTTTTTGGGCGTCCATTCACAAATGTTTGAAGTGATGGAGTTCGTGGGTGGATGCATTGAGGGGACCTAGGTATTTCTTAAATCCTTGCAACGGTCCCGCTAACGAATTTATACATACAGTCGCTCCATACAGCTTTTAAAACCTCACGGACGGTTCAATTAAAAATTAAAACTTTGCCTGCCGTTTTCCCCCATCATCTTCGACGGCCGTTTCATTTAATCCCCTTTTCCCAGCAGCATTTGAAGGCATCATTGAACCCTGATCCATTGATCCAGAGATCCAGGCGCCGGTAGGACTTTTGTGTTTCCACGCCTCCCACTTTCACCCCCATTGTGGTGAATCTCCGGCTCTCACACACTTTGCCAGACTTCGAGTAGTTGGAGGGACTGACCGAAGACGGAGCAGCGAGAACGTTAAAAAACGCAAATATCCCCGTTCACTCATGGATTTACTGTCTTTTCTTGAGGGATTTCAAGGAGTTGCAATGGTTTGCGCTGCTGGAAACTGCGGAGGCTTGTACCGGAGAGAAAGGGCTCACGTACTCTGCTCTGCAAAGTTGTAAAAAGTAGTTTCCCTTGAAGTTTTTTTTTCCGCCACCAGTTCAGACTGTGTTCTCCAGCCTGAAGTCCCACAGCCATCATGGCGAGGCGGACACATGAGAAACCTCTGCTCTTGACGCCGTGTACGCGCGCCGCTTTCCGGGATAAACAACTTCGGTTTCACGCGGGTTTGTGGGCTTTTTCGTGGAGCTTCTTTTTACTCTGCTCGGCTCTTTCTTGTGGATATTGCAAAGCCGAGACGGAGTTTTCCATCCTGGAAGAGGCGCAAGTTTTGGCCGACCAGATGAAAAAACTGTCCTCTCAGGAGCTGGGAGTCTTTACCATGCAGGTAAACGTTAAGAAGAAACGTTTTTTTTATAACTGTGCTCCAGCTGTGTTTTTTGGGTGACATTTAACGTTTCTGTGGGATATTTGTGGGCCGCTTCGTGTTGTAGCGGATGGGCCAAAAACACTCCAAATAATATCACATAGGGAAAGTGTGTTGACAGAAACGATAAGCTCTTTGGTTGGCTCGTGTTGTCTCGCGCAGGATTGCGGTGCAACAACCGGCGCTTTGAAGTTTGGGCTTATTTATCTGGGACATCAACCCGCTGGAGGGTCGCTGCTCCGGGGCGGCTTGTGTTCCACCTTATCGTTCCCTAATCTGGTTAAATAGACGCATTTGACCGAAGATCTTTTATTAGCTACAACATATTCACTGAGTGTGTGTTTATTAGGGTTTGCTGAAAATACGCGTGAAAAGGTGAATAAGATGTCACCTACATGGATCGCCATGAATTTAAACAGATTGACCTTATTCGTCCTCCTAACAATATTTATTTGTTTCAGTTGTCTGAGTTTCCTTTTAAGTTGTCTGACAGTCTGTGTTAAAGAAGTCTCCTGAAAACCACAAAACAAAGATATATCTTTCTTTAAAAAAAAAAAAAAAATCTTAACTCGGCAGCTGCCCTCAGGCCCAAGCTGAAATCCGCTTCTCAACACAAGCAGAGCTGATGCTGCGCATGATTACATTCATAAAGTAAATCGGGTTTTGTTTGTATATTTCAGGTGGATAGAAACACTTTGCTTCTATCAACTGCATTTGGAATCGGTGCTGCACTGCTGTTGATTTTCTCGCTTAATTAATCAGAATGTGTTTAGTTTAGTGAAATCTCAAAAAATAGTAAAAATGCTTATACCTTAGCTACCTCAGCTTAAGAGCTGATGCGTCTTATGACTCTTACCAGAACCGATGTCAATTATTCTGTCTTTGTCTCAGTAATTCATTATTTCTACCCTGACTTCAACTGACATAATATTCGTGTATATTTGATTGATTTTCCCTTCTCCACTCTGGAGGCATAACACAAAATTTTGACCGTGTATCTTCATATCCATTTTTATAAACCTTGATTCATCATTGACTTGGAGCTGAAATGGCAAGTGGAAGCAGCAGCTGGATGCCTTTCAAAATGTCAGTCAGTAAAGTACTGGATACACAAGTGTGCGAAAATTATATAGATTCTAGCACAGCAAATGTAGATATTTGTGAAATTGTTTTAGATTTTTGGATAGTTAACCTACATCCTTAAAAATAAACACTAGTTAATTAAAAAAGGTGTAAGTTTTTACAGTTTGTTTTTTATCAAGCAAAAATATCTATCATCCCTCAGTTCAACCTTATAATGTGAGAATGAACACTTTGGGTTTGAGCTGTTTGTCAAATATAACAACGGGGTCTGAATATATCAACTAGGCCTTTTCCAAAGTGTTACAGGTATTTTCACTATCCTCTGATGTTTTGTACATCAATTAATTGAGAAAGTAATGAGTAGAATTATCAATATATAAAAAAAACAAACATCATTTGCTCTAATTGTTTTACTAGTGAACACAGCAAAAACATTACTTTGTCATGTCCATCTGAGCAGAGCTGTATTGAGTCACCAAATGGCAGGAGGTGTAGGGTGCAATGCCGGGTGCTGCAGGGTGTTAGGGGGTGTTTAGCACTTCAGAGGCAGTGGCGCTCACAGGCCCTGAACACAGAGGCGAGGCAGCGGGGGGGCCCTGCCCCCAACTGGTGTTTCATCTTCTCTGCTTCCACACTGAGCCGCCTTCATCCCGGCTCTGGGAGTCGGCTTTGAGGTCTCCCTCTGATCCCTCTGGATCCGCCTTTGTCACCGCTCATCCTTCCCTAAGCTTCAGTTTGTGCGCGGTTTCAGTCCCATTCATGTTCTCTCCATCACACTGTCTGTCGTCTGTGCAGTGTTTTTTTGCTGTATATAATTTTTGTTTTCTGCTTTTGAGAAATAATCACCCCTCTGTTTCTCTCTTTCCACTTCTGCCTCTTTTTTTTTTTGCTCTTTGTCTTTTATATTGAAGTACAATTATTCTGTCAGCTTCAAAGTTATGATTAATATGAAAATAATATCCTGGTCGTTAGGATACAATATAACCCTTTTAGATTATTTCTAAGAATAGGCATTCGGCTTCATCCCCCTGTATCGTGAGAAAACAGTTTTCAGGCTATGATGTTGTACAAGCTGTGAAATCTGACTTGGCATGAAGCTAATGTGAGTTTGATTGAGGCGGTGCATTTCATGGATTTGTCAGAGCGGGTTGCCACAAATGTAGGAGATGTGCATCCAGTGAAAACAGTCTGCATCTCCCTGTGAAAGCAACTGCAGGAATCCATCGGCCATGCTGTCTGTACAGACACCTGCTCTGATGCTCAGGATGTGGCCTGACTCTCAGTCTGCAGGTGTGTCAGCTGCACTGGATTTCACTATCTTTTGGTCTTTTTGGCATTTTATTTTTTCCCCTGTGCAGTTAAGAGGACGGTATTTTTATGCTGATTTATTTCTTACTTTACTAAAATGGGTTTATATCAAAATAACATCAGTAACTTTAGTGCTGCATCCGATTTATGAGATCACAGCTGAAATTCATTATCTGTTTGAGGTATTTTTGTTTCGCAGTATTTATTTTTGGTACAGAGACATTAACATGCAAACGTCTGGCTTTGCTATTTCGGAGAAGATCTGAAGGTTTGGATTATCAAGAGAGCATCCCGGCATCTCCATTTAGCCTGCAATTCTAGCCCTCCTCACTCCACCCCTCATTCTCTGGCAGATGTGTAATTTGAGGCTTGCCTTGTCAGAGCCTCTGAGTCACTGGGTCAACCTTCTTGAATCTGTCATTGAGTCGCTCAATTAACAGGGAACATAAGGGTGTGCAGTCGACACTTTGTTTAAGTTAGTAGGTCAAAATTTCAGTTTCATGTTGTTAAAGCAATTCCCTGTGAAGTTTTTGAGTTTATATTTTGATTTAAAGGTATTCTGCTGCAATCTAGTACACTTAGTTCAGTTTGTGTCTGTGAAATCAGTTGATTTCAGTTTGATTATTGTAACCACAAATTGCTAAGTTTGCTGAAGGGCTGCATCTTAGTGTTATTTTCTTTACTGATTAATCTGTCATCTTCTTGGTTATTTAATTTTTATTTTAGTCAATAAAATGTAAGTCATGCCCATAAAAAAATATCTCAGTGCTTTTCTTTTTCATAAATAAAGAAAAGGAAAGCACCAAATATTACCTCTCTTCTAATTTTTTCATATATTTCATATTTTCAACTTCACTTTCCCTGACAAGTTCATATCAATGTTATTAAAATTGTAGCTTTTGTGACATATTTCTTTTTTTCCCCCCTTTATTTGCTAATGTAGTACCGGGGTAAGTGTCTCATAAGTACATATTATCCAACTGGTAGTCCCTACCCAAAGTTTTTACATTAATTTTCCACAATTCTTATTTTACATTTTCCTCATGTCTAGTGTGATGCTTTTTAAAAATAGACTTTGTGTGGCTCTTGTGGAGTTGTTGCTTATTGATTGCTGTATCTTTGATTTTGATGCAGCCTGGCTTTTTCCTTCCAACCCTGCTGGTTTTCAGTGTATGAATAAGAAAGTTAAGAAGAGACGTCCACATTACGAAATGCATCTATCCTCTAGAAAGATTTGCACTGATTTTTGCCTTGTGACTCTCAGTGGTTTTTAGAAAAGCAGACGCGTTTTCTGATATATGTAACTAATGAGCATTTCATGTCAGATTTTCTGTGGCTTATAGAAGGAGGTTTTGGATGGTGATTTGGACTTAGCTTTGGACAGAAATATGAAATTTAATCTCCTTTCCTTATTCTGTGTTATTATAACGCGGGCCTGGTGCTCCGCTCGTAATGTGAGTGCCAGCTAGAGCAAGGACCATGGTACATGTCTCCAATCACAGTTATAGCAACACACGCTTTATCATTGTCAGAAACACAAGAGAAGCGCAAAGGTGTAATGGACCAGCATCTGCAGATCGTCTCAAATGGAGAAGCCAAAAAGAGATCACTTATCACAGTGTGAAAAGCCCAGTTCAGTTGCTTTTACTGAGAAGGTATTTACACCCTGTTGGCTGATTATTTACAAAGGACATTTTGCTGTGTAAGTTTGAGGGGCCTTAATCCACAGAGACGTGCGGTTTGTTATTGAGGCTGACTGGCCCAATATCCCCAGACCCCTAATTGAATATTGATAGTAATTTGAAGACAATTGAAGTTTGTGGTGGAAAAGAGAGAAGTGGTGTTGCTCTGAATCTGTCATTAAGCTGTGATTTTCTGGGTTGGGTTTTTTTCCAGGGGTAACAGCAGTGAAGGTGCTATCAAAGAGTGGCAATTTTTACCTTATTGGTTTTTTCACTCTGACTAGACATTTCGATTGAGCTCTTTCAGTATAAAAATATCTCGTCTCTTTTCTGTTTAATTTTCCCCCCATGCCTCTATTTTAACTGATTTCTCTACTTTATCATTTGTCTGTTTCTTGGCTACTAGCTGCTGCATTTCTTCTCTTTTCCTCGCTTTATATTGAATCAGTTGCAGAGACAGTCATAGAGGAGGAGGAGGGTTAGAGGATATACAGCAGGACATCAAAATTCCTGCTAGGTTCTCTGCAGTAGAGCTTCAAAGCCTTGTTGCCTCTTACTGCATTGCCTGCACGGCTGTGTGCTCAAACACTCAAGGTTACTGTGAGCCTCCCAGGCCCCCATGCTACACATGGGACTATTACAATCTCTTGCTCTTTCTCTCTTTCTGACTTTAAGTCTCTATTTTTTCTCCATTTTTCTGTCCAACATTGCACATATCCAAGCATATTCTTTCTTTTAATAAAATGAAACTTAATTTACATATGAACCCATGTGCATCCAGTCTGACAGACTGTAGCGGGCAGGGCTCGTAAATGTTAACTGCATATTCAGTTGAATAGAGGCTCATGGTTTATATGATCCAGGTTTTATGAAAAGTATGTGTTCTTTACAATAACCCTCATCCAAAGGACACATGAACACTGCTGTTGGATTTGTTCAAACAGAGTTGATAAAAGGAATTGAGACTTAGCTTGCTGGGAATGAAAAACCTAACGTTAGTTGATTCAGATAATGAAGGAAAATGACTGATTTGTGTATCTCCTTTTAAATAACATTTTTTTTAAGTGTGTGGGTCTGGTTTAGGTATGAGTTGTATTTACATTTAAAAGGCCAAAGTTCAAGTCAAGTGACAAATCTTTGCTATTATTATTACTATAATCAAGTTGCATTTTTTTGTCTTAAGTGGAGTGTAAATTCCAAATTTGTGACCTAAGTCTGACTCCAGTCAAAGCCATGTGACTAGTGTTCACACCTCTGGCTAAGTGCCTGCTATGACTTCTTCATTCAAGATGCTAGTGTGCAGCTTTAGCTCAATACTGTTACTGCTAAGCCACCTAATTATGGTTTTGTTTTCCCTCTGTGTGCTTCACAGCCTGTTTTGCTTCAGTGTAAGCAGATGTGTCAGCTGCTACATTGGTTTTATACTGGTGCTCATATACTGGTGTGTAGTTTAGGATTTCTTTTTGACAGTGCTTAAATGTCTGAAGTGAAACCAAACCCTGAGTTAAGAGATGATGAGGTGGTAGAACTGAGGGTAACTGCAGTTGAGTGATAATTCTCTGTGGGTTTGTCACTATGAGAGACTCCTTACAGAGCAGGGTGTTTATATAAACTGTCAACATAAAGGTATTGATTATAGCTTTGTTAATTTAACACTCAGGTGTTTAAGTGCAGTTAGAAAAAGTGGCATTAATGGATGAGAAGGCTCAAAGTCTCCATCCAGCATATATATGAGGGATTTCTGTAGACTAGTGCCTGTTTCATTCACATTTTATACCAAAGACAAGCACTGTAATCTCCATCTCCACCTCTTGCATTGAATGTCTGTCAGGTTTTGAAAGTTGTAGGGATTTCTTGCGTCTCTCAGTCCTCATGCAACTGACCTCCTTTCTCCTGTATGGAGTGTTCAGGTTGACTTCAACAGGTGCTTTGCATTAGTGAGTATTGCATTGCACTGCAGTGGCATCGTTCCTTGTTTTTAGCCCAATCATAAATCATGTAATGTGTTTCAGCAGTTTATTAGCATTTGGGACTGTCTGCACCTCTGATCATTTTCCATTTGTAACTGTTGCTTTTTTGTTATTGGATGAAGTTTTTTTTTTTTACCATCTTGTTATAATTCAAGGTTAATGCATTGTTGGTCCCAAGCTGATGTTGGAACATGTATACTTTATAACTCTCACTTACACTGTTCAGTGTGTTTGCATGCTGCAAGGTTATCATGAAGAGTCAAAAAACAAGGCAACTGGAGTATGTTGAGTTTTGGGAAGATGTTTCACTTCTCATCCAAGCTTCTTGGATGAGAAGTGACCTGGATGAATGACCGGGATGAATGAGAATCTACACAGACATATGCTGCAAGGGTTTTTTTTTTCCATCCCAGCTGAATTGGAAATGAACAAATGAACATGTGTGATAAGCTGTTGGGTATACATGACCTCATTTCCAAGCTAAACTTTTCTTTACTGTAATTTTGAAGTTAAATTATTTAAGTGAAATTAAGAATTGTATTACTAAAGTCTGTCTTTCATGGAAAAAACGAGGCTCCCCGCCAACAGCTACAAGGTCCCATGGTGACATCTGCAATGTTTTAAAACTTGGAATGACTTCGATATCAGTCTTCAGAATTCTTGGCCTGTCCAAAACCTGGGAAAAGTGCCTAGTTCTGTCGACTCCTACCTTTATCATCCCGTCACAATACAGGAGAGAACAGAGCAAAGGACCACGTTTTCATTAAATGTGGGGCTGCTTATATATTTTGGTCTGAGCTCAAGCACTGAGGGGCTCAGGAGCCTGTTGTATCCAGCTGCTTTTTACTGACACGTCTTGTACCTACAGACTGAACACACGTCAGACGTCAGTTCATAGACGTGTTGGACAAAACTGGGATTTAAGTGCTGCTGTCAGACAGAAACTCTGACACTTTTGGGTTTAAGAGGAACAAGCTTACTTAGTTGCCAATCTTAAATATTTGAATCCATACATCATCAGTGGGCAGTTTAGTGGGTTTTTGGTATTTTGAAGTGTAACATGAGAAAACATGCTCTGCTAACTCCTGTGTCTTGTGTTGTGTTCTGATCTGAATGGTTTTCCCTTTCACTTTCATGAAAAGAGAATAGAAAGAAATTCTCATTTTAAATTATTAAACATACGCTAGTAAAGTACCTGCATATTTTATTAGCCTTTTTTTTTGCTACAACTTATACTTCACTTTCATTGCACATATCTGTGTAGAGAAATGAGCTAAATGTAGATTATAGCCAATAGGTTCTTAGATTGCAAAAAGGTCTGGCAACTTGGGCCATTTGACTCTTTAGAAAACGGTCAAACTACTGAACATGGTTAAATGTTGAATGGAATTAGCTGATGTTGCAGATGCTGAACTAGATTTGCACACTGCAAACAAAGAAGAAGGGATCTATGATTTTAGCATTTGCATTGTCATTGATTTTTGTGTCAAGCACTCACGCCAAGGAGATATTACAGATGTGCACAGACTGTTCTTGCAAATAGCAAGAATATGACTGAAAATGACTGATATATCAAATTATTTCAAGGTTATGTGTTTTTTGTTTGAAATGTGTGAAATGTCGAAATTGTGTTTACATGAAAGAAGGTTCCCCCTGGTAAATTAGCAACATTCATTTTAGCAGGCTACACTTACTTTTTTTTCACTATTACAGTCCTGTAAATTGTGATGTGAATCGTTAAACTATGGACGCATCTGCAGCAGTTTATGGTGCTGTTGTGACTCCAGGAAGCTAGCTCTGGCTTTGGTTGTCTTCTTTTAAATTTAATAGTAGCATCAGTGAATCGGACAGACTGTGTTTGTTGATAAGGCCGGGTATGGTCACAGATTTTTCCAGTAGATTCTTTGTTCACTGTAGGCTTGGTTTTGGATATTTCAGTTATCAAACTAATGCTGCTTGGATGTAAAATAGATTCATAGGGGCCAAATGCTGTTAACTGTACAAAGATTTCGTCTTTGTGACGCATTCTTAAAATGTTTTTAATAGAAAAAAAAACTGATTGAAGTAGGTTTGGAGAATTGTGCTTAAAATTTTCCTGTGTAGACATAGAAAAAAAATTTTTTAGGTTTTAGCATCTACTCATGAAAAACCTTTTATTAAAAAAAAAAAAGAAAGTAGTGACAGATATAAGGCTATTTAGTGCAATGAGAAATAGTATTTAAAAAGGTTTAACCTTTCTTTCGAGTCACAAAGTGCATTTAAATTCACCATGAAGCCCCTGCCCTGTGCTTCTTTTATCTTCAGCCATTGTCAGACTTTTCTGGGCACAAGTCACAGTTGATTTTGTGAAATTTCCTGTTCAGACTATCTTTTGACCTGGCCATGTGCATTTTGAACAACAGCCAAAGCACCTCCTCAGAGAGCTGAACAGACATCGTGTGTCTTTTTAAGTCTGGCTTTGTCTTTATTTGAATCTACCTGCAGCCCACTTCTGTATCTTACTTTGTGCAAAGCCTGCAGGAAGAAAGATAAGGGGAGGAAAACATTCTCAGGGATGTGTTTTTCTTCTCCAGGGCTTTTGGACAACATGACTCTAATTCATTTCAATCAAATCCCTTTAATTTTTTTGCCCGTGTAAGTACAGCCTAGTGCACTGTCTCTTGGCTCCTGCTGGACTGTGGCGAGGACGGAGCATAAAACGGATGTTCTTCCCCTTCTGCACCAGCTGTTGTGGTTTAAATCTGTCTGTGCTGTCGTGGCCAGATCATTTATCTGACTTCTTTTTGATCTGTTTCCCACATCTCCCAGTTGAAGAAGGCCTCTTTCTATGTTTGGCCTTGCCTGAAATTGTTTTTGCAGTGATTTGCAGCCTCCTCAGCCTTCGAATTTTTTTGTCTGCTTTTGCTCGCTCTAAATCTCTTCTCGCATGTATCCCATTTTGATGTGCCCTATGGTGCTGAGCTCCTGTTAAGAATCCAGACTAAACATTTCTTTGGCTGCTATCCGAGTGCAAAATAGTTAAACATGGTCAGATTAGAAAATTTAAAAATTTTTCTAGTTCCTAACTGTCGTTATCAGTTTTACCTGAGGGAAACATCAGGATGCCAGTCACAGGTATGCACGCAATATATGCACCTGTCTATGTTTTGTATCATCATAATTTATGAAGCTGAAGCAATTTTTAAGTTACTGAATTATTTGGAAGCTGAATGATAAACATTTATGTCATTTTTAAAACCAAAAAGCTTGATACTCAACAGTTTAAGTGCAATATTTGTTTAGATCGCGATAACTGGGTTACTTATTTTGTAAGTTGGTGAATCAAATTAGAAGACTAAAGAATACCTACATAACTGATTGAGAACAGAGTAAGTCCAGATTCCAGAATTTTTGGTCATAAATTTCAATTGTTAAGCCCCCTGAAGTTAGATTTCTGACTCAGAAGGTCAGAAGACACCCATCTACCCCATCCTGAAAGTCCAAGATGGCTGCTTCTTGCATCATCAGTTGTAAAACCTGTCGGAATAAACAGTTAATTATACTGTTATCTTACACTTAGTACTGTCCAGCTTTTATCTGTGGACATTGGCTAACCTGGCAGGTTGTACTGGAATGCCATCAGCTGCAGTGTGACGTTATTCCCTGCTCTGATTTCCAAGATAAATGGATTACAGCATCATAGCTTGTTGCAGCTTCCATCATGCAACAAGGTTTAGTACTCTGAGGTGGATCCTGACCTGTTTACTCTCCGTTCACAAAGGCACGTTTTAATTCCCAAAGATTATTTGTGACAAAATTCCTGTCTGATGTGTCCTCGCCCTTTTACTCCTCACACATGCAAATAATGATAATTGTCATCAGAGATTAATCACAGATTACAATCCCATCCAGTTTTTTAATTGTCCAAAAATAGTTCAACATGCCATCATAGATTCCCTCAAAACCCAACATTGTACGCCTCATGGTAATAGAGAAGAATAGAAAATTTTCACATCAAATGTTTCTCATTTTAGTTAATGAGTTCCATGTTTCATTTATTGTCAAAACAGTTGATTAGTTTCTCTTTTTGCTGATCGGCATTAATTTTCTGTGTGTAGGACTGAGCCTGGTGCATCAGTAGTGCAGCCAAGCCCTCCAGGTCTTCAGTGAAAGTAGCTAACTCTTCCCTCTGCTTATTAAACAGGAGAACTAATTAACTGGCTGTGTTTAATCGGCTCATTCGCACTTTTTTAATGATTCCCCCTCTCTCTATTGCCTCTTTTGCTCTTTATCTCCCATTCACTATCACCCCCTCTGCCTTGTCTTTCTTTACTCAGCCTCCCACACACACTCTCTCCCTCTCTCACACACAACACACACACACACACCCTCTACACACAATAACAAATGCACTCAAGGAGAGAGAGAAAAGGATCTTTATTGGTGATCCAGGCTTTGTGTTTTTTTCCTCCAGATTCCTGCCAGTGTTACTTAGTTAGCTCCAACAGGGCTGACCTGGCAGTGTGAGCCAAGGAACCCCAGGCCACCCCTTAGCAAGTCAGTCCCTTCACTCATCACAATGGGCACGACTCAAAATGAACTCTCCTTGAAAGAGAGAAAGAAGGAAAGGGAAGGGGCGGGGGGGGGGGTTTGGTAGAGGCAAGAGGGCAGTGAGCAAAATACCCGATTAGGAGGGCAAGGAGAGTAGACGGACCAGTTCCCTCCCCCAGACGACATGCATTTGGAGGGCCCCCATCCCCCTCGAAATGCACTCACATATACGAGGCACATGCAGGAGAGGCTTTGCATTCTCGATGAGAAGACAGTTGAAGCTCCTACTGTGGAGAAGCAGATCAGACTGTTTTTCATGCCTCTTTTCTCCTTTCTCTCTCTGTTTATGCCTCTTTCTCAAGGCTCTGTTTTGCACTCATAAACTCACCATAAACCTAAACCTCACAGTCATAGAGAAGCACTGTTTCCCAAGTTGCCTCATACTTCCCTCCATGTATACATCTGACTGTGAATATGTAATAGTGGGCTTTTGGGTTTTTGCACTGTAACAGCAGAGGGCTGTTAGAGTGCACAGCGGTAAAATAGGCCCAGAGGGTATGAATGAAAGAATACTAGAGGAGATTGTGTGTAGCATAGGCAGCCGAAAAAAGGGAGGTCTGTCATTTTGTGGAGTCACACACACACACACACACACACACACACACACACACACACACACACACACACACACACACACACACACACA